>NW_004624822.1:7551086-7639461 GCF_000247695.1 Heterocephalus glaber | reverse complement strand
ACTATGGGCACAATCTCTGCTGTTATCTGAGAAATTATTTCTGAATTCATTTTTTCCAGATCCTCTTTTGTTGACAGTTCAAGGAGTCCATGTGGTTGAGTATCAGAGTGTTTCATGTTTCCCTTTGGGGTTGCTTTAGGTGATCTGGAAGTCTGGTTTTGAGACTTGTTTATGTGTCTTTTCATTTCAATGGTGGGGAGTGTTCAGATGTGTGCTGCTCCTCCTTGGAGCTGTGGGTGGTGGTACGGCGGCCGGGAAGGTTCACCTCCTCTATGCTGGGGGCAGCTCTGCTCCTTGGAGCTCAGGGCAGTGGTCCAGTAGCCTGGAAGGTTTACCTCCTCTGAGAAAAGATGGATGTGCTGGAGTTTCAACTTTTTGACATCCAGATCAAGCTTCATTCTCAGTAGCACTGCACCTGCCTCACAAGGGCAAGGTCCTGAGGTCAGTCCCTGTTATTTTCTAGCAGCCTGGGAATGCAGCTTGCACTGCTGGGTGGGCAGAGTCAGCATTGAGGGGGAAGCCTGGGGTTTTCATTTCCAAAGGCCTCTGTGTCCATTACTACTTGATTACTATAAACATACTTTTCTCTTGTTAACCTATCTTTATTATAGGAGCACTGGCTATGACCCTTATGATGAGTGAGGAATGTGTCTTATCTTCCCACCCCTACAGTACTAAACTGGCACTTTCCTCAGCAGGTTGTCTGTGAGCTGCGTTCATTTCAGCCCTCCTCATTTAAATACTTTTTTCTTTTCCTATCAGTATTTCTCATCTTCACTCATTTAAGAATGGCTCCCATTCCTAGTCTTGACACACATTTTAGCATGTATATATAGAATAGTCCCATGTGCCAGAATGCAAAGATACTTTACATCTTTCTTGCTTCAAGTGAAGATTCAATCTTCTGGGTCCACTTTACATTGTGTGTGTACTTATCCTGCCTTCCTTTCTGTGTCATTCCAGTCCCAGGAAACCCATGTGAAAGTTGTTCAGGGTTGTACAGCCTGAGTTTGTAGGACTGTGAGATGTTGCTGCCGTCTCCTAAAAATACTCCCCAGTGCAGGTTCTGGTGAGATGAGGCAGGCATGTTCTCTTCCTAACGCACCTGACTTCTGTCAGGTGACTTAGCTATCTGACCAGAGAGTTTCCCTTGAAAACAGGAGGTTTAAAGACAGTCAGTCAATGCAATGAGTTGAAAGGGAGGACTGGTATTACTTACCTCATTACTGTGAGCCTCTTCACGTGGTTATTTGATCATTTTGTTATTGTTGTTTTGGTTAGTGTTTTAAACCCTGAAGCCAGACTGTTTTTAACATGAAAGCTGTCAATATCCAATATAATTTTGAAAGCGAAGCCTTTTAATACCAGTAATTATTAAAAAGAGGAATTGTGGACTTTTTCAGGTTTTAGAAACTTCACTTTGCTTAGACTTTTCTAATAATAAAAGCCATTTATCTAATTATTTCAAGCACTCCCTCTCTTTTTGCTATTTTTTAAGATTTCTGCTGTTTGCTGTGTTATCTCACTCAACCCACTTAACCTCTCTGAACTCTGGTTTCATCCTCCATAAGATGAGGCTAATTATATGAGTTACCTTATTAGAACGGTTATGAAAGATTAAATGATAATTTATGTAAAGTGGTAGAAAGTTGCCTTACATACAGAAACTCAAGAAATTAAAGTAATGATGATGATTATTAAAGGAAAATGTGCACTCAATAATTCTGTGGATATTGAAGGATTTTCAATATTTTATTTCTCTTAGAATATTTCCTACTGCAGTCTTCAAGGAGGCAAGATATAGAAATATCTGAGACCACGGTCCAGGGATTTATCTCAGTGATGCCACTGCTTGCCTTGCAAGCACAAGGTCCTGAGTTTGATCCCCAGTACCAAAAAAAAAAAAAAAAAAGAAAAAAAAAATCTAAGACCTGAAAAGTAACTAAAATAATGGCACAATACCATGTGGATAATCTTTGGTAGTCATGATCTTGTATAAACGTCATTGGTATGAGATTTAGTACTGCCAGTCTAAGATCCAGTTGATATTTTATCATTTAGTGCTCTGCTATGCTTTCATTCCGTATCTTGGCAAGATAATCAAGGAAGCCCTGAATCTGATTTCTGTGTCTTCTTTAAACTAAAAGCAAATATCCCTAGTTGAAGTCATGGATGGAAGTTAAGTATTTTGAGTGGATGTGTTAGGAAATGCAAAAGAATGTTTCCAAAATTATTTTTCTTGTTTCCACTTCTGTTGTGGAAATAAGCTGTACTGGGCCTGACATTCTAATATACATCAAGTAAAATGTAAGAAAAAATATTTTACCTGGGGACACCTGTCTTAGTTACTGTTCTCATTGCCGAGACAAAATATCCAATACTTAGAGTTAAAGGAAGAAAGGTTTATTGTACCTTAGTTTGTAGAGGTTTCAGTTCATAGTGGCCTGGCTCCAAGACAGTGTGGGATTGGAGAGATGCATCATAGAGGAGAGACAGTGCGATAAAGCAGAGCAGATAGAAGGCAGCAAGCAGCACGTGACAAGCAATGACCCTCTTTCTGTCCCTTATATTCTACCTAGGCTGAAATGCTTTAGGGTGAGTAGAGCTCACACCCAGGTGGGGCAGCTTTAATCTTAACATCACACTATGAATCTATCCCAGCATCATATCTTTGATCACAGCAGCACGCATCCTAGATCAAGCAAGCCACCTCCGAAAACTCCACCTATGACCACATGAGGCTTTGGTGAGAATCTAGACACAGGCCATAACAGCACTAGAGAGTAAAAATAAGGCATATTCCTTGTAGGAGTTGAAATTCTAAATGCTGTAATCCAGCGCAGAGTAAGTTTTCCATTTTACACCTTTAGAATGAGGGCAAGCTGGAGTCAATGTCCCTTGGGACAGTTAATCTCTAACTGAAAACCTCCAGTCTTAGGTTTGAAGGCCAAAACATCAGAGTTCAGGGGAATCACAGCCACTGGAAAACGAATTTAGAATCCTGATAGGGAGTCAGAAAGAGAGAGAAAGCCCCTAATTTTGTGTATGGACACCACCCAATTTCTTTTATTTTCAAGGAATGTAGAAAAGTTTATTATTAAAGTTTATTAATACACTAGAAGAGAGTAGTGGGAAAGTTCCAAATAGGACCACACTACCAGGGAGAAAGTAAGGACATTTGTTTGATTTCAGTATGAGAAATCTGGGAAAGTCATTCTAGGAGTGGGTTCCTTGGGTCACCATGATCAGAGATAGCCAGGTGTTGTTTGAAAACTGACATTACAGTCTCCTTTCACAGGGTCCAGCACCTTTATCATCACTAGAAACTATCCCTCAGGGTAAAACTCATACGCAAGTTTGTAAAGACTAACCAGGCTAAGTGTTCGAGGAATCAGGGTAAAGGATATAAGTTTGTAACTGAAAAGGCGTTTTGAAGTTTTATTAAGGGTAAGGGAAAAAATGAGCGCCTTAATTTCTGACTGATGCTTGAACTATGTATACAATAAGCAGATACAAATTAGCACAGTTAAAAATGAAAAAACCCATCTGGGATCTGAGCTGCCACCCAAGAGATTCCTTTCATTTTGAGCATAACTAAACTAATTCCCTGCTACAACAAACAAGTCAGTATTCTTCAGATAACTAAAATAATTTAAACTCTTTGTGCCATTACATTTATATTTATAAACTCACATGATGCAACCCCAAATTACATGACATATGAAGAACCAAGAAAATGTGACCGATTTTAAGGAGAAAAAAACAATTATCTGGTACTGATTTCAAGGTGACCCAGTTGTGAGAGTAAACAGACAAAGATTTTAAAGCAGCTATTGTAACCATGTTCCATTAAGAACAGGAAATAGGCTCATATGAATAAGAAGACAGTAAGTAAGTACAAAACAGAACCAAGCAGAAATTCTGAAACAGAAAATTCAGTATTAAAAGTTAACCAAGTAAACTTATGACAGTGGGAGATAGCCAAAGAAAATGTCAGTGAAACTGACGATAGATCCATACAAATGTTCTTTCTGAAGCACAGAAAGAATCGAAAAAAGAAAAAGATTTAAGCAACTAAGTAGAAAAAAATGAATAGTCTCAGGATGTGTGTGTGACAAAAATGAAAATGTCTACCATTAATGTAATTGGATACCCATAGGAAGAGGAGAAAGATGATACAAAAAATATATTTGAAGAAATAATGTCCCAAATTGTCAAATTTGGTGACATATGTGAAGGTACAAGATCAAGAGATACGGCAAACCCCAAATGGAATAAATTTCAAGAAAACTGTGTCTTGACACTTCTTATTTCAAATTGCTAAGCACCAATAGTAAAGAAAAAATCTTGAGAGAAAAATGGCCAAATACTTTTGGGAGAACAATGCTTTAAATGGGCACTAATTTCCCATCAAAAGCTACAGAGGGTGAAAAAAGTGAAATATTTTAAAAATATGGTGTGGGGCGGGGGTGGCAAAAAACTGAGAACTTAAAATTCTACAATCAGTGAAAAATCTCCTTTGAAAAGGAAGACAAAGACATTTTCAAATTAGAGAAAACTAAAAGAGCTTCTTGCCAGCAGACCTACATCTCAAGAAGTGCTAAAGAAAGTTGTTGAAGCTGAAGTGAGCTATCACAGAATCTTAAAGAAAGAATGAAAATGTTAGAAATTGTAAATGAGAAAGGCTATTTTTTCCTTTTAAAACCTTTAAAATACATAGGAACCATTAAAGTGAAAATTATAACATTGTCCCTGTCTTGGTTACTTTTCTCTTTGCTGAGACAAAATAGTCAACAGCCACAAGTTAAAGGAGGAAAGGTTTATTTCAGCTCACAATTAGTAGAGATTTCAGTTCATAGTCAGCTGGCTCCAAGGCAGGGTGGCATGGCAAAGGGGCATCACAGAGGAGAAACAGTTCATGCTAGAGTAAGCAGGAGGCAGCAAGCAGCAAGCAGCAGCAGCCGGGTATCCATTTTCCCCTTTTATTTCATTCAGGCTACAAGCCTAATTTTTGGTGCCACCCACCCCCAGGGTAGGGCTTCCCATTACCCATACCCAGAGCAGTGCTAACCAGTCAATGGACTAACCCAATCATTGAACTCTCAGTCCATGTTCATACTCCCTTATCCACATTCACACACCCTAGGTCCAGCCATCTCTGAAAAGCCCCACCTATGAGTGCATGGGGCCTTGAGGGGATGTCTAGATATAAGCCATAACAGTGTTTATAATGTAGTATGTGTAGTTATAGTATATATAGTAGTTATTGCATAAAGAAGGGAGAAATGACAAGTGGATTTATATAATTATAAGGTTTTCAAATTTTATATAAGGTCTTAGAAGGTTGTGAGAGATCAAGAATATATATTTTAGTCCCCAAAACAACCAGTAAAAAAATCAATAGATAAAATAGAAATCTCATTTTAAGAAATGATTGAAAAACATTACAGGAAAGAAAAAACAGAAGAATAAGAAACAGAGGAACAAACAAAATGTGTAATAAAGTTATTTAAAATAAAATAACTGTAAGTAAAGTAATTAGTAGTTCTGAATGCAAATATGTCAATGATCATCTCAAATGTTGATAGACTACACTCTAAAGCAGAGATATCACAGTGTATACAAATCAAGGACAACCATATTCTTCTAAGAGATAACTTTTAAATTTAAAGATATAGGTAAGTTTAAAGTAAATTGGTGGGAAAAGGTATAATATGGAAACTGCATAGGAAGCTTAGAGTGGCTATGTTAATATCAGACAAATTAATCTTTAAGACAAAAAATATTACCAAAGACAAAGATGATTGCCCTGTAATAATAAAGGGGTCATTTTACAGTATTAAGAAGACATACTAATTATAGATGGATATATACACCTGATAAAATTCTAAGTGAGAGCATTTATGTATTTCTGAGTCTATGATTTTTTTGAGGACTATCTCAGTCATGAATCATAAGACACAAGTGGCTTGTCAGTTTAAGCTAGCAGTCACTTGGTAAAATTGTGGACTGGAAGTCAACACAGGTAAAAAAGAAATAGTTGGAGGGGCTAACAATCTGTGTAACTGACTCCTTATATGTGTTCAATTGCAATACTTTATGGTATCTGTTGGCTTCCTTTAATGCATCATATATCTTTGAGTACTTCCCACAATCCAGGATCAAGCTTAAAACCTTCACAATTCAGTCCTGCAGAGTCCATATTTAATTGGTATGTTGTAGAACAGCTATTAAGTCCATTCTGATTGGTGCCCTTACCATATTAGTTATTAAATATTTTGGGGTCACCCCTGCTTATAACAGGTATATAAGTTCTCAAATTTCCTCCATTTGTCAGTAGAAGAATCTTTGTCTCAGGTAGCTTCAGTGTGTTGCCCAGTGTCAAGTATCTGGCAACTAGCAGAGCCAGACTTCAAATCAAGACTGTTTTTTTTTCTAAAGCTTGCCTCACTACATCATTTTCTCTGAGCAAACATCACTGGTTAGTTAACATGCATTAGAGTATGCATATGGAGATATGTAGTACTTTTTCACAGACTCCCTGGCAGACCCGTGGATGTTTTAATGGTATGTCTGAGTACATTCAGTGGCTATGAAACAGGAGGAAGTGGTTACTGCACAAGGAGATAGACCCACAGTCTTGACTCAGTTCTTGAGACACACTAAACTGTAAATTCCTAAACCAGAAAACTTTATATGTATATATTCTGTTGGAGTTCTGCATTTCCAGCAGACAAACTTATAGTAAGAGTTTAGAGATTGTGGACACCTAGACTTCCATGTTACCTGTGACCTGACTGAAGAGCAGCAAGAGTGGATGTAGAGTAGAATTTTACAACTGGATGGAGTTCGAAAAGGTAAGTGATTTCTAAATGATGTTCTGGGCTCTGTGCATTTGACTTTTACTTCTCATTAGTCAAGCTGCATTTTATTTCTTAAAAATCAACACTGCAGACTTTTCAAATGAGATTAAATATTGAATACTGTACTGGTTGATTTGACAAATATTCCTACTCTTCACAGCAATCTTTTTTTTTTTTTTTTTTTGGTACCGGGGGGGATTGAACTTGGGACCTTGCACTTGTGAGCAGGGAACGGAACCACTGAGCTAAATCCCTAGCCTCTTCACAGCAATCTTAAGAAAATTTTATTGTTCTTATTTTAGAAATAAGGACATTGAGGGCCGGGGATTTAGCTCAGTGGTTCTGCTGCCTGCCTCGAAAGTGCAAGGTCCCTAGTTTGATCCCCAGTACCAAAAAAAAGAAAAAGAAATCAGGACATTGAAATTTGCACATTTTCTTCTTATAAATAGTAGATCAATACATTTGCTGTTCTCCATAGGACCCAAGCAATAAGTTATAGTTTTACTATACTTGCATATGAGATTTTCTAGTCATTTCCATTTTATATGTAGGGCTCACCCTGAAATCAAGTAACACAGATCTGTGTCATGGCTCCCTTATTAGCTTGCTAAGAAGCTCTATTTTAAACACATTTGCTAACTACCACTGTTGATTAAAAGACTTGCAAATATATGTTGGACATGAGAATTCACTGAGTTTTGTGGCGGGCAGAGCAAAGAGGGCGACACAGAAAGTTTCATATTTTGGTTATCAGAAAAATTAAAACATGGCAGAAACTTATCTCTAAGATTCCTTCTCACTTCTGAAATACTATAAAAATGAGAGTAATAATATCATTCACATACTTGACAGGATTAAATGAAGCTGTATTTGTACATAAACGTAAAGTTCCTGTTTTCCTTCTCCTATAACTCCAACACAGGATCATGGTAGAAATCTCAGGACAGTCAGGCTGTAGGTAACTTGTTAAAACTCCATACTCTGAACTTCTGTGGGTCAACTAAGTACTATTTATTTCATTACCCCTGTACTGTCAGTAACAATGAGAAAGATTTTTATGATCTTCTTCTTACCTTAAGTAGTGTTATTGTCTATACTTCGTAAATTAGGAAGCCACACCTTGTAAGTGATGTGATCTGACCAGGCCACATAGAAATGTTGTGGTCAGAATTTGAACCGCGGTCTCTGTCACAAATGCCTGTGTTTTTTCCAGTACACGAAGCCATTTCCACAGTACTGAATAATGTAACCGTTGGGACATTATTTCTAAGTCTCATCTCAGTTTATAAAGTGGTCAGTGTGAAGGGCCGATATCTCACAGGTTAGAGTTCATTCACTGTGAAACTACAGATGGAGTCTGGGCTCGGAAAGCTCACAGAAGGCCTGACAACATCAGGTCAGCTTTAAGTAGCTACATTTTGTGTTTATGCTTTTTTTTTTAAAGAAGTTTTTCATCAAGACTTGATTTGAGAGTAACACAGAGTTAAGGTCATCGAGGGAACTTCTGTGACAGCTTTGCCCATCCAATTGGAATGTTCCTTCACTGTGAAGCTTTTTTAGTAGAAAACCTTTCTACTAATGTGTAATGCTCTTGTCAATTTGAAATGAGCAAACTGACAGCCTGCCAATTGCCGCGCATACAGTATATGCTCATTAAATCATGCAGCGTGGATTCCTTCAGGTTGTCAGACGGCTTAATTGAAAAAATGTGTAGTGTAGCTCTTGTGGGAAAGAGGCGAGAATCAAAGGGCTGAAGAGCTACTCTTAGTACTTCAGAGTTTGCTTTTAACTGCAGCCAGAAATTATTCTGTTTTACAGTTTTGATTAAAGGACTGTTCCTTCTGCATTCTTCTTGTTTTGTTTATAATTCAAACACTGTAATTATAATGGAGTTGCTTGTATAATAGAGCTACTAAATCATTCTGCCCGCAGAAGAAAACCAAGGGGGAAGGGCTCAGTTTTTGGTGCGCTGACTGTAAGGCCAATCTGGGTGTTTGGGGGCTGAAACAAACTGGGAATCAATTGAGAGAGCCAGAAGCCTCTGTTCCAGTGTTTGCATTTGACAGGAGATTTAGGCCTTATCATCACCTCTGTGGGTGGGTTAATCAGTTCCCACAGCTACTGCCCTTAGGCTACTGGTGTTTCTCAATTGGTTTGTACGATAGTTTAAAAAAATCCCAATGCCTAGGCTCCACCCCAAACCGGAAAGATCAGGCTCAGGAAGTAACAGTGCTTTTAACTGCTCTCCAGGTGATTTGAACGTGAGTCAGGGCTGGTGAGATGGGCCCAGATTGACTCCAGTCATCCAGTTCCCAAGTGAAGCCTCCTATCGCAGCTGTCGTCCACCCACTCCCACTGCACCTGCACAGCTCCTGCACAGTCCAGCCTTGCGTTCTGGACTCCACTTGGGTCTATTAAATAGGACTCTTTAGGGGCAGGGGCCAGGAATCAATCTCTCTCTCTCCCTCCCTCCCTCCCTCTCCCCTTCTCTCTCTTTTTTGTATGGTACTAGGGATTGAAACCAAGGCCTTCACACTGAGCTACATTTCAGCCTTCTTTTAGGTTTGTTTTGAGATAGCACCTCACTAAGTCGCCAAATTGCCCAGGCCGGGCTTCAATTTGGGATCCTCCTGCCTCAGCCTGTCAGAGGGCAGGGATTGCAGACCAGACCAGCACCACTGTGCCTGGCTCAGGAATCTCTGTTCTTAACAAGAAGTCTGAGCTGGGTGAGGTGCAGCATGCCTATAATCCCAGAAGGAAGATTGCCACAAATTCGCAGTCATCCTGGGCTCCATAGTGAGTTCAAGGCCAGCTGGAACTGCATAGGGAGACCCTGTCTCAAAAAAGAAAAGAGGTCTGGGCCAGGTATGTCTATCCCCATGTCCCAGGGGCTACATGTACCTGCACAGGTAGTAATGAAGCCCCCAAATTGTAAACTAGGAACATGGTAATGTGATGTTGAGGGATATTTTTCACGACGCCATGTGTGGCACTCACAGAGTGTCAGTGAGCACGGGAACTGTGTGGGGAGCACACAGCGCAGTGCACACACCTCCTGTGGCCTCCCTGCACAGTCATTGAACTGAAACCTACCTGATCAGATGGTACACGCACTCATGTGACTTGGCGCGTAAAACCGAGATTACGATGCAGCATTTCAACCCACCTGCACTGTGTGTGTACCTGAAGACAGGCGTTTACTGATATTAAGCATATATGCGTTTTCTTATTTCATTATTAAACCTGTTATTTTAATGTTGACATATAAAAAATAAAGGAAGTTCTAATTTATGTAAACATTAACTATAATATATATTTTCTACGCTACCCAAGACCATTCCTTTTCACTCAGTGCAGCCCAGGCAAGCCCAAAGGCTGGACACTCATGCTAGAAGATTCTTGTGCACTAAGCTTTGAGAATCTGCTAAACAGGGGTGGTGATCTTCACAAGAGGGGTTTGGAAAACCCTCAGAAGATGGTGTGACAGTCACAGTAGTTCTGGGCAGGCTTTTTGTTTTCGTTTTTTAGCAGTAGTGATTTTGGCACATTCATTGGGATCTACTTGAATTGCACTTGGTTATACTGGCATCAGCTTTTTTAGGGGAAGCTCCCCACCGTCTAATGCCATACTAAGACCCACATAGTCTGCACACATTTTGTAGCCTCTCTAACCTGGTCGTAGTGATGACTAGAATTAATGCATTGTTAAAAGGCCTACAAAAATATTGAGACATAAATGAGGAGGAAAAATTATTTTGGTTTTACTGTAGGGAGAAAGTGCAGAATTAGAGCAAATTGAAATTCAATGAAATATTGACAAAATAGAACATTATGTTATTCCTATAAATTACTAAATTTAGTAGTTATTAAAAGTGTACTTTTAGAGACATTTTATGAATTAGCTTTTCTTATCTTACTATTTTCTGAAAATTCAGATGATTACTGAAAAAGTTTAGCTAATTTTAAAATTAAGTTAACCAAATTATATGCAGGCATATAATTTCAAATTCAAAAGCATAAAATGGTTTTGAAAAATTTTGCATAAGACAATTGTTTAGAGTAATCTGACATATTGGTTCCAAAAGTGATGTATCTACATTCTTGGAAGGTCATCTAAGTATATGCAGGTTCTATGCCTCAAAATTAAAGGATGTATAACTCTTGGGCTCCATTCTTACTGAAACGGTTATCAAAATATATGCACAAGCAACCTTCAAAAGACAGTTGAGATTAAACTTATCATTACTTTTCATACTTCTTCATCCAAAAAAGATACCCCAAAAGAAAATAAGGAAAAAATAATATTTTCAATCACATATCACTCTACCTTTAAAAACCCATCACTGACGTAAAGAGCTGGTACTATTAGAATCACAGGGCACATTGCACACTGCACCTACTGCTCAGCAAGTTACCTCTGAGAATTGTAATCATAGTAGTGAAACAATATATAACTGGAATAAAACACAGAAGTGGATACCACTGGACAGTTCGTCTATGAGGTCAGTTGATGACCAGAGCTAAATGTATGATTTCTGAATTCTTCACGGCAAATCCACTCTTTGGATTAGATTGCATATGAGGCACACAGTTTCAGGATTCTCCTGATCCATGGATTCCTACTCCTGAAGTCTCTACCAATGTCTTCATTAAGGTACCTTTCCCCTTTCTTTATTTTAGGTTCTTTTCATTTGTTTCTTTCATAAAAATCTTTTGTTCTTTTTTGTCTATTTATCTTCCCTTTTGACTATCTTTCTAGACCGAATGTCAACATCATGAAAGCAGGGGCCATTGCTCTACTTCGTCCCGAAATCCATCCTGAGGAAATGAAGGGTGGTGACAGTTCATCACTTTGCTCTTGCCAGCAGTGAGCAGTCAGGAGTGTCATGCGATTATGAGCAGTATTACAAATGCTGGAGGAAATAGGTCAGGGAATATTTGTGCACATCTCTTTTACTCTTAGGGTTCTGTAACTCCAAGTCACTAGTAAATGAGTGATGAGAAAGAAGTTATATTCAGGGTTCATCCAGACCTTGCCTAACTCCTCCAGTATTTAACAGGAAAAAAAATCCACAGGAAGGAGTTTGTCTATAAATTCTACGCCTTCTAGATGAGTAAAATGGTTAATTGTTCACTTGAAAATCACTGCTTTATACTTTTGGAGAGAGGCCTGAAAACTTCTTGGCAATACTCCAACAGATTAATAATTGAGAATGATAATTGCCTGGAGAATAGAAGTGGAGCTAATAGCCTCTCATTTTTGTCTGTATTATTTCAGACAAATGGGTAAGTCGTGGTGGAGGTGTGGACTGTTTCTAGGTCAGCTGGCTAGAGCTTTGTAGTCCGATATCTGATCCTAATTCTCCAAGGCGTTGACCTCTCCCAGGACAGTGGGCGATCCATTCATGATCATCTGCTTCTGATGTTTGATGTTCCTGTTAATTTCCCAGAAGTCTGTGTGAACTACAGCAAACTTTCCCTGTGACTCTACTATATGTGTAGCATTGTGTTAGACACTAGTTTGGATTTAAAAAAAATGGATCTGACACAATCCTAACCTTAAGTAGTTAAAAAGCTGGCAAGAGATACAAATACATGTAAATCATCCTTCTATCAGGTCGAAAGTTCTTAGTATGTGAAGGGAGGGATGTGTACAAATACTATGGGAGTCATTAGCCTACAGCATTGAGGTGAGGGATCTACCTAATTGGGAATTAGTGATTAAAACAACAGGAGAAGGTGAAACTATGAAGTCCAAGTGATGTCTGCTGATAACAGCCCTTACAATTCTAAAGAGGCCAAGCAGGGAATGCTGCTGGAGAGCTTTTCTCAGATGCTTAGGGCTACAGAAAGCTCCGCGTCTATCTTCAGAAAGGTAAGATTCAGATACATTGTGTCCTAGGACTGAAGGACCTTCATCCTGGAAAGTACAGGAAGTTTCTCTCTGTTTTGGGAGAGACTGGTTTTAACAGGAGCCTATGTTGCTGCGGCTGCTGGCAGGATGCTGAACTTCTCCTTTCTCTAGGAGAGAAGTGCTGAGCCCCTCACCTTCAGTAAATGCCATGCACTCTAAAGACAGCTTAGTTTCTCATTCAAATAAAATAGTTGTGTCCTTGAGTGTCAGAACAACTCCATGTCTGTTATTTTGGTAATGTAAAGATCTGGATACAAGCTTTCACCTCAAAGGGCAGAGGTTAATGGGCAAGTTCCCCCTCCTGCTAAGGACCTAAATAACTTCCTGAGTATTCCTACTTTGAGTACTAACCATTTCTGCTTGTATATGTTATTATTACAGACTGAATTGTCCCTCCCAATGTCACAGGTTGACCCTAGCTCCTGGTGTGACTGTGTTGAGACGTAAGCCCTTTAGAAAGGTAATTAGGTGAAATGAGGTTGTAAGAATGGGTCCCTAATCTAGTCTGACTGATATTTTTGTAAGAGGAAGAACATAAGAATCAGAGACAGAGAAAAGGTGGGGTGAGGACACAGAGGGCAAGAAGGTGGCCATCTGCAAGGCCAGGAGAGAGGCCTCAGGAGAAGCCAGCCCCGTGACAGAGACACTGAGCCTCCCAGCCCAATGACAGAGATGCTGAGCCTCCAGAACTGTGGGAAAGAAACTTCTGTTCAGTCACACAATCTGATGTTTTGCTATGGCAGCCAAATCTAAGATAATTATTGACAAGTTTCCCTTCTGGGTTTGATTGTGCATTTAACCCCTGTGAAACAGAACCCTTAATTTGGGCCAAACCCACTGTGAAAGTCCTGAAGATATGATTCTTCTGCCTGTCCCATTACTAATGCCCATCGTAACTGTACTACAGTCTTTTCCACTCCACCATCTACTTACTCACTGAATGGCTGCTGTGTGCCAGACACTCATAGGTTTTGCTTCAAGGGCTCTGCCACTTTGGAAAAGGAAACAAAACAGGCACATGCCGCACCTTCACTTGTGAAAATGCCAGGGCACCTCAGGAGTGCAGCGACTCGTTATAACAGAGATGGCAAGGAAGACTCCACCGGGGAATTGGCCTTGAAGGAGGGATTTGAGGGTGGATGGTGTGATAGTTCATCTTGATAGTCAACTTGATTGGCTTCAGAGATGGCTAGAAAAGCAGTAAGGAACACTTTTCGGTGTGTTTATGTGGGTTATGGGGCCTGAGCTTGGGGACAATTTGAGCTCCCTGGTCCTTCCTCTCAGGCTCTTCCCCCTGCTCTCTGTGCTTTGGGTGCCACAAATTGTGGAGCTTTTCTCTGCCACATTCTTCTACCATGGTGTCTCTGCCTAGGAGCCAGCTAACCATGGACTAAAATCTCTGAAACTGAGCCAAAATGAAATTTCCTCCCTTTGAGTTGTGTATGTCAGATATTTTGTGGAGCAATAGAAAGGTGACTAATACAGATGGCATTGGGTCCTACAGGGTTGGGCAATGGGGGAAGGGCAGTTGAAAAAAGGGGCGGAATAGTGAATCCCTGAGATGTTTACCGGGTGGCAGGAGCTATGAAAAAAAATGCAAAGTATGCAGTGGGAAATTGTCTTCATAAGATTCAGCTCCGATTTAAAGAGTGCTAACATGCCAGGCGTTTTCCTGTGTACACCTGTGCATGGACTCATCCATAGTCGTAATAAACCTCAAGACCAGTGCTAATATTATCCCCACTTTAAAGATGTGGAAAGCCAGGCATAATGGGTTAGATTCCTTGCCAAGTACGAATAAATGGTAGAGCTGAGATTTGAACCTAGGGTTCCTTGCTTCATTAAAGGGGCCTGAGCATTTGACCAGAGCATGAAGAAGTACTGGGAGTTGATAGATTTGCAGATGGGCAAGATGCAGACTTTCAAAATGGGCAGTGTTGCAAATTTCTTTGAGCAAAGAGAGGGCAGATTCCTGCATCCAACAACCATGAGGGAGATCACAGTGCCCTCGACTGCCTTCCTGCAAATTATCCATGTTTGCAGCCCTCAGTGGAGATGAATTGTTGGTGCAGGGAAACAAAAGTGTTTTTCAAGCACTCTGCTGCCATGGTTAGCCTAGGACAGTGTAATGAAAGGAGCTTTTCTGCCTCTGCTGCCTTCCGGGGTAACATTCTAAGTGAATCTGTGGGCCCAAAATGGAGCTTGTTAGTTGCGTGTCATCCGAGGGTGGCAATTACTTGCATGTGTTTGGTTGAGTGCCAGCCCCTGGGGTGCCAGACCTTAGTGCGGGAGCCACTGTTTGTCATGAATTACTCTTTAATTAAAAGCAAGTTTTTAAAATGGCGCATGCTAATTTGGGTTTTGCTAGCCCCATCTGAAGAAGGGTTGGCCTGTTCGGTGCCAGCTGGCTGAGTTGGCATTCAGTGAGAAACTGGGTCACTACCAAAAACTACACTGCTCCTCCCTCCCCCTGTGAGAGCAAAGTGCCAGCGAGGAGCAGTGGGCACTGAGAAGCAAGGTGAAGCCCGGGGCAGGGACTGCTCTCAGTCGGGCTGGTTAAAGGGATTGAACTTGCTGTGGCATCACGCTTGCCCCACCTTGGAAAGGACACTGCCCCTCTTTTCCCACTCACGCCACCCTGGGCCACCCATTCAGTGACTTTTGCATAAAAGGCTTCCTCATCCAGTTGCTATACACTGCACCTTTTATACTCTTCCAAGTCATGCTTAAGGGATTATCACTGCAGCTTTTAACTTCCCCCAGAAAGAGCTGAAAGAACGTGAATGGGGCGGAAGTCTTCAGTGAGAAAGTGCCCTCCACCCCAAATGCTCACAAAACCTCTAATCATGATGTGAGAATGACGTCCTGTTTTTGGTGGTGGCTGGCTACAAATGCATTAATGAACAATTACTAGACATATAGGCCATGATTACAAGGAGTCACGTCGCACACACAACTCTTGGTAATAGTGCACGGTGCCCAAACTCGGGTCTTAGTCACTCTAACATGATGTTTTTTTTGATTCAGAAAGAGCAGTCCCGCCCCTCATGGTTTTGATTCTTGAAACTCAGTACAGTACTTTGCCCAAGAAGTGCTAATTGGAAGAGCTTTTTTTGGTTTTTGTTTTTTACACTTGCCAGGTGGATCATCGGATCAGGAGAAATGTCAACTGTGATACAAATGATAGCTGAAAACAAGATGCTCCTCTTTACTTATTTATTTTAGTTTTGTTTCACAGGCATCCCTTTGTCTGCAAATAGGATAGCTCAGTATTAGGGGGAAGAGCCATGTGCATAGGCAAGACAGAAAAGGAATTTAAATAAGCCTTACCTTCTGCATGTTCAGAGAAGAGGGAAACTTTTTCTCCTATAAATGTATCTATGTAGTACATTGCTGAGAAATGTGAGTTGTCCTGGTTATTAATGTAGTGTACTTTGAGTTTCCTAGAGTGAGGTTTGTTGTTTTTGTTTTTAACCTGTTTATTTGATGCAGGTACCTCTGTTCGCCTCTGTTCTCTGTTGAAGGCAGTGTATTAAGTTTACTAATAAACTGACACTCTGTTCCTAGGAGACTTGGCCTGAGAGCATTCCTGACAGGACAAGAATTGTGTTTTTTTTTATAGATGCTGAGGCAAAATTGAGGATGAAGGAACTTTGGATACGTGAGTACTGTAAATAGTACTGAGGGGAGTTTTATTTTTTTCGTAGCTGTACATTTTGCAATTTCTTTAAATGCTCATTTAATATTTTGGGTCTCGCCAGGACAATGTGCTGCTTTTACGAATGAGAGCCGATAATGAGACTGTGGAGCCTTCAATTTATGATGTATCTGACAGCATTGTGGTGGATCTGATTTGGGATGCATGGGATTATGTCTGCAAGCTGAAAATAAACCAGCTGGTATTTGTTCTGAAAATGTTCTGAGAACACCCTTCTGTTAATGGCCCATGGCTTGATCCAGCATCTGGTAAACTAATATATTGTCATTTTTACCATGAAAGTTAGCTCAAATCATTAATGATTCCACAGCCATTTGCAGTCTTCTCTTGTCTAGAATACACCAATTACCATGAAATTATTCCTATTAACTACATGATTGAATGATAGTAACCTGACTGTAACTTGTTGGCAGAAATTCTCTCATAATGACAATAATGAACTGTGCATTTGAGTCCTTGCTGGGCTCTGTTAAACAGGGGGAGGTTGGTTATTATATGTTTCTAACCTATCATGAACAGTACTTCTTAATGACTATGTGAATTGGAGGAAATGTGATGTTTTGTAGATTTGTTTGAATATGGGAATTTACTGTTTTTGTTTCATTTGTTTGGGGAAGGAATCACTGCGTGCCATTAAAAATGATGTTCAGAGACTACTTTTTGATGTGTGCACATTATGATCATTGCCAGTATATGGAGCCTACCACGGCCATGCTCTCATAATGCACAGTGTCTGATTTTTAAATGAGATCTTTCACATAGAATTATTACCTAAGAAATAATACCCATCAGCATAAGTGACCCTAAAAAACCCAGAAAGTCCAATACTGCCATGAGATTGATAAATTAATTTACATTTTTCTTTGCCGACTCTAGATGTGTAAGGCCACCTGTGTTGCCCAACTGAAAATGCAATATCAGAAAGTTGGTCGTTCAATATGTACAAGGGGCTTTGGGAAGGCCTAGGAAGCCCCGTAAGTTCCTGGTAGGCCTTCGGCATGGGAGTGGGGCAGATGAATGGTATTCTCCACAGATCCGAAGAAGCTCACTTAACATATTGGGCACTTCTTCTGGCCCATCTCCGTCCTTTTATCCTGGAAACCGTTTTAGGCTGATGTGACTCAAAGCCCCTTGCATAAGCTGTATAGTATCCTCATGTCCTCTTTCTAGGGGTTCTGTAACACTCTGGCAGGAAAAAGGAGACTGTCAGCCTGTGCTGTGATTTATTTCTAAAATGTCCCCTAAAGCCTCATGTGTTCCCAGGTGGGCCTTCTAGGAGTAGCTGGATGGTGGGTGTGTGATACCAGATTAAGGATGTGTGGTAACTGAAGTAGTCCACTAATTGGGTTAGCATAGTTGGGTGTGAATGATGGGAAGGGCAGTCTTTCACTCAGTTGCTTGCACCAGAATTCATGTCAGGTCAGCTTCCAGGTCTTCTTCCATGTTTCTTCTTTTCTAGTCCCTCAATCCTGTGTCTGGTGCCTCTCTCAAAATGAACTACCTGCTTTTAAGTTTATGCTTGGGCTCTGGTCTCCAGACTAGGGTGTGGATGTTGGGAGGGGAACCTGGACCAAGATGAGGAATGATAGCACTATGTTTTGGGGCTCCACTCTGCTTCTAGCTGGACTAGGTCCAAATGATTCTTACTGCATATCCTTTTGAGGGAAGTCATACTTAGGAAGAATTAAGCATCATATGATTATAAACGACAGTGAATGAGTCAGATAACAAATATAGAAATTGAGAGGCCTATTATTTATGGCTAACAACAATACCAAAGATTTGAGAACAGAACTGAACTGCAGAAAGAGGAACACATTTGGGAGGGAAGAAAGGAATAGGGGGAGGAAATTCAGCTTGGGAAGGCCATGTGAATGAAGGGTCTGGGTGAATTTGAAAATCGTTAGTTCGGGGGACCCTGATGTTGCTATCCATGTGGGAACAGAGACTTCACTCTGCAGTGGTCAGATAGGTTTGGAATGTTATTTTATTCATTCGCTTAGCAGCTCTCTTTTGAACACCTGTGAGTTACAGATATTATGATAGATACTGGAAGTGATAAACAAAATAGAAATTGTTCCTACTCTGAGAGAGTTTGCAGTATAACCTGAAAGAAATGACCAGGGTGCAATGACAGAAAATAATAAGGACCTCATATGTTAGATTGGGTAGACTGAGGAGTCCGCTCTAAGAAAATAATGCTTAAGTGAGGTCAAAAGAATAGAAAGGAAGGGGCTCTACTGGTGTGTAGATTTGTTTGAATGTGGGAACTTACAGTTTGTATTTAATTTATTTGGGGAAAGAATCACTGTAAAGGAGATGGGGCAAGAAGGAATGACACAGGCAAGATCAGACAAGAAATGCCTCCATGGTTTAGAGCTACAAAAGGCTGTGTGACTAGAGAGCACTTGACTGGAAAGGGAGGTTGCAGCAGCCTTGGATGCTTACTGTCTTGGGCTTTACATAGAAAGTTTGCTGACTTCTAGCTAAAGAATTAAAAACTAAATCACATTTGCATTCAAAGTACATAAAATTTGAGTATAGTTGCATCAAACTTCTAATTATAAAAAATTAGAAAAGTTAAAATTATTTTTAAATGTTATCAATGAAGTTATATTTCTTGTGCAATACGCAAAATTATTTATTAGAATTAATAGGCAAGATGCAGAATATATTGACCAATGTTACAATTTAAAAATAAATTTTATTTGTCGCTGAATTTTAAATTTTCATTAATCTTGTTGAATATTTTTATAAAAAGCAATTTCCGCGTTCATGTTTGATCTGGCTAGTTGTCAATGTAAAGAAGTAATCTCAGATGTCATTCATACTATATTGCAACCTCCACATAGCCATATCATATTTAAGAACAGTGTGGATTGTTTCATTGCAAAATGGGCCTGACCTCCTCTGTGCAACAGTTGTGACTGCTGCCCAAATTTGAAAGACCTCTGAAGCTATGAATTGAAACTCGCAGGACTCGATAAAAGAAGATAAATATTGTGCACAACTAGGGACTGAGGAATGCAGGAATCTGCTGCACTCATAGTGTCTGAGAAGGAGGTGATAAATTAATTTGTCTCTCTTGTTTAAGCCTTTCCATTGCTCAAATCCTGCCCACACTGCAGAAGCAGTATGTGTCTCTGCTGTCTGCAGCACCACAGGTGCTCTGCTTACAGCTCACAGCTCTTCAGCATTCAGACCCAGTCAGCTGGTCTTCAGTGACAGCAGGCAACAGAGGCAGAGGAGCATTTCCCACGCTTGTGTATCATCTGGCAGGAGAGTGGGAGTAACTGCACCAGATCCTGACCTCCGCAGGGATCAGTGTGTTTTCACTTTTGCTGGGAATGTGCTTGTGATGGGAAGTCCCCTCTAAAATGTATGGTTCAACACATAGCCAGTAATACAGTAATGTAATTCACGTGCAAACTACAGAAATGCAAGGAGAAATACACAGAAACATAGAAGTAAAGCATTTAAATCTCTAACTCTGTACATGACCTGAAAAAAATACGTGATGAAAAGGAATAAGGTAGTATACATCTGACTTTAGACCCTGACATTGAGGATGTATCTTTTTCAATGAATGTTTAAAAATTTGCAATATATGACCTTAATAGGTTACCAAAAGATCAAAAGGAAATTTCAAGAAGCTTGACATATTAAAGTGCCTATGACCGGATTACAATGCAGTAAGTTAGAAATTAGTTATATTAAAACCTTACAATTTGGACACTTAAAAACTCTTTGGTAAGCAACTTTTAATTCATAAAACCATTCCAAATCTTGAAAAATACCTAGACACTAATGATAATAAAATATATATAAACTTATGAGCTGTAGCTAAAGTTATGCTTAGAACAATGTTTACAGCTTTAAATAGCTACATAGCAGATAAAAGAACAAAAATAAAGAAACTAAGGATTTTAAGAAAACAGCAAAATAAACAGGGAATGAAGAAAAGCTAAATAAAGACACAAATCATAAATTATTAACTTAAAAACAAACCTAGAACTATAAGTCGAAATGCTTTATCTTTGAAACAATAAAATAATCTATTTATTAGCTTTATCAAGGAAAAAGAATTAAGATGGGTTATGTACAAGTACCAACTCCCCTCAAAAATGTAATCATTATGTATTGCAAACGTGTAGCAAATTTTTTATTAAATGAAATTTTTATTAAAATGAAATTTAATAAAAAGAAAAAAGTAAGAAGAACAGAGACACAAAATTAGAAATGAAAAGAGAGAAAAGAACCATGGGTAATGAAGAAATCAAAAGAATCAAAGGAGACTCTTAGCAAAGTGTTTGACAGATAACTTGATGCACTTGATTTTTTGTAAGTGAGTTAACCAGTTACGCAAGAAGAGAGAGAAAACCATTAATAACATCAGAAAAAAGTTGAGAAAGTCACCATAGATCTTACTACAGTTATACCTATACCAGTTATTATAGGCCTTTGTGCTTTTAGAGGCAAATTATTTTTAACTTTCCAGGAATGGATACCAGTGGTACTGTTTAAAATGACAACTGGTAAAATTAATTTTATATCTGCATAATGAATATTGTACAGTCATTACATAAAATGCAGAGGTTCTGCTTATGGCTATGCAGCAATCTCCAAAATATAATGAGTAAGATAAAAAAGAAAGCAAAATGTAGAGTGCTGTGTCTGTTACACTATTATTTGAGTGTGTGTGTGTGCGCGCGCGTGTGTGTGCCTGTGTCATATCTATAATGGAATATAGAAGCAACTTACCGTATAACAATGATTGCCTCTGGGGAAGGGACTTGGCAGTTGGAAGATAGAGAGGAGGCTGATACTTTTTAATTTATGCCCTTATTAACTTTGTGAATTTGATACTCTGTGTGTGTTACCTTATCAAAGAATTATAAAACAAACCAAATTATCCATAACAGATAAATAGAGAAAACTGACAGTTCATTTTTATGAAGCCAGTGTAACATGGAAATCAAAGTTTGAGAAAGCACAAAATAGAGCATTATAAATCAATCTCATTTATGGAATCATTATGAAAATTTAAATTAAAAGTAAGTATCATTAATAAGATTCTTAAAAGGGTTTGGGGTGTAGCTCAGCATAGTAGTAGAGTGCTTGCCTATCATGCACAAGGCCCTGAGTTATATCTCCAGTGCACGCACACACGCGTGCACACACAAACAATCTTAAAGAGTCACCAGCCCTACCAATCTATCAGATGGGTCTTTTCCTCTGAATGCTAAGGTATCTGAGTAATAGGCAGTGTGTATACATTCTTAACTACTACCTGGCACTACTACTCAAGCCTTATCTCTAACTATCACTATAAATCCATGGATTTAGAGAATCTGAAATGTCTGTTGTAAGACATCTTGATTTTACAAATGTTAAAAAAATGTGAAAAACTGCCTCTAATCAGTGAAGTACAGTATCCATCTATTCATTTATTTTCGGCTTATCCATCTGCCCAGTATTCCTTTCCTTCCCTTCTTTCCTGTATCCAATCTCTCGGACTATGTATCTACACAGACTATCATTTCTAGAGTCCAAAATATATTCCTAGGTGAAAACAGTCAAGACATGGAACACTTTTGTATACTTTCATCGTATCTCTTTACTTTTGAAAAGAATATTTAGATAGTGTGTCTTGTATGTGTGTGTTTCTTAGAATGCTTTACAGAAAACCGCATGCAAGAGTCACCTTCACCTTTGGAAAGGACCAAGCGAGGCGCCGGTGGAGGATGGGAGTGAGAAGGCAGGCTTTTATTTTTTTCCATCCTTCCAAACACTTCTCTAACCTTTCTCCCCTCGTGTTTAGTTTTAAAAAATTAGCAGGAGTTATCACGGCAGGAAGATATGGGCATTTGTTGCTCTGTTGTGGCCGAAGCTGCCCGCGCACTGCCCGCGTGTGGCGCCCTTCTCCTGCCCCAGCTCCTGACTGGAGCTGCTGGCCTCGCTAAACTTGCCAGGAGCCGCAGGCAGGTACCAGGAGCTTATGGACACCCAGGGCAGCTCTTAGTCGAGGCCGATTGGTGAGGGAGGACGAAAGCCCCACTCGATCTCTTGCTGGGAAAACGCTCCTAGAGGGTTTTACCCCACATCATACCCTTGCTTGATGTCTTGCCTTTCCTTATTTTGCTTCTTGCCACTACCTCAGCAGTTTCTCTGGGAAATCCTTCTTGAATAAATCGCTTATTTAAGAATCATCTTCTTAATATCTTGTGCTGATATTTAAGACATTTGCATTCTACTTTGAATTTCAGGGTATAGACAAGTGCTATACCACTGAGCTACGTGTTCCCTCAGGCCAGAAAACGTCCTATGTATGTAACATAAAATACACAGCACAGTAAAATCACACTGAGCACTCAGAATTACACTGAGATAGCAGGAGAATGAGAACTGGCTTCCTTCCATTAGGCATTCTTGTTTCTTATAGTCACTGGAATCTCTTTTTTTAGGCTTGACTTCAGCCTCTGCTTTTCCAGTTTCAGTGAGAAGATAGCAGCATGGCCGCCGGTTTCCTATCCATACTTGAGGACTGTTACTCAGCTACTCCTAGCTGATGTATTATGCAAGTTCCTAACAACTTCTGGGGCTCGTCTTGGTAAAACACACACCATCAATTCAAAGAAAAATAAAATTTGTTTTATTGAAGTAGTCTCTCAAGATGGGATTACTAATGCCTATAAAGACTTCTGCCTGCTTTAAGAGGGACCTGTATTATGATTTTTCAGCAATGGGCTTTAGTGGGCAAGTGAATTATGAAAGAGCACTTTGCTCAAGATTGCTGTGGTGCTGCTGAGTCCAGAGTTCATTGTCAAACACAGAGTGTCCTTTGGGTGTAGCCTCTTTGCATTCTTAATCATGTTTGATCTCCCAGTCTGTCATTTGCAACAGGTCATCATTGTGAGCCAGCAAGGCTGTATTGCAAATGTTTGCTCTCCTCAGACAGTTTATTCATTCTGGCAATATTTGAAGTATTTATAATCCTACTGTCTTTATCCTAAATGTGTCCCTGCATTTGGAGCCATAAGTTTCTCTGGATTTGAGTGGCTCTTGACAGCACGGTTTTAACTGCAACATACTGTGTCAGTGTGTGTATGTACACACACTTGTATACATGGATATTTATTCTTACACCCATGAGCAGAGTAATTTATAGCACCACACACATACAGACTTAAAAAAAACCCACAACAGCCTGCTCATGGCATAAACAGCAGAGTGCTTTCTCTGTAGTGCAATGCTGGGTGGTAGAGGGGAGCGCAGTGTCTAAGGGGTTTATTTCTTCAGCAGTACAGTGAGGAGTCTTGGGTAGGAAGCCACCCTTATGCTGCCAGAGCACCTCTGGACACCCCCCAAGAGAAGTCAGCTACCCTGGCCCCTGTGTCTTTGTTTGGAACCGGCCCACTGTCTGCAGGATCTAGGGAATTAACTCCTTAGTGACTACTGGTGAGGAGACATCGGTTTTGAGATGCAATTGAAGGCAACAAAAGAGTACTTCATTGACACTCTGCTTTGCTTCCTTTCCATACGTGTCTTTAAGAAGGGTGATGTCTGCGATGATCCTCAGACCTTATTAGCTCTCAGTTTTCCTTGTTAAAGGAAATGTTTTAGGAAGGCAAGACTTCCTTGGGGATTGGACCCTCTGGACCAAAGATCTGAAATGCATTTTTAGCTCAAGTTAGGTGCTAGGTGCCTCAAATATATATTGTTTTCACTTTTTGACATAGTATTTCCCTGACCCGGAAGACTATAAGTTTCTGGAAGGCTTTGTGTTTTACTGATACCTACAAACCATGTCACATATTCTAGCAGAGTATTGAGTACCTTGCTGATGCATAGTAAATTCTTGGTAGATGGATTACTTCCACAGTTGCTTAGCTCCAACACAGTCATGGTAATAGTCAAGTGGGAAGTTTGGGTTAAATGTTTATTTGTTTACTCAGTAGCTCAGGGCATTAGTAAATCAGGATAGTAGCAAGGTATTTTGGTGGTCTTCATGCCTGTATTAGTTAGCTTTCCTGTTGCCGGACACAATACGTGGTCCCCTCAACAAGGAGGAAAGGTTTCATTTAGCTCAGGTTTCAGGGAATTCACAGGGTTTAGTTGGCTCCAAGGCAGAAACATCATGGTAGAAGGGCGTGGTGGAGCACAGCTGCTTAGTTGATGTCACTGAGCAAACAGAGCAGGAGAAGCACTGGAGCACAGAGGCCAGGGATCACGGGTTTCACCCAGAGCCTTGCCTCGCCTCTGTGACCCACCCAGATACACCCAACACTTTGGTGGATCCCAAGGCCAATCAAGCTGACACAATCAAGTCTCGCTGTCAGGATGCCTTTTTTTCTTTTGCCCAGGAGCCCTTTTATTAATGAGCTCCACTTGAGGGAAACAGTATGTATGAGAAATAAAGGGGAATTGCTGTGTTTGAATCAGAGGACGACAAGGACACAGCTTAGGCAGCCAGCCTCCTTTGCATTGTTCCCTCATCTGTCTGTCCTGCTGCATTCCCCAGCCACTCCCAAACTGAGAGACTCATTAACTAAGCGTCCTCTGAGTAGGACACTTCAACAGTTCACCCAAAAGGCAGTGTTTTAAAATATATCATTGCCTTTGGTCTACCATTTTTAAAAACAGACTCTGTTTTCTATAGCAATTTTAGATTTACAGAAAAATTGAGTAGAAAATACACAGAATTCCCACACACAACTCCCCCCTGCCCACAATTTCCTTTAGGACTTGTATCTTGCATTGGTATGGTACATATGTTACATGATGAACCAGTATTCAGACATTGCTGTTAACTGATGTCTTTAGTTTACATTAGGTTTCACTCTTTGAGTCTCACAATTCTCTGTTTTTGGATAGATGCATAATATCTTGTATTTAACCGTATAGTATCATACAGAACAGTCTGATTGCCCTAAAAATATCCCAGGATCCCTGTATTCATCCTGTGATACAACTTTTTTTTTTTCTTTGCCATATGGGAATTGAACTCAGGGTTTTGTGCCTGCTGGGGAAGTGCTGTGCCACTGAGCTACATCGACACAAACTTGCACAAGAGTAGTGGTGGCAGGGATCAGGTTTGATATGACAGAAGTTCCACTCCATGCCTTCACCACAGTTGCAAAAAGCCACAGGTTATACACTCTGCAAGGGGAATGGGGATCAAAGATCACAAGTATGATCCTATTCTGATAAAAGTAGATTAGTCACAGCTATTGTGTTTTGGAAGAGCTGAAAATTTATCAGGCTAAATGTCAAGGTAAATTTCATTGGATCCATGCCAAGCTTATTTGGAATATGTTGTGATGCATTTGAATCTAATATATATTAATATTTGCTCAAAGGTTAATTTTGACCGGTTTTTTTTTTCCCAGATGCTAAACTTGTCTTTCCTTCACTGATTTGTAAAATACATTTTCCTTACTTCAGGGGCCTGCCTTTGACTTTAGTGCATTGCTAATTATGCATGCAAGTTAGAATGACACTGACAACGAATACAAAATATTAATAAACCAACAAGACAAGCAGTTTTCAAAAATTACATTATGTATACTTACTGCCTAACTGACCTTTTCTACAGTTACTTAAATCTTTTAAAAATCCATTTAATTTCGATGCCAGAGTATTAGCCTATTTTTATGTAAATTGCCTTTAATTCATGCATTGATTTAAAAGACTAATTCAAAAGATCTTTTACCACAGTAACCTTTTTGACTCTATACCTCTGTGAAAACTGTGAAGTGGTTTCTTGGTGACCTCACATCCACCTGTGGTCCAGCACATGCCAACTCTGGTCTGTGTAAATCACTCACAGTTGTACAATTTTCAGCCAACACTAAATTATTAACAGTATAATTATTTTAGTTACTATCACAATATCCACAGGACCACTTATAGGTATGAATTTTTTTCCCTTGTAGTGTCTTTCTTTCTGTTTCCATCTTTAGCCAACAAATCTAATGAGAAGCTTTAGTAAGAAATATCTCAGAAATATAATCTGTTATTTGAAGGACATAGAGTTTGGTGCTTAGTAGTTACTGTCTGCAAAGAGCTTAGACATCAAGGAAGCTTAAATATATACTACTGCCTGGCATACAGACTTGAGAATACAGAGAATGTTAGGAAAGCAGATGGAACAGATAAAATCAATATTTTTTTCCAGTGCTTTTTAACAAATATATGGGGATACATGTATTTTGTAATTGTTTAGTCCTTGTCATTTATGGGTATAACGCACATAGTTTATATTTTAACCTATGTAAAACATTTGCTAAAAGAGCCAGTGTGTCATTTATGATTGCTGGCACATTCTTACAACCTTATCTGCTCAGAAGACTGAGGCAGGAGGATCATGAGTTGAAGGCCAGTTGTGTTACTTTTCTCATTGCTGAGACAAAAATACCTGACACCCAAGGTTAAAGGAGGAAAGGTTGATTTGGCTCACAGTTTGTAGAGGCTTCAGTTCATAGTCAGCTGGCTCCACGGCAGGGTGGCATGGCAGAGGGGCATTGTAGAGGAGAAACAGTCCTTGGTGGGCAAAGTGACAAAGTAATGAAGTGGCAGCAGGAGAAGCAGCCTGCCTCTCCCTCTTATCCCTTCTGGGCTACTTGACCTTTGGGTGGTGCCCCCTACACCCAGGGTGGCCTTCCCATTATCCACACCCAGAACTGTGCCAAACCACTCAATAATTCCAGCCTCACACACACCCTAGATCTGGCCACCTCTGAGAAGCCCCACCTATGACTGCATGAGGCGTAGGGAGACATCTAGACATAGCCTTGACACCAGTCCAGGCAGCTTAGTGAGACCTTGTATCAAAAACAAAATGAAACAAAGGAAAGAGTGTGCCACATATATAAATATACAGTAAATACATGTGAAGATTAATCTTGACTGCACTAAGAAAATCTAGGAAATCAGTGAATCACACATCAAGGAGTGTCTGTAGGATGTTTCCAGAGACTCTTGGTATGCGGGCCAGCAAACTACTGAGAAGACCTGTCCTGAATGCAGTGGCACCGTCCAATAGGGTGGGGGCCCAGGTGGAACTAAAGCAGCAGGAGCAGCAGCAGGAAGCCTGTCAGTACAGGCTTTCTCACTGGCTTTTCCCCTCCCACTTTCCTTGTCTCTCTCCCTCCCTCTCTCCCTCTCTCTCCCTCTCTCTCTCCCTCTCTCTCTCTCTCTCCTCCTCTCCTTCCTGGCTGCCATAAGGTGAGCAGCTTTCCTCCACTATGTCCTTCCACCATGTTGTTGCACATTACAGCTTTCTTGCACTTAAGAACAATGGATAGCACCTTAGCAGTACACTTCAGGAGTATATAAACACCCACATCACTGTACAGCACAGCAAATTGAATCCACAGCACTAACCAGGACACAAAAGGATGCTTGCTTATTGTATGTAAGCTGAAAAGGAAGGCACGTGTTCACTCACGTTGTCTTGCTTCAGTGGGAACATGTGTCAGGTGACAGTTTGGTCACTGCTCTGTGAAGACTGTCAATGACCAGAAAACTGTCCAATTTGGGGTTACAAATACATTTTAAATTATTGAATTGGTGCAGCCTCAATTTGAATTTTTTGCTCATGTCTTTTATGTAAGGTTGATGGCATTCATATAAATATATATTTTTCAGTTTAAGGAAGCATTTGTTTCACTTGAGACAATAGTTTACCCACATGGGTCATTGATTTGGAAGCTCTTGCTGTCTGTCCCTTTGCTGAGAACTGTGGCTCGAACATGTTGACAAAGCAGCAGTGCGGGGTGAAATATGTCTTTGGGATGGAGAGATCCTTTCTTTTCTCCATCTTGTCTTTCTTCTCCTTTGTCTTGTTTCCCTCCCACCTCCTCATTTCCTCCATGCTTTCTTCTTTTAAATTGACTGCTCCTTTAAAGATGATTACCTGGATTCTGAGAAGTGCAAGATACCCTCTCATTCTTCCCAGCATGATAAAGGAGACAGTAGCCTCCCTGAAAGATGAATAATAAGTAGGTACTATTTTTAAATTATAAAAATGCCTCTGGCTTTTCCTACCCCTTATAGAATAAACTCAACTTGCTGGAATGAATTAATTTTAAAATTCACTAGATTGAGTTTAAATACTTAAAAGATTTATATTTCCGTTTTGGTTGAGGCCAATTTAGTTATACATAGGCTTGGCCTTTGATGGAAGAGGAAAATCAGCCAATTCATTCATTCATCCATTCGTTTGTTTTTTTTTTCTGGTATTGGGGATCAAACTCAGGACCTTGTGTTTTCGAGGCAGATGCGGCGCCACTGAGCTAAATCCCTGGCCCACATCCATTCATTCTTTATTCACAATTAATGTTTGAATTCCTACTTTGTGATAGATCCTGTAAAGGCACTGACAATATAAAGATAAAAAAGGCATGTGAAACTTCTTGATATTGGCCTTTGGCCAGTGATATTTTGACCATTACTTCAAAACCTCAAATAACAAAAGCAAAATAAAAAAGCCCAAAGGAAACAATCAACAAAATGAAAAAGTAGCCTCAGATTCAAAGAAAATATTTGTGAATCATATGAAGCATGATCAAAAAATAAAGTGAATATTTTAAAACAATGTTTAAAATGTTTTACAATCAAAGACACAATGTCAGTAATCCCTCTCAAAATAGTCCTCTACTTTGAGCACATGTGACTTATTTTTCTTGCTGCCTCCTGAAGCTGTTCTGGATGTTCTCTTTCAGAATGTTTTTAGCTGCACTGTCATGGCTACCTCAGTGTCTTTTATTCCAAACATAAATTCTTTCATGTTCCTTTTGACCTTGAGGAGGAGCCAGAAATTGCAAGGTACCAGATCAATGGACAAGGACATGCCATAATTATTTTATGGGGTTGCCTTTCTGTTGGACGGCCCCGGGGAGTAGGATTTAGCATGTTTTTTTTTTACGTATTTTAGTACACCTCATAAAGGCATAAAAGAGGACTACCAGAACTGTTTCAGAAAGTGTCAAAGACTGGGATAAATGCAGGTGAGTATTTTGAGGGGGATTAATGTCAATGTGTCTTTGAGTGTAATACATTTTTAAAAATTTAAACATTCACCATGATTAATGTCTAAAATATAAGAGCTTATACAATCTGATAGTAAAAAAAAACAAAAACAAAAAAACCTGATCAAAAAAAGGAAAAATATCTGGAGATGCCTATCACCAAAGAAGACAGAAAAAAAAATTCATGGGTACAAAAACTGATCAGTATCACTATCAGGGAGTGCTGGGGAAACCCATAGTGAGATGGCCCCTCATGTAGGATGTCTGTCATCCAAGAGGTGACAGGTAAACGTGTTGTTGAGGATTTGGAGAAAAGTGAGCCCTTGAACACTGCTGAAGGGAATGTAACCTGGCACAGCCATCATGAAACACACCATGGAAGTTCCTCAAAACATTAAAAATAGAACTGCTATGTGATTCAGCAGTGCTACTTCTGGGTACATGCCCAGAGGTAATGAAATCAGCACCACATAGATATCTGCACCTGGACCTTCCTTCTAACATATTCATAATGGCCACGGTATGAAAACAAGCTGTTGACTGACAGGTGAGTGGATAAAGAAATTGTAGTATAAATTTGTAATAGCGTAAGTCAGCCTTTAGAAAGAATGAGATCCTGCCATTTGCTACAAGATGAACCTAGAGGGCATTCTACTAAGTGAAGTAAGCCAGATACAAAAAGAAAAAGTAGTTCATGTTCTCACTTATAACTGGGATCTAAATGAAGAAGTACAGCCAAATGTGTAGAAAGAGCAGGAATAATAGAGCAGTGGTTACTGGGATAAGGACTAGTGGTGAGGGAAAGGAAGTAGGGAAATGTAGGCGAAAGAGTACAAAGTTTTGCGATTATGTAAGACGAGTAAGTGTAGATATGTACAGCATGAGGTTTGTAGTTAGTGACATTGTGTCATCTACTGGAAGTTTGCTATAAGAACAGATTAGGTGCTTTTAGTACAAAAAAATGCACACATATATCCATAAATGGTAACTGTGTGAGATGATGCATATGTTAATTCACTTGACTGCAAATTACACTTTATGCATATCAAAACATCATGTTATACATCTGCGATGTATGCAACTAAAAATAAAAAAGACATGTACCTCTTCGTGTCTGTCATCCCTCAGATTTGTCTGAAGCAACATCAGCCTTTTAAGATGATAATCATAATTATATATAAACATGAGTTAGACACATATTTTGTGCCAGGCAACTTGATGGCGTTGTGCATGTAGTTTCTTCACAAGGTCCCTATAAAGTAGGTTTCACTATTTTTTCCATTTTATGGATGAAGTGTTTGAGACAAGGAGGTAAGGAAACTTATTTGAGGTCACTTACTGGTCAGCAACAGAGCTAGAGTTGAACCATCCCCATTCAGCACTTTAATGTAAAATCCTTAGAAGTAACTTAGTAGTAACATTGGGGATTTTAGTTTAAGATACCAACTAAAGCAAGATCATCCAGGTTTTAAAAATACATTTTATTTTATCCCTTTCCCCCCTTAAGCCCCCTCAAGACGATCAAATTTAAAGATATTTTTATTCTGATAAATTATTTGGGGGCTGTATAGTCTTGTTTCTTGGATTTTTCCTGAAAAACACCTACTTTCTCTTCACTCCAAACTTTTATAAATGGGAAAATTTAGCCACCAACTAGTGAAGGAACTTGGCCAAGTACAAATTGTTAGATAGGGGGCCGGGGATTTAGCTCAGTGGTTCCACCGCCTGCCTCGCAAGCGCAAAGTCCCGAGTTCCATCCCCGGTACCAAAAAGAAAAAAAAAGCCACAAATTATTAGATAGGGGTGCAGCTGGTACTTCAGCTCAGGATTGTCTTAATTTTGATGATCAAGTTTTCTTCTTAAAATATTAAAATTATTGTTTCTTTTTTCTGATTTCAATACTCATTCATTCAATACTCGTTTTGACTGTGGAAAAGTAAAAATACATATATGAACAACATACAAATTCATACACTAAATTCTTCCAAATCTGTTCCAATAGAATCCCATACTTTTTCAGTAATCATGAAAATGCTTTGTAGGTTTTTCTTTTCCTGCTGTGTGTTTTGTGTGTGTTAGTTTATTTCTAACAAGAAGCTATTTGCTCCTGGAGGGACACACCATTTCATTTAGTTCTGTGTTTCCTATAGGAATTGTTACTTTTCAGAAAATCCTTGTTACTGTACATTGAACTGGTCACCTACTGCCCAGCATACTACTTTTGCAACTATAAGATGGAGCAACACACTTCTGGAGGCTCAAGGTGGGAAGGGAATCTTGTTTTTATGTTATTCTCAAATTCTGTTCCCTGTGCCTGGGGAATTGCTGGATTGCTATGCTTTTCTCTGGGATAAAACTCAGAGGACACCAAGGTCAGCATTCAGACAGCAGAGAGCCCAGCTGCAGCAGTGAATAAACCTTCTACCAGTCCTTGGCTTGTAGCAGGAGGACTATCTTGGCAGAATGAATCAAGAAGGCACTTCCCTCTGTGGGGGCCTGATGTGTGTACTCCGCCTGCAGCACAGGAAATGGGTTCATTTCATAGCTGCAGATTCCATGGCTATAACATGCCAACCTGTCTTCACTGTCACCCAGAGCTCAGTCACCACATGCATTCAGTCATCACTCTCTGACCTACTTCTTTTAAGGTGCTCCTATCCTCTGTCCCAGGTTCCGTTTCTTATAATACTATGTTTTTGTCTTGTTTTTTAGCTTTCCTTACTTTGGATACTTCCTAAAGTTTACTCATCAGCCTGCTGCTCTTGTCTCTTGATGGTGTGATTTCTAGAATGTTGTTCCAGCTCCAGCTCCAATGATCATGTCTGGGTGGAGGACATCCAAGAGTCCATTCCAACTCTGCCTCTGGAGTCCTCATCAAAATGTGAGGGAGTGTGCAGAAACCTCTGGCTACTAGAGGCTCTTGCCACCCTCTCTTAGTCTTTTCTGGTTGCTCTAACAAAATACCACCAACCAAGGGGGCTTATAAACAACAAAATGCCTTCTCACAGTCCTAGAGGATGAGAAGTCCAGATTCAGGGTCTAGTGAGGAACTGTTTTCTGGTTCATAGAGGGTTCCTTGTTGTGGTGTCCCTGCATGGTAGAAAGGGAGAACTCTGGTTTTGACAGCCTGATAGAAGGGCACTAATTCCACTCTCATATCCTCCTCACACCTCAAAGGCTCCACCTCCTATTAGTCTCTGGGAATTGGGAGGGACACAGATGTTAGACGGCAGCACTTCCCTAGGTCTGAAGGCGAGCAGGGAGGAAGCACTTACCATGAACTGGAAGGAGAGGAATCTGGGTGCAGCAGGCTGGATGAGAAGAGCAGTGACTTAAGATGAGGGGCGGCTACCCCGGCCCCTTGCAGGGAAGCGCTGGTCTTGGAACCGTCTGGTTGACAGGAGCCCTGTGGAAGCAGGAGGGCACAGGAGGAGTCTTCTCAGGAATTCATGTGCTATTTGTTCTACTCTTTTGCTGATTTTCTCTGGAATTCCTTCATGGATGTCCCACAGGTGTGCTTTCCGACAGGTGTGGAAAGAGGCTTCTGGCTCTTCTGTGTGCCTTTGGGCCCTAGTGCAGCATAGTGGCTGGCAGATGGAAAGCTCCTGATAACAGGGTAAATCGATCAGCGGTGATTGGGCCTAAAACTTGGCAATCAGCAAGAAGAAAGTGTTTAACTGATGAGAAGGAGCTCATGTGTGTATTCTCATTCATTTGGCTCTTTTGCTCCTGGTAAATGCAACAGTATTAGAAGCAGATGTTAGTCCTGGGGAGCAGAAAGCCTGAGTTGCTGTCTTAGCTTTTTCAACTACAGTATTTGATTAACTCATATCTGTGGTGAGCTTTGGTTCTTCCCCTGTAATAGAGGCTTTTAAACTTTCCTTTTTAGTAAGCCATAGCCCCTTTGTTCAGTGCAAATGATGATCCTACTTAGATGTGTTTAGAGAATAATATAATGTGAAGAGACCCATATTAATCGAAGCAGTCTCATGGGCTTGCTTGGTTTGTGTTGACACAGTTTGGAAACTACTGATCTGTAAAAACAGGCCTAGTGATATGTACCCTTCCCAGCTCTATGTGTCCACGTAAGGATCAAATGAAAGAAGATACATGAAAGAGTTAAAAGTTTTGTTCATCCATTATGAGGTCATCGTGAAGATAATTTTACCATTTTCCTATCTTCTGTCAGCTCTGAAACCCTAAATGCAGACTGAAAATTGCTAGGTTCTCAAAATGAGCAGCCATATCCTGTAGGAATGTTTTAATTCTGTACAAGGAATGGCTTTAGAAACAGTAGGAAATATACTAATCAACAAAGTTATAGAAGGCAAAATGATAGAGCAGCTTTATGAAAGAAGATGTTATTAAGCTAGAAAGTGGACTGGCATTGTTTGGCATTAATTAAACTTATAACAAGTCATAACAGTTCTGCTGTAGTAGCCTGGGAAGCTATAATCTCATTCCCAAGTGAATAAACCATAAGGCCACAGGGTGAATAGTTTAACAAAAGGTAATCAGATGATTATCTTGTAAACTAGAGAAGTGATGATATTGTGGCTTAATAGCTTGATAGTTCGAATACAGTTGTTTGCCTGGTTGTTTGCAAGATGTTAGAATGGTTTAATTTATGAGAAAAAGGAAAAAGTACAAAATGGTCACTGACATCTAAGAAAACCGAAATGCTATCATGCTTCACAAATGGTTGCTGGGGGAAAACACCAGGGAAAGTGATTTAATAGGGTGATTATGAAGACTAATGGGACGAATAAGGAGTGTTTCATTAGCAATCAAGGAAATTGCATTGATGGGTAGTGGACACCCATATGATCAGGGTGATGAAGTCTAGGGAGATGTTGGTTTTAATTGGACTCAGCTGCAGTGTCCACTAATAAAGGGATATTTGTGGTTTTGACCGTGGGTTAGTTGTTGGGAGTTTGACTGTTTTGATGTCTCTTTGCTTTTGACCACTACAATGTAGATCATAACTGTTCCATTCTATGTTTCTGCCTGAAATATTTGAAAACAAATTATCTCTTTTCTCAGATTTTCCTCATTATTTTCCTAAGGAACTCTATGGGTAACTTGATTTTCTTTTTCACAATTTATTCAGCTTTTGGTTACTTCTCTATGGTATGAAAAGCATACGTAACACATAATCGATCGCCTAATTGGTGATCTGAGTCTTTAGTTTCTGTCTGGGGGTAATGTAGGTATTTCTAGGTATCAAATTACTAACCATGGTCCAGTGTACACATCACGAGGGAAAAGCCATTACAAGTTCTAGTTTTAACATTTTTTTCCCTGAAGACTGCAGCTTCTAGGACACAGATGGTCATGAGTGTACCAATTCCCCTTTTGATAAGAGCAGAAATCCTTGTAAATCATTGTTATATGCCACCTATGTCTTCCCTTTTCAACACGGTTCAGAATCTGTCAGCAGAGCCATGCTAATCTGCCTTTCCCTGGATTGGGCACTCCTCTGAGCTTTCTGCACAAGAGAGCCAAGATTGTGTCTGCACATTTTCAGCTTGATGACACCTTGGCTTAATGAAAATTTGTGAAGAAGAGAATGTGATTTTTTTTTTTAAATTCCAGGCTGGTAAGAATGAACAGTTTTGCATAAGAAATAAATCCTTAGCATTAAGATAAATGAGAAGGACAGCTGATGTGAAACTAAGTTTGCTTTGACATAGATAAGGGGGCTAAGTAGGAATTCTAGGGGAATTTGCACACTGGATCTAAATCTTGTTTTAATTACTGCGTCAAGAAATGTGGTTTTTTCCTCTCATGAGATGATCATTTAAATACTTTCCTCTAGCATTCTTCATTTTCTTGGCTTGCCCTGTACCCTTAACCTGGAAGCCTGGGAAGGCACTGAGACCACCCCCCACCCCCCCCCGGGAAGGTATGCCCTGGTGGCTGCTACAATTTGCCCCCGTTCTGTAGTCCATGACCAACCTGGGAAATGCAACAACTCCTGGTGTTCTTGACTGCTATAATACATAGATCGCTGAGTTCCAGTTTTGAAATCACTGACAGATTTCTTAACACTTTGAAGGAATTTGCTAAACTGACCGGATTGCTATGCAAAGTGTAACTCAAAAAAGCAGACAAAATGGTTGTTAAAGAGTGAGTCAGATAGATAAATATTTCATTCAAAGCACTGATATGTCCAAGGATGTACTTCCAGCTTGAAAGATAGATGAAGAATTAGGCTTTTGACTGTCTTAGCCAAAGATGTTGCCATGTTCCCTGCCAGAAAAATATATTTCATCTAGTAAATAGGCCAGCCTTAGGCTAAAAAAGAAAACTGAGTTGGAAACGGAATGCAGGTGGGATTCTGGAAATAGAAATGGATCTCGTTCACTCCTTATGGCTCCGAGGTACAGGAGGGCATTGGAGATTCCGCAGGAAAATTTTGCTGGATTAGAGTTTCCTGAGAGGGAGCCGTTAGCTTGTGGGTGGCCAAATCAATTATTTGCCTGGATGTTGGAAGTGGGAGAAGGAAAATGTGGTCAGAAATGTTAGTTGCAGGCAGTAAGATGGGCTCTGGTTAGTTCAAATAGAAAGGAAATTTATTAAAGGATATGAGTGTTTCAAAGAACCATTGGTTGTCCTGGGAAAGGCTTGAGGCTAAGCTTCTGGAAAGAATGCCCAAACCGCGCTGCAGAACGAGCCTGGTGAGAAAAGCAAACAACTCTGCAGGAGCCAGCGTGGCCCACAAAGAAAGCCGCATCTAGTACCTGTATTTTCTTCAGTAAGGACACTTTCTCATCCGCTGCTGGGATGGCTCCTTCAGCACCGTTTTCTTCATCTTTGACCCTGGGTTGACATGTGAATCAGACTGGGTAGGGCAGGGTATGTGCTAAACCAATTAATCCTGCAATCTTAACACAGCCAAGATTTAATTCTCACTCATGCCAATTCCCGGGCAGTTGTCCCTGTGCAGTAAGTGAGCAGTCTGGTGTTCTCCGACCTCCTCGCTTGGTGTGGAGGTTTGGTGGAGTGTGTAGTCGGAGCTGTGAAATCTTCACAGAGGCTACAACATTCAGTCTGCTTGTAGCCTGTTAGCCAACACTAATCACATGGGCCCAGCTTACTACAGAGGGATCCCAGAAATGTGGTAGAGCACATTGGTATTTGCCAGACAGCACATTGGTATTCTGCCATCTTGTCTGGCTTATGAAAGGCAAATATTTCATCCAAAAATCCTGGCTTTGATACTAAACTGGCTATTTGTACTTTCTTTGGTTTCAGGATAAGATGATGAGCATAATCTCGTCCAGTGTTATTATGCTTTCTGTAATCATAAAATACTCTCTTGTTCTTTACTTTTTATAAATATCATATAGAATGAGTCAAAATATGTGTGTTAGTCCAAAGAATTAAACGTATATAATACCCTGACATTAAGAAATACAGAATTATAGAAGAGTGGAGGTGAAAACTCCTCTCCATATTTTTTCTTGGACCGTCCTCTTTGCTACTCTGGTTTGCATTGTCACTGCTTCATAGAGGTGAAAGTCCAGAGGTTTTTACCATGCAGCCCCCTATTCCATTGTTAATACAATCTATCCACCTGCACACCTACCCATCACTCCCACCCGAGGAAGTCCTATTTCATGATGAAATTAACCCTCCGCTCTGTTTCTGAAAGATGGCCTGGGAGTTTTCTGCATCCTTGACTGGACTGTTATAAAACCACTTTGCAGATGCAATTACAATGTGGTGTGTGTGTGTGTGTGTGTGTGTGTGTGTGTGTGCATTTTTCTACCCAGAGGGGACAGTTTTGCCCCGAGGAATTGATGCCATCCCCCGTCAACTCCAGGCCCTCAAGACTTGTGGGTCTGACGGGTGAAGGGGTACAGCATGATGGAAAGTGTGCTGGGCTGGATGTCAGAAGACAGCTTTCCAATCTCCCCTCTACCGTTAATTTGCTGTGTGACCCTGGACAACTTACTTAACCTCTCTAGAGCTTAGTTCTTTCACCTGTCAAATGGAGTTAATACTTACATGCCCTTCTTAACTCAAAGGGCTTTGGGGAAAAGAAAATGAGATTATGGGTATATGGGTAGTTTGAAATAGATAAACCAGGGTTTCCACAGATGAACTTCACGGTGCCTGCTAGCAGGGACATCTTTATCTGAAGTAAAAGACAGTGTTAGCAGAAGCAAAAGTAGCTAATAGGCAACAGGCTTCCACTTCATTTCAAATTAAAATGCTTCCTGGGTAAGAGAGCAAGCAGCCCGGTAACAAGAGAATCTTGATTTGTATATGTGTTGCCGAAGCAAGCACAAGAATCTTGATTTGTTTATATGCTGAGCAGTGTGCATATACTGCTGTTACTCGCACAGGAGCTACTGATCTCACGCCAGTCCTGCGTTAGCAAGTACATCGTTAGATAAAGCAGCCCATCACCTGCCGAGTTTGAGTCCTTGTCTGAACATTTACTAGCAGTGTGTCCTGGTTTAATCCTTACTTGCGTTACCTATGAAGTGGGCACCAAAATTATACCTACCTCCACAGTGTTGATAATAAATTAAATTGCTTCATACAGTGCCTGGCACACAATAACTCAATAAATTTAAGTTATTAGTAGTAACAGTAGCTATGGGGCCCAGGAGTTAGAATGTTTTTTTTCTTGTGCTTTTCTGACTTTTCAAATGCTCACTATTGACTATTTATGTTCAGATTTAAAGAAAATTATTATTTTAAATAAATGCAACCATGAGCAAAGGATTATGATTGAAGAATTATGACAGAATCACTGTGCTATTTATTATGAATTGGTGCAGTGACTCCTTCAGGACTCTTGGGCTCTGTCACTCACATAGCACTTTTACACATGCTGTTGCCTGCAGCTCTCATGACAGGCATGTGGAGTCAGTGTGATGCATGTTACCATTTTCCAGACCTGAGGCTGAGCGTCATGGAGGCTTGCACACAGTTACACAGCTCACCAAGGCCGAGATTGCCAGAGGATTCATTCAGCTGTGGTGACCAGAAACCCAGTTAGATGGGAGAGGTGGGGAGGGAGGGGAGAGAAATGGGGAGAGATGAAGAGAGAGCGAGAGAGCCAGAGAGAGAGCCAGAGAGAGAGAGAGAGAGAGAGAGAGATTTTTGAGCAGTGACTCTTACGGTCGCTGGGGCCAGAAAGCACAGAATCTGCAGTGTAAGGCAGCAGACTAGAGACCCAGGGAACAGATGATGTTGTAACCTGCTGGGAGAATTCTCTTTTCCTTAGAGGAGCTAGTCGTTTTTCCTTGCCTTTCCCCTCAACTCCCCTTCCCTACTTTTGGTTTCCTTTGTTTTCTAGTGGTGCTTGGGATTGAACCCAGCGCCTTCACACCAAGCCCTTTTTATTGTTTGTTTATTTATTTATTTATTTATTTTTTGGTACTGGGGATCGAACTTGGTATCTTGCGCTTGTGAGGCAGGCACCAGAACCACTGAGCTAAATCCCCAGCCCTTTTAGTTTTTAGTTTGAGATAAGGTCTAGCTAAATCATGTGATTGGCCAGGCTGGCCTTGAACTTGGAATCCTCCAGTCTCGCCCTCTTTCTTGGACCTCATGGTGGTCCAGGCAGTGTCCCACCATGCCCAGCTCTGGTCATTTTCTTAAGGCCTTTGCCTGACTGGTCAAGGCCCACGAACACTGAGGGCAATTTGCCTTACTTGGTCTCCTGATGTAATGGTTAACGTCATTTAAAAAATGGTTTCACAACAACATCCAGACAGGTTTGACCTAGCCAAGTTGACAGGTAAGATTGATGATTACAAGTTTCCAGACCAAAGGAAGATGTACTTTCCTAAGATGCCAGCCCCTCCCACCCTTTTGCCCCATTATGCTTTTGCCTTGGGGCTTTTGTCACCATGGCCACAGACTGATTGCTCCATGCTGGACATCCCAGGCAGGAGAAAAACAGTTTATGTTATCTGAGTCCTTCTTATTCTGCAGGCTTTCCTGGAAGCCCCACCTGGCAAGTTCTTACTGATCTTATTCAATAGTGTCTTTGCAAAGGAATCTGGGAAGCAGAGCCCTCCCCCACCCCAGGCTACTTACTCTAAATAAAACAAAATAAAGTGAGAGAGGAACAGTACTTGTGTAGGAAGTGATATTTTGATGCCACATCATTTACTCTGCATCACACCAAATCGTTCATTGTACATACATGAGAGGGTCTACCTCTGGTTGGACTTCCCTTTACGGTAATCACTGAGTTCTCTTTGGATATGTGATTCTAACATCAAATTGAAGTTACCTTAGAAAGGAAAAATTCTCTGAAGATTGGTTTTTGTTTTCTGTATCCTTATAGCCCAAGCAGAGAAACTTTCTTCATTTTATTCTGATGGGAATGGTAAAAAACTAGAAATAAGGGTGAGGAGTGAGAGAAGAACATAGACATTGGTAAACGTGCAGGTGATGTGTTATATACGTGAGATAATTTTCTAAAACTTGTTTGCATTATTTGATATGTTCCAGCTACAAGGCACAAAACAGTGTCCCTCAGTGTCATCGTCACAGTTTGAGTGTGTAACTGAAACCCAGAGAGAGACATCTGTAGCACTGGAACTTTGCAGTGCCTAGGAATGAAAAAAAGTAATTGGAAGAAAATCATATCAGAGAGTATTGGAAAATCTATGTTGATAAATGCTTAATTTTAAAATTAATCAGACATTCAGGAGATCTCCTTTATATTTACAAGTGAAAACTTCAGAAGCCATTTAATGAAAAATAATTTGGAGCTAAAACAAGAATCACGTGTCACATCATTGAAATGTAACCAAGACAGCATCTATTTTTAAGTTCTGCTTTAAGTTTTAAGATCATAGAAATAATTTTTTATCTGTGTGTCTCTCTGACACGTGGGTGAACATGCACATGTGTTTCCTGAGACATCACAGCACCAGTCTCTCTCTCTCTGTTTTCTTGTTTCATTTTGTATTCCTCTCTCAATATCACTGTGAAACTACTTTGTTGTATAATTTCCATGCAGCTCTTTGGCATTTTTGCAATTCTAATTCTCTGCTGGTTATTGCCTTGCCATGAATGGAGGGAAGGTGGATTTGCATGCAGGACATTTAAAATTTTAATGTCAGGGGTCATTAATCTTTTTTTCCCCCCATTATGTGTAGGAGCTGGGCTTTTATGTACCTGGAATAATTTACAAGAAAGCTTTTAAAACTAGGATTTTAGATTTATTTTTCACATTCTCAGAGCCTGAAAGGCTAAACAAGAAAGAATCTAAAATAAAGACCATTTCCATATTTTTGAATGTTGCTGTGTTGGTTGTATTGCTGTTGAATTTGGGGACAATGGGGCACCCACATTTCCTTGTGTTCACTTTGTTTCAGGCACAGCAACTTTCTGTTGGTAACTGAAGGAGAACGTGCTTAGCGTGACATTCTTATCCTTTCAGTCACTGTATCTTTTGTAGTTTCCTTACATGAATATCTGATTTTCCCTCTACCTTTTATTGATATTAATGTCTTTATGGATTCCCATCAAAGGCAGTTTAGGCCCAGCAACCCTACCCCATGTCCTTCTTCCACTGATTTGTCCTCTTGGATGATTTCCCCCTCTCTTCTCTCAGACCTCTAGTAGATCCTCCCTTCTTCTCATGATGTGTGGATGACTTTCACTTCCTGCTTCCCTGGGCAAAGCTTGGCAGGAGGAACCTTCTGCAGGCTCTCACCAGCCTGTGACTAGGCCTCACGCTCTGTTTTGCTCCTGTCTGCCTCCTTCATGGTGCCCTGTACCAACTTGAGTTCTGTCCTAGATAATGCCTGATGGGACACAAGGATGCTGTACTTCTCTAAACTGAAGAGATGGAAAGAAAACTTGCTTAACTTCTTATGGCTACTGTACTTTTCTCTGCTTCTCACTTAGGACAGGGAACCTCAGAAGAGTTATCTACACATTTTCTTGTGAGACTTCCATCCTCACTGCTTCTCAGAATTCCCTTGTCTGGGTCACCAGTGCTTCTTCCTTCCTTGCCAAATCCATTGTTCTGCTCTGAGTTCTCTTCTCACTGGATCTGTCAGCAATGCCTGACACAGCAAATCACCTCTTTCTTCTAGAAAGACTTCATTTCAGCTGGGGCTTTGGGGACACCACTCTCTTTTGGTTTCCCTCTTACAATACTGGTCATTCCTTTTCAGGCTCCTCTGCTGACTCGAAAACCCGCTGTGACTCAGAGCTCCGTCCTTAGAACTTGTCTCTCCTCCATCCCCTCAATTCTCAAATGATCCTGTACACTCTCCTACATGTATACTGATGTCTCCCAATTCTCTATTTCCAGCTCAGATCTGTTCTTTCACCCCTAGGCTTTGATCACACATCCCACGTCTGTTCATCTCCCCTTGGATATCTATAATGCATGTAAGTGTTAATGCTGCCAGTCTGGTCCAACCATCAACAGCTCTGCTCTAGACTTTTGTTTAAGTACTTTTCCTGTTTTTTTTCCTTGCCACTTGGGTTGTAACACAGTGCCATGGAAGTTTTTCATCACTGTAACAAAATACCCAGGGTTCACTTGGCCCACAATTTCAGAGGTTTCAGTCTAGGGCCAGTGGTCCTGTGGCCACATCATGGTGGGTTGCACATGACAGAGCAGAGCTGCTCACCCTGAGGCCAGGACGCCAGAGATGGAGTCCCCATCCCTTCCAGGGCCCAGCTCCAGTGATCTAAGACCTGTCACCAAGCTCAACCTCCTAACGTCTCCACAACTTCCAATAGTGCCAGGGCCTGGGGGTTAAGCCTTTAACACACAGGCCTCTGGGGGAATATTTAGATCCAAACTATGGGAAACACAGCAGCTAGCGTGATACTCTTACAATAGCCCGGTCCCTATAACCACTCTCTTCTGCTGAAAACCCCAGACTGCCTGTCTCAAAATAGGGGCCAAAGTTCTCTGAGCTTGATCTTCTCCCCTCTGTCTCCTTGACTGCACAGCTACCACGTCCTTCCCACCCCTGCTCCATCAGCACCAGACTTTTACTGTGACTCGCACCTTGTGTCTTGTACCTTCTCCTGGAGCACACTTCCTGGATGTCCTAATTGCTTGCTTCATCTCCTTCTGTAGTCTGTGTGCAAACACCACCTTTTTTTTTTTTTGGTACTGGGATCGAACTCAGGTCCTTGCGCTTACGCAGCAAGCATCGAAACTACTGAGCTAAATCCCTGGCCCCAAACACCACCTTTTAAAAAAAGGCCTGCGCTCATTTATGAATCAGCAGTCCTGTTCCTAATCTCCCATTCTCTGTCCTCCTTATCAGTTCTGATAAGCACGTAAGACACTGTTGACTTCTTTATTTTCTGATTCTTTTCTAGAATGTAAACTCCTAGGCATTTTTCTTCTGGTTTCTGCTCTGTGTCTAGTTATTAAAATAGTACCTCAACTAGTACTTAGATCTGTGTACACTGATTGAATAAATGAAAGATTTAATGAGGAATAGAAATCTAAATACTTAAGCAACAGTTCTTAGCAATTGGCCGAGAATGACATATTGTGAATACAGTTCTTATTTTGTTTTCTGAATCTTCAGACCCATGATTTTGGCATTTTATCTCTTTGGTCAATTTATGATGTTGGTCCCCCCAAAAGATAAGGGAGTACATGATGTCTTGCTAAATTTTTTGGGTTTAGGATTCTTGCATCAGGAACATGGGGGATCTGTAGAAGGGTCTATTAGTCCTTAAGGATCAGGGAACTGAATTTTTCATATTAGACCTTGCTTCTCTCCTGTACTGGTCAGGGACTCATAGAAAATAAATGGCATCTACAATTGGTAATTTAATTAGAGTTTAATGAAAGTATCACTTTCCAACCACAAGGCGGAGTAATACCCAGAGGCTGACAGAACCCTTTTCTGGTGTTACCCAAGCATGAAGCAGGAAGGAGAGGGTAAGAGAAAAGCCTTAGACAGGACGAGGGGAGGGAAGGATGTTGGAACCCTGGGAAAAGCTGACAGGACCCAGAACCACAGCGTGTGTTGAGGTCTCTGCCTAAACTATGTAAACACCACTGAGGGGTGGTTGGGATGGCGTAGGAGCTGAGGAGATAAATATCCTGGCTTCTTTGTCCACCTTTCTTCTGATCCCTGGCTGGGGCTTCCCTCTAGGTGGACCTGATTGAAGTCAGTAGAGAGGGAGCCCTGGGCTGTCACTGCATGGTGCAGTGTCTGTGACTGACAGCAGGATAGGAGTACAGGTGGCAGGCATCCAGCAGGACAGCCAAGTGCTGCCTCACACCACAGCCTAGGTTATGCTTCCTCACAGGTCTTCATTCTGTTCTTCACACAGCAGCCAAAGGGAAAACATCACCGTACTCACATTGGCCCTCTGTTTAAAACCAAATCATTCAACAGCTTTCCACTGCACTTGGAATAAAATCCAAGCCTACCCTTGGGTGTCCCAGACCCAAGGTGGCCTGGCCGACTCACCTTTGCCTCCAAGCTGACGCTGGCTTACTCCACCCACTTACCAGTGGCTGTTACTTCCATGGGTTAGTGAATCTCACTGTTCTCCTTCTCTTTGCTGACTTAGCTCCCTCTGTGCAGAACACCCTTTCCTAAACACTTTACCTGCCTGGGTGCTTCTCTTGACTGATCACTTAGACCTCACCACTTCAGGGAGGGCTCTCTGGTCCCCTCGTCTGGGGTGGGTCTTCCACTTATTCTCTACTAAGGAACAATGGCTTCTCCTTTCCTCCCTCTTTTGCTTTGTTTTAGTCTCACTTTGCTTGCAGTGAGACTAAAACCAAGTAAAGTAAGTATCTCCAGGCATGGGCCTTCTCTTTCTTATTCACTCTATTAGTCTCAGAATCTAGAAAAATTTATGTCCCAGTGGTTTGTCAATAAATATTTGGTGATTGAGTAACTTAGCATTTCTTTCAACAAACATATCTTCCCAGTTATTAAAAAAGGAAGCATCTTACCTTTGAGCCTATTTTGAATATAGTTGGATGTTTATCCTTTGTGTTTATCCTCACTCTAGATTCAGCCACCTCTGGAAAAGCCCTGTGACCGCACAAGGCTTTGGGGAGACCTCTAGACAGAAGCCATAACATCCTTCTAGTATTTGGGGGATAGTAAATATATTAATAGCTATTTAATATCTAACTGAGTAAAATATACCTATTAATAATAGGGCTAATTTTTTATTTCTGAAAGATTGTTTTCTGAGGTTGGCCTATTATGTCTTTAACAAAAATTAAAATAAAAAGTGAACAATATTCTCTCCCCAATCCACAGTTTCACAGCATGGCTAATTACATGCTGCTAACTTTTCAGGTGGCTGATTTGGAAGGCGGTCAGGTGTAGTGACCAGGCCTGAGATTTTGAGTCAGAAGGATGTGGGCGAAATCCAGTTAAGCCACTTACTGGTTGGATAAGGCTGTGACAGTTACAGGCTATGTAGGCTTTTGAAACTGTAGCTTTTTCATCTGTACCTACAAGGATAATGTTGGTTAATTCTGGAATAGAATCACAGGTGATAACATGGATCTGCTCTATATCCATCCTTTTCCTTTTAACAAAACAAATGATCAAATCACTCTCTTTTGTCCCTCGCTGCTGCTTCAATACCTTTTCTCTAATCCATGTTTTATTAGTCTTTGGAACCATGTCTGTGTTCTGGTTATTGGGAATCTTCCTAGAAGGTGTTTCTGTCTGAATGTCCCTCTATGAAGTGGAACTCAGTCTCTGATGGGAGCAGCTTGGAGCTCAGTTGTGCCCATGAGAAATTATAGACCCGTCAGGTTTTCAGATGGTATCTTATTTGCAGACAAATGGAGACAGAACTTAAGCACTTTGATACCATTTAACCCTAAGGGATCATATGAACTGGAAGAAAAGGCACTGAAGTCTTGTGCAGTACTCATCCCATTACAAAAGGCAAACCAAGTAAGTTTGAATGACAGCAAGGAGGGGCCTGCTTTTGAGGAAAGAAACCTAAGCCACAGTGCATATCCAGTCTGCAGAGAGGTAAGACTAGTGTAGGTTTTGTCTTTGTTTCTTCTCAGTTAACTTTAATGTTTGGAATACATTCTCTATCTTAGGTACTTTCTTAACTCTTTAAAGGAGTTTAGACCTAGAAAGATGACAGTGTAGAAATATTTAGGCACGTGTGGTTTTGCTAATGTTTGACCAAAGAATAGAATACTTTGCTGACAGTTTGGAAATTTATTGGTGCTGTATGTTTAATCTGGAAATACTAAATTTCTGATGCATGCATTTCTTGGCCTGGTTTTTTTTTCCCCCCATAGAGCTTCACTATGTAGTTCACTGGCCTTGAACTCACTATGTAGCCCAGGCTGGCCTTGAACTCACAATGATCCTCCTACCTCAGCTTCTGGAGTGCTGGAACTACAGGTGTGCACCACTGTGCCTGGCCCTGGAGCCTGGTTCCTTAAAAGATTCAAATCAGGCCAGGGATTTAGCTCAGTGGTTTCGCCACTTGCTGCACAAGCACAAGCGCAAGGACCCGAGTTCGATATCCGGTACCAAAAAACAAACAAAACAAAGCTTCAAATCAGTTCCATTCAAACCTATATGCTTAGCATCTTACTAGGTACTGACTATAGTAAAGACCCAGTCCCTCCCCTATAGGGCTTTACAGACTGGGTTAGTGTTCCTCTTTTCTGAATATAAACATTGCTGGCCCTCCTTGTGCATTATTTAAAACTTGAAATAGGCAAAAGTGGAAGACAACTCGTTAGAGCCCTGCCATATTTTTGAGTTGCCTATAGCCTATGAATTTATTCATATTCCCCTGAGAAATTCTGACCTAACCGGTGTCATGAGGACCACACCTATTACAAGTGTGCCATTATTGCTAAGCTTCACATGTTCAGTAGGGACCAGCGGTTGCAAATCAATGTTCCATGGGCCCAGTGAAGACCACAGAGTTGCTTTTCTTAACCTTTCTAGGCAGGCCAACATTTAAAAAGGAGATGTTTTCCATGAAATGTCGACCTTTGGCTTCTCTCCAGACATCCCCAGCAACGGAAGATCCGATAATAACAGGCTGACTGCTGCTGCCCACTGTAGGCAAGGCATGTTCCCCTCAGTCCCTTGTGCCCACCACTCCTGCAGTGAGTGCGTTCTTCAGCTGGAGATGGGTTGGCATCGTGCTAACAACCTTCCTGCTCCCGGAAAACACTTGTGCTTGTGGGCCCTGGTAGAATCCAGAGAGGAGATTGAAGGATTTTCAGACTGTAGACTAGATGAACCTTGAGATATTGTTAGAATTTGCATACTTAAAAGACGCTGAGGAGGCCATCCAGGCAGAATGGCTTTGATGTTGGTTTCCACCAGGTTTCCTTCAATCATATTTAAATTGCTTAAGGAGGCAGATGATTTGCTTTTCTCTTAATAAGGAAAGGTGATTTATGGTCATGATTCTTCCTTACACCCTTGTGACCTTGCAGTATGATATGCTTTCTTTGAAGGAAGGAGAAAATCAAGTAAGAACTAGAGCTGGATGTAACCAAGGTTCCAGCAATGGGAGATGACTGGGCTGATGAATTTTTTAAGATGAGGCATCTGTGAGTGTCGAAGGATTACACGTTTGAAAAAAGTTGCAAGGGCATACAAAGCTGACCAACATACTTCTGTACATCTTCCAGAAGGTAGTAAAAGCTTCTTCACACAGTAGTCTAGCCAGTTCCTTACAAAGGCAACTGAGCACATAAAAGAGTAAGAAATGGTACATTTGACCAAGATATGCTCAAGCTCAAGTTCTTGTCTCCAAAGCTGTCTTTTGTCATCAGAGACACTCAGTATCCTGTAGTGTTTTCCAAACCAGTCTCTGGTCACTTGTGAAATTGCCACCTGAGAACATCACAGCATGACATCTCAAAAAAAAGTACACTTTTGGGATAAGCTGCATCTATGAGTAGTAACACCTCTATATTTGAGGGCTTGTTTTTAGGTTAATTAGCCTTTGATTACAGGAAGGCAGAAGGTTGAGGAAGGATGCAGAATTGGTAAAGTTGATTGTATCTTGGAATTATTGAAGAATATGAAATGGAGAAATTTAATTTCCTGGCGAGGCATCCCTTGTATAGTTTGATATTTCCTCAGTCTTCAGAAGGCCTACCATGAGGATTTATTTGTGTTAAACTGAACACATATCTCCTTCTAGAGGAAAGGCCCTTTTATTGATCCTGACCTTTTCCTTTTGCTGATAAAGGCTTGTTGAGTTGCCTTTTAAACAACCAGAAATCACTGTGTTTCTTTTCCTTGTAATCTTTTATTTATCCTATTCAGAGACCTTACATGCTTAAAAATAAATTTTCTATGGAAATTGTAAAACAGCACCTCTCAGCAAAGAGTGCAGAATATAGAACCCCTGAACACATCACAGTGTGGTTCTCCAAGGGGGTGCTCAACACTTAATTGTCCCAAGCCCACCCTCTTTCTTTACCTTTCTCCTACTGTTTCCATCTTGTTAGTCCTCCTGAGAGATACTTCTGACTAGATTTCAGCTAGTAGTGCCCTGAGAAAACTCAAAGCACTGAATTGGGATTACATTAGCCAGAAGAATAAAAAAATTAATTTCCTTCAAGAGAAGAATGGCATGTCTGGCCAAACAGAATATCGCCTAATGTAATAGACTTCCCAAATGAAATGGGGAGCTAATCACTCCTTTACCTGGGGGATGTGAGATTATTGAATTCCAGATCCCTGTATAAATTAACATCCAAACCCAGGGGTCTACCCTCCCCCTGCCAGCCATTCCCTCTTTTTTCTGATTGTTCGGGACAGGAATGTTGCTGTCTCCTGTGAGTCTTGCACAAGTTAGGGAATAGAAAAATTAATGGATTGGAACTTAATCCATAACTCCCTAACTCTGCAGCTTTATTTTTTAATAGTTCATAAACTTCTTATTTTCCCCTTTAGCTTAGATTTCCTCTGTGGTGAGGAAAGGTCTGGCAGACTTTAGATGTGCCTCATAAAAACGCTGTAAAGGACAATGCTGGGTTGTGTGAATGCTATAATTCACCTTCATGTAATATTCAAGAACTGACCCAGAGTTTGTGTCTGAATTTGTTCTAATATAAAGAACTCTGGGGTCAATGATACAACTCTTTCCAGATAGATTAGGTTTTACCTTCTGAAAGACCTAGGAGGCCCATGGAGATCGCTTCTCTTGGAGTTGTCAACAGGCATTATGACCAAGACCATGCATGACACGTGCCTTGTGGGATTCCCAGAGACCTCTATCTTGAAATTTCTAAACGGACATAGTGGGATTTGTATATCTAAAAAGATAACTAAAAGTGTCTGTCTTTTAGGATTAAACTCTGTGGGGTCTCTTTTGCCACCTTTTGCCTCTCCTAAGTGATAGAACTGGTGATTTCTTGGAGAGGTAAATCTTGAGAAGCATCTTTTACAGGATACGTGTGCCTTACACAAAGCGTTTTAACAGCAAACAGGCCTGGATGGGATTTGAAAGAGTGGTATTTGCTGTCTGGGGTGAAAGCTCCCAAAGCAGAATTTACCCGGACCTACAGTTTGACTAGTTAAAGGCACAGAATCAGCCGTGGTCCAGTGGCTGGAGAGGAAGCCTCACTTTTCAGCACTGATGTGTCTGTCCTTTGCCTTCAAGATGGCTGGCCACCACCGAGAGGAGACCCTGTCGGTCCTGTTTTCCCTCGTGGGCACTGCCCTTCAGAGGTCCTAGACGCTTGATCTGTGTGCTTCTTGTGGGAGATGGAGGCCATGGCTGACTCTCTCCTTCCCAGGCCTCCACATTCATTAGTTGGGAAACAAAAAATCAGTACAAAATCAAAGCACAGTGTATAATTCGTGTGATTCCTTCCTGAAGTATACTTTCTAGTTTTGAGGTGACGTATTGTTTTGCTTTCTACATGTTTCTTTCATCCTTCCCCAAATGAAAATACTTCTTTTCTCTTCCTGTTTTTTGTGTATGCCTTTGGCTTAAACTGCAGAAGAGAAGCTGAAATTTAAACACTCAGAGGACATATAAAATTTTGTATGCATTTTACATAAAAAGTGAAACATTCCATATGTAGTTTTGTAATCTAGTTTTAAAGCTTAACATCATCTTTTTATGTTACTGAGAATGCGTATGCATCATTTCAAACACTGAATAATGTTCCATTTATAGATTTTTCACTGTTTACTTAATCTGTTCCTTGTTGATGAACATTTAGATTGTATGTTGTATTATTACTTTTGTATATTGTAAAGAATGATAGAACAAGCATCCTTCTACCTTTACTGATATTTGACAAGTCATTTCCTTAACACATATCCCCAAAATGAAATTGGTACGTAAAATGTAAAATTTTAAGAAAGTTGCCTCCCTGCCTTTCAAAGAGGTACTAATATCTATTCATCCATCTGTGACCAAGAGTCTTCAGTTCCTTTAGGCTGTCACAAACACTGAGTAGCATGAGTTTGTTAGATCTTTGTCAAGTTGAAAGATACAAAGAAATTTTTACGATTTTTGATTGAATCTCTTTAATAGTGAGGTTAAACATTTTCTCATTTTTTGGCTTTATTTTTATTTTTATTTATTTTTTGGTGAGTTACCTGTTCATGTCCTTTGCCCATCTTTCTGTTAGGGTTTTGCCTTTTCTTATTGTAAGAATTGATTCTGCATATTTGTAATTCTTTTTTTTTTTTTTGGTACCGGGGATCAAACTTGGGTCCTTGGGCCTGTGCAGCAGGCAGCGAAACCACTGAGCTAAATCCCCAGCCCGCATATTTGTAATTCTTGTACAGCCTGTGAACAGGGTTGTCAGGAAAGTATTGGGGAAGAATACAGCATTAAAGTGAAAGATAACTTTATTACTGTTCCACCCTAAGTAGTCATGTAACCTCTGTCCTTTTGTTTCCATCTATGTAAGGTTAGCAAAGAGGAGCCAGTCATATCTTCAGCAGTAATAGAGCCAATAGTTATTAAAATGAACCATATAGCTTTTACAGTAGACGTTTTAGTGTCTTCTACTGTTCTAATCGTGGTCTATCTGCTTGGTTGGAGAAAGAAGGATCTAAATTCTAGGCTTATAGAGATGGCTGAACACATGGCCCCAATGCTAGAGAGGAGAAATGGACAGGAGTTCATTAGTCACCTGTACTTACAGCTCTGGGGAGCGGGAGCTGCATGCCACACAAGACCACAGGGTGAGCGGTCGGGCTGCGAGAAGCAGGCTTTGTGGAATCAGGAGAATGGGGTGATCCCAGTTCCCCCAGAAAGATGGAATAACGCCGTGACAGGAAACTGAAACGCAGTACTCAGGGATGAGCAGAAACTTCTGGCCCCTTGATAGGAAGGATTACGGCTAGGGGACTTCATTCACAGGGGCACGGTCAGGAAGAGTGCTCATGGTTAGGCCATTTTAGTCCCTCCTGATTTTCCCCAGATGTCCAAGTGTCACGTAATAATCTTTAGGTTTTCATGACTACCTTTGACAGGCAAGTTCCCAGTCCTCTTGGCCTTTGAGTTACCCTACCCCTTCCTGAAAACTCTGCCTCGGAAGGGCTCCATGCACGGCCCTGTCTGGGGAAGCAGCGTGGCATGAGGCAGACGTCCTCTGAGTAAGACGAACATGGCTTTGATCCCACTTCTGTCTCCTGCTAGTTTTTTGACTTTGGGCAAGATATATGACCTCTCCGGCCAGTGTCTGTGAAACAGAGGTAGAACCTTTCTCATAGAATAATGTATAAAGAGTTCCTTGTATAATGCCTTAGATCCTAATTCTTCAGTGTCTTTCTCTCATCAGTCTTGTTCTGTCTGACATCTACATGTATCAACTGAGGCTTGTTGCAAACCTCTCACCCTCTTTTTTCTCTTCTTTAGCTCGTGAAGAGAGAGGTGCACATTTCCTGTGGCTTCAGCTTACACTCAAAGGGAAATGACTCCCAGGCTGCATTTCATGCACTCATCGTCCTCTGATCTCTGGTCCTGCTCTCTCCTAGAGATTTTCACTGCAGGCAGCACCTTACTTGGCATGTTTAAAGTTTTCTCCTTAAACTAGTACCTTCTTCTAGGTACTGGTAACTCCTCTCCCAGGTATTAGTGGTGTCAACAATACTTGCTGGAGTTTTGTTTCAGCATCTCCGAAAGCCCATGTGTTGGAGGCTGAATCCCCAGTCTGGCACCCCTGGGAGGTGGTGGAAGTTGTAAGAGCTGAGGTTTAGTGGGAGGCCTTCAGGTCCCTGTGGGCATGCGCCTGATGTGGGCCCTGTTCTCGCTCTGTCTTTCATTTCCAACCATGAACTGAACAGATTTTCTCAACTACACAGTCCTGCCATGATATGCTGTAGGCCCACCAGCACCTGGGCCACTGAGGCGTAGATGAAAACCTCTAAAGCTGTGAACTCTTCCTCTTTAGAAGTTGGTTATCTCAAGTGTGTGGGTACAGTAATGGAAAGCTAACGGACTCAGTGCTCTTATGTCATCATTAGTTTCCCTTTTTCAAGCCTGTAATAACTTAGCTCTGAGGAGCTACCGGTATCATCTCTCACAGAATGGCTTCAATCCTTACCTTCCGCTCCATTCCCCAGAATCAGAATCGGTGCCTTTAGGGCAGTCGGCATGAGCATCCTAGATGATAATGTTGTGACCCACTCAGAACCCCAGAGTTGGCAAGAAGATTCTTTTAAGCTGTAGATACTTAGGGTTCTATAGATACAGGAAGAAGCCTTCCCTAAGCTTCTCTTATCTGACTACCGGCAGAACCACCTGGAAATGAACTTTCCAAAAATTCCTTCTTCAGGATAATTTTTAATCCTAGGAAGGAGATTAAGAGTAAACTGACCATATTTTCTCTAGGGGAGCTTGTGGCAGTGAAGGAGTTGGAAAGACCCTTGTACCTGCATAAACAGACATTCTTATCTCCTATTTATCTTTCCTGAAGAAACCAGTTGTTCTTCTGGTAAAGGACTTTTCTGTCATCCGCCCCTCCATCCGCCCCTCCTCCCGTGAAGTTAGGCCATAGACCTCTAACTAAGCCACTTCTTTTGTAAGGATCCATATGCTTATGAACAGATGTTTTTTTCTAGAGCTAATCTGTCTTTTGTCAGTTTAATTTGTAGGCCCCAATCATGAAAATAAGAGAGAGGAAAATCTTTCCTTCTGAATTTTACCTTATCTGCAAACTTCCTTCTTGTCCTCCAGGTACTGTATATACTATATCCACTGCCTAATAACCCTTTCACAGGCTTATTATTTGTGATGGTGTTTCCTCTATTTCAAAGCCTCTCATGGCTCTTTGGAAGCCCGTGGACGGAAGAACGTTCCTCAGTCTGGTTTTCAACCCCCCAGCAATCTAGACACAACACATTTCCTTCTTTATGTCTCAAGCATTTCTATATTCCATCAACTATTTTTTTAAAATTTCATAGAGCATGCATTGTCCTGAATTGCCTTTGTATATGTTTCTTTCTGTCATGTTTTTATTAGTGCATGTTTATATTACGTAATAGTGATGTTCATTTTGGGAAACTGGTACATTCCTATAATATATGTTTCTTCATTTTCAGTCCTTTACCTCCAACTTCCTCTTCAATGATCCCCTTACTTATTTCTGAGAGTATATCTTATAGTTATTCATTTATATTTTAGGTTTCTCATCTAAGAGAAAGCATGCAATATTTAGCTTTCTGAGTCCAGTTTATTTAGCTTAGCATGATAATCTCAAATTTCATCCATTTTCCTACAAATGACATGATTTCATCCTTCTTTATGGCTGAATAATATTCTATGTATAGTGTTCTTGCTCATTGTCTTTCTGACTGGGGTAAGATGGAATCTTAAGAGTTGTTTTGTTTTGCATTTCCCTAATGGCTGAAGATGTTGAATAATTTTTATGTACTTATTGGCCTTTTGTACTTCTTTTTAAAAGTGTCTGTTCAAATTTATTTGTTATTTTATGAATTGGGCTATTTGACTTTTGCTAGTTAATTTTTTGAGTTCTTTATATGTTCTAGATTATTAGTCCTCCATCAGGAAAGTAACTAGCAAATAATCTCTCCCATTCTTTGGGTTGCTTTTTCACTCTGTTGTTTCCTTTGCTGTGCAGAAGCTTTTAAATTTGATATAATCCCAATTTGTTGATTCTTGATATTAGTTCCTGTGGCACTGGACCCCTATTCAGGAAATCCTTGCCTGTACCCATGGATTCAAGTGTTTCCCCAGTGTTATCTTCCAGAAGTTTCTAGATTTCTGTTTTTTGTTGTTGTTTAATAGAACTAAGAATTAAACCAGGGCCTTTACAATGAGCTACAATTCCAGCCCACTTTTTAATTTTATTTTTAATTTTGAGACAAGGTCTCAGTAAGTCTCAAGTTGCTGACACTGGTCTCAAACTTGTGATCCTCATTCAGCCTCCCAAAGTACTGGGGTTGTAGGCTTGGGCCACCGTGCCCATCTAAAGCTTCTGTTTGTTTATATCCAGCCCTTTGATCCATTTTTATCTGATTTTCGTACAGGGTGAGAGATAGAGATCCAGTTTCAGTGTTCCGCAAGTAGATGTTCAGCTTTCCCAGCACCATTTATTGAAATCTTTTCTTCAACAACAGTTTACGGCCCCATTGTAAAAAATGAGTTGGTTATAGTTGCATGAGTTTCTTTCTGTGTCTTCTAGTCCATTCCATTGAGCTACATGTCTTATTGTGCAAGTACTATGTTGTTTTTGTTACAGTAGCTTTGTAGTATAACTTGAAATTTGGTATTGCAATGCCTCCAGCTTTGCTCTTTTTGCTCAGGATTACTTCACTGTTCTAAGTCTTTTGTCTTTCCGTGTGAATTCTAGGGTTGTTTTTTCTACATTTGTTCAAAATGTTATTGGTAATTTAATAGGGATTGATTGCATTAAATCTACAGATTGCTTTTGGTAATATGGCCATTTTAACAATATTATATCTGCCCATCTAAGAACAAGGGAGTTTTTCTCATTTTCTAATGTCCTCTTCAATTTGTTTTTTCAGACTTGTGTAATTTTCATCATAATGGTCTTTTACCTCCTTGGTTAGGTTAATTCCTAGGTATTTATTTATTTTTGAAGCTGCGTGAATTCAGTTGTTTTCCTGATTTCTTTCTCAGTGGGTTCATTATTGGTATACATGTATATGTTTTTCAGTCTTACTGAGAAACCAACCTTCTTATTCTCAGTGTTTTGAAATCTATTCATAGTTCAAATCATGGCTTTGTTGGTTACTAGTTATGTGATCTTGAAAGGGATAGATTTCCCTCCAGTTTAGGGTGACTGCTGTATATAATAGCTACCTTCTTCCCAACATGCCCCTACTCCCACCAAAAGAGTAACCCAATACTTGCTCTCCTCCTAGCAACTAGTGACATCGCAGGCTCCTCCAGTCCCCAGCCACTACCTCATTTAACCTCATCCCAGCTCCTATAAGAAGCGCTCCCTGCCCTGCCATATTGCTTTTGTCTCTCCTTGTTCAGAGACAGCCGGGCAGATTGTTCCTACAATAAAGGGTTGTTGTGGCCTGATCTGGTCTTGGTTTTCGGCTTTCTTACCTGACAAACAGTAATTTAACCTCTCTGAACCTTGGGTTCTTCATTGTTTATTGGGCCACTGTTGTCACATTACATGGCTGTTTACAATGACAGTTTGCATAGTATATGTGTCACAAGTACTTACTGAGTTGTAATTGCTGTTTGGCTCCTATTAGCCAAGCTAATTGTACTCTGCCTTCTCTATTTTGTTATTCTCTATGTAGTATTTAGTTTGTATTGCCTTAGGTTATATCTTTGTGTTCCATCTTTACTAACTAAACCTACATTTTTTTCTTTTTTTTTTTCTTGAGTGTCAATTTTTATATTTATTCATTTGGTGAATATTTATTGGGAATTTTGTGTCTCATAGTATGACAGGGGCTGGCAGTACAAGAAGGCTAAAGATTTAGCCTCTGTCATCAAAAGGCTTACACACCAGCTTGTTATTATCAAATGATAATTGTTGTTACTTCATGACTACCCTTTGGAGCCCGAGGAAGGCATGCCTGACCCAGCCTGGGACTGAGGGTGACATTCTGAGCAGGGAACATGTCAGTAGGATCTGCAGTAGAGTGGGAGCTAGACGGTTGCAGGCAGCACGGGCAGAGTTGAAGGATGAGCAGGGAAGGTGTGTGGCGTGGGGAGCAAGCGGTTCACGTGAGAGTGGAAGCAGAGCTTGCTCTTTTGTGAAAGGGAAGACAAATACGACTTCGATCCTAGTTTAAAAGAAGATAGGAGATAAAAGTAACATAAGTCAAGATTAGATCATGAAGGGGTTTTTAATTCCTTCTGCTGTTAGAGTGCCTGGTGCACCGCCTGCGTCTGGAAAGTTGTGTTTCTAGTCTTCACGAGGAGTGGATACCCAGGGTTGAGTCAGAGAATGTTAAAGTTAAGGAAGCCTATTTTGTGGAGAGAACAGTTTTAAAATAGCTGGACTTCTTTGTCAGGTAAAAAAGCTGAAAACCAAGACCAGACCAGGACACAACAACCCTTTATTTCAGGGATCATCTGCCCGGCTGTCTCTGAACAAGGAGAGACAAAAGCAATATGGCCGGGGCAGGGAGCGCTTCTTATAGGAGCTGGGGTAGGGCTGAGTGAGGTCGTGGCTGGGGACTGGAGGGACCTGTGATGTCACTAGTTGCTAGGAGGAGAGCAAGTATTGGGTTACTCATTTGGGGGGATAGGGTCATGTCGGGAAGAAGGTAGCTATTATATACAGCAGCCGCCACCCTAAATCGGAGGGCAATCTATCATTCTTCACTTGTATTTCTTAGAAATTATGAGGGACAGCCATATATCGAATCCAGACCCTATCTATTAATAACTCTCTTGTTTCCACCCACTTTTATATCTTTATATTGGTGTCTCTCTTTTACACCTTCCAAGTAAAACCAAAACAAAATATTTTCTCTGTGACCCCTGGACACCCTTTGTATCCTCTTCCTTTACTCATGTTCCCTCAGTACTTTTCCAGGCCTCCTCTTGACCCTCCTCCTCTCTATTTTTCTGGAAGTCCATCGTGACTGATTGAGAGATGTTGAGCTTTTATCAGGTGACACAGGTTAATAACGGTGTCCAAACACACACAAGGAATGAGTGATCCTGTGCAGAAGAACCTGCAGCTGCTGCTACGAGTCCTGAACTCTGGTGTGGGGAGCTGGGTCCAACTCAGTACTCTCTCTTCCATTTTCAAAAGAAACTTGTTCATTAAGAGTTCTGTTTCTTGCCCCACCCTCTCCCATTATTTCTCCCATACTTTGCATCATAAACTTCTGGAAAGCACTGTAAATAATTTATACCCTTTTATTACTCACTGGTTAACTCCCTTTGGGGGAAATGAAGAGAAACATTTATCTTTTGCTGCTTACTCTCCTGTGGACGGAGTCTGTGTCAGCTTCAGGTGATAACAAAGATTTATGACCACAGGAGCTGTCATTGTGGAACAGTTGATTGACCCATAGATTTGATTAAACAAAAAGTTTTTTTAAAAAAATCACAAGCAGTGCTAATGACGCTAGAGTAGAAATTCAACACTTTCCCAACTTAAACTGAAAACCTGCTTGTTATCATCTTTCTTGTCAGTGCTCAATGCTGAGTGTTTTCTTCCCTGCCTACTTAATGAGTTTCCTGTGGAGTCTTATTCAGAATTTGTAAGTTCAAATAGAGAGCTATGACCACTGAAATACATGACAGTGTCCCGCTGATGAGGGAGCATGAGCAGGTCCTTTTATGATTTGTTCCTTCTAAATGTCTTTGTTCAGCTCACAGAAATAGGAGTGACAATTCGTGACAGCCTTGGGCCATTGAGATGACGGTGGTGCATTGTGTCGGTCCTGTAGCAAGTACTGCTGAAGTATGCCAGCTTCATTCCACCGTCACTGGCACCATACCAGCCAAGCCAAAATACACTCCCTCTGAGACATTTATAATCCAAGGGTCTAGATTACTACATCTACCTGAATTTACTCTGCATTCCCTCTCTGCTTGCCAGCCCAAATCAACTTTTTATTCAAACCATAAATCATATCATATCTACTACTACCACTATACTTGCTTAAAAGTAATCCCTAAATTGAAAGCCTTGAAGTGGCCCATCAGGCCCAGAAGAGGCTTACCAGCGCTCCACCTTCTTCATCACTGTTACTTGCACACATGGCTCCAGCCACACTGGCCTTTATTCAGTCCCTGTGCCACTGATCAACCTCACCACAGGACTTGTTCATATCTTTTTACCCTCGACCTATGATGCTCTCCCACCGGCTTTACATCTCAGCTCAAGTATTAGTTCCCCTAAGGTACATTCTCTGACTCTTCGCTCCCCATCACTACCCCCAGCTGGATTACTTGTTTTAGATCCTCTCACACCAAATCTCTCTCTGTTACCACTTTCAGGGATCTATTTTATGTTGGTCAGATCTTTTGGCTAGGATTTGCCTTCCTCTGGATTCTTTGAGGGGAAAGTCTGTTTTTGTTTTGGCTCACCCTGATATTGACCAGTGCCTGATGCCTGGGAAGCACTTAGTAACTATGCATGGCATAATTGGGTGAGTAAAAAAATGCAGCATCAATTTTATTTTTCCTTTTCATTGGGGGATTTATCTAATTGATAAGAATTCCACACAAATCTCTATTGGAACTACCAAGAGTAAAACTGTATTCAGATGCAGAAAGGCTGAGAGCAGCCTGTAGCAGTCAACTGTACTCATTCCATTCTGTGTAGGTCTTCATTAACATCTGCTTAAAATGGGGACGCCACTAGCAGCAAAGGTCTTTGGTGGATGGAGGGACAAACTCTCTGGGCCTGCTGACAGGTTGTTCTACTCTGTGACTGGATTCACATGCCGGACTGTCAATCCCCCCCTCCCCACCTTGAGGAACTGAGATGAATCCTCTATTAGAATGAAGTTATACACACTTAATTAGCAAGTTGTGAACGAGGGAGCTTTGGTGGATTCAGTGGTCCTTCCCAGTTAGCTGCCCCTCCTGTTTCTATCTGCCTAGGAAACATGTGACACCTCGCGTGGGGGGAGGGCTGCAGTTCTTGGGCATGTAGTCATTTCTTTCCCATGGAATTGCTTCCTGTTTGCCAAGGAAAGAAGTAAGCAGTCTGAACAGGGAAATGCATGCTTTTGGGCTTTAGCCTGCGAGGGAAGCCAATGGATGGGAACTTTACTAGGCGGTGAAACAGTAGCCGTCCTGGTCTCAGGTCAGAGCATCTGTCTGTGTCTCTGGGCAGATTTAGTTTAAGGCCAAAACAAATAGCTTCCCTTCCTTGGGTTCTGACCCTCGGGGCAAAAAAATGGGAACTAAGCTAGTCCAGCTGCCAGTGCTGGGGAAGTCATTGTTCTCTCCAGCCTTCTGGGAGCCCCAAATAATTAGCTGTGCAAAGAGTTAGTTGGAATCAGAGTTCCCCTCCAGGGTTTTCAGTGTCCAGCCAGGCAAAGTGAGTTGAGCTGAGAGACAAATGCAGCCTGCGAAAGAGAATGCGTGCCAAGCCTCCTTTCTCCTTCCTGCTTCAGTCCTGCTCCTCTGAACCTGTGTCCTCTGCTGCCCTGGGCACAGCCCCCCTCCTGTGTAGCCAGGGAGTTTTCTTAATTAGAGAAGCCATTGGTTCGCCCTTGGGCAGAAGGCAGTGCTGTGTTTTGGGACCTAGGCTTGGCATGTGGTGGGAAATGTCTCTTCCTCCCAGAATATCTAACACTTTCAAAGAGCAGCCAGGAATCTGGACTTCATGTGATATCACTCAGTTTTAGATTATTCGTTATTCATTACATTTGTTGTGTATGGTGTATAAAGCAAGTGCAGGGGACTTTGTGTGATCGTGAGCTAGACCATGCGTTTTATGAAGGGCCAGTGGTGTACACTGTTAGCACCTGTATTTCCAGGGCCGAGCACAGTGCCTGGTATATGTAGCAGTTTGATATCTCTTGACTAACCTCTAGGGGAGACTCACATTATCCTGACATCCTCTCGATATTAAAACTATAAAATACAACAATAACAATAGTATTGTTACTGCCCAAAAGGCTCACACTACTCTCCACACTAGGAAAACCAGTCAGCCAAGTGGCTGAAAAGAACTTCATTCTGATGAGCTAGTGGATCTGAAGATGGGGTTGTAAGGGGCCATCTTGTGTGGGGTGCTGACTTAGGGTAGTTTGTAGAGGAGATGGGTGATTGCAGACTGGTACGTGCCTTTCTCCAGGTGGAGCTTTGTGGCTAGATGATGTACATCTGATCTTAACTACCTCATCACGTGATACTTTTCAGTTCTGTAAATCTCAAGAACAACGATGATTATTTCCTTGGGATATTCTTGTCACTGATTAGTTTGCCCACATATAGTTCCTGACATATTACTCAATGGGCAGGGTAGAGGGGGTAGCTGCCCCAGGGCCCTCTTGCTGAGCAAACTTACAGTAGTGGTAGAAATCATGCTTTGCCTGATCATTGTGGAAGACAAGGGTCAGATGAGGTCAAGATCTGGTCTCTGTGCTTGGTTTCAGCATCAGCTACTTTTTATGGAACACATCCCAAGTGCTTTACCTAAAAGTTGCGTCTTGGCCGACTGGCTTTCCTGGTGTGGAGAACAGAGTGAGCATTTGGGGCAGTGACAATGCTGCTGTTACTGCTGTATTGTTATTGTGTTGTTGGTGCAAACAGAGAAAGCAACCCTGACCCTGAAAAGGATATCCGAGCCTGTGACCCAGATGGTGAGTGGGATCTGATTCAGGCCTGTCTGTCTCCAGAGCAGTGTTTGTGATCCAGTGCTGCACTACTCATATTGTGCGGACTCGGGCAGAGAGCAGCAGTGAGCCCTCCATGGGCTGGTTCTTCCAGAAAGGAGGCACTGAGCTAGAGAATGCTCTGCCCTCGAGTAGAGTCTCCTGGGCAGACCTCTGAAAGGATGGGTACTCAGGCAGATGTTCTGTTTTTACTCCTGCATAGCATTTGAACCTGTTTCTGGTTTTCCATTGCCATCTCTTTATGAGGAGTTATCTGCAGGGCCTTTTGATAAATTGTGATTGACATGGTATTCTGTGGTTTGATGTCCTAAGTGATATAAAACAGTCCATACTGGGGCGCTTTGCTAGGACTTGGGGCACTAAGAGCTGAGGTTCACAGTGTCTCTGTTTGGCTTCCTTGGATAACAACAAAAGTGATGACTCACTGTCAGTTTAAGATACAATTAAACCTACAGCTCTTAAAAGCAGAACACTGAGTTACAGCCTGCTGGTCACCCAACACATTTTTTTCTTACAGTGCAAATCCTTTATTATAGGTGTGGAAGTGTTAAACCATTATGGTATTCTATGCGAGACATAAAAGCCTAAGTAATTTTACAAATCGGGGTAGCTCTCTACAATAACTACTATACGATGGATCTACATATGTTAATACTTTCAGCTACTGGGGGATCCTTTTAATCAGAACACATGTACAATGGGAAGAAAGAATATAGGCCTTCACAAAAAAACTGAATTAATGCTCATGCGCTGCTCTCTATGGAGGCTAATCTTAATGGCCCTTTCCTTTTGGTTTTTCCAGGCTATCATCCTAGTGTGAAACCCATTTGCTCTCTGAATAAATTGTCTTCTGATAGAGGAAGGTTTTGCAAGTTGGACCATTGGTTTTGTGGAGTGGGGAGTAGCTTTTACAAAGAAATTCTTACTAATCAGCATCATGGCTCCACTGACTGAGGCATCCTTTAAGGATTTGCATTAATTCGCTCAAGTTGTCCTTCCCAAGGAATTGTGAGGTGGCCATTTTTTCTCTGGTTTTGCAGAAGAGAAAACAAGGTCAGGGAAGCCAGTTGACTTGCCTGAAGTCACAGAGCTGATCAGTAATGATGCCTGACTGTGGTTTCAAGTACATTTGTGGGCATCAGAATATCCCGGAAAGTTCTGTACGCTAAGTACACAAACTGCTGACCTGCTTTCTCAGCCAGAGGGGAGGCTGTGAATCTCTTTTTCAGAAGTTCCCAGTCACTGATGTATAGTCAGACTTGGAAAACATTGCCACACATTACACCACATCCTTTGAAGCAAATCAAAGTAAAGATTCAGGTTGGAGATGTCAGTGCTCCCACTTTGTTCCAACACAGCCATCTATACTTCTGCCTCGGGGCAACGGAAAGGGCTTTTCCAAGAACAGAACGTTTTGCTAGGTCCTGAAGAGTAGCTAAGAAGGGGAGAGAGGAAGTGTATTACAGGCAAAGTGGCCACAGGCAAGAGTCCTAGAGCTGCCCTGGACTTGAGGCGCCTGGGGGAGGTTACAAGTCAGTGCATCTGACAGACAGTGACCTATGTGCCGAGTATGTTATCAGTGGAGTCCTCCAGGAGACGTCTCTAACTGCCTGGCTGCTCGCTGGCAGCACAGCCTTACTGGCTTCAGCTGCAAAGCCCAGTGTGGCTCCTGCATCCACCACTTCCCTCCACAGCCTGCTCTGGCTTCCACAGCCATGTGCTTCCACCTGACCACTTGCTGGCTGAGGATCAGGTGAAGTGCGGACAGCTCAAACAGGGTTCCTGTCCACAGACTCCTGAAACTCAGTTGCGGTGGGGTCAGATCCGCTGTGAGAAACAACAGCCGATGAGAGATAAGACACAGTAGATGCTGAAGTGGAAGCTTGCGGCAAAATTGAGCTATTTTGAAGCACTGGTTGTAAACCAGAAGGCCCCTCCCCTTGCTCCCGATAGATTCTTGACCAAGGATGTTCACTTTCTGTTGAAAACTGTCTTTGATAGTTTAGGCCCAGCAACTTGTCCTTTTCCATCAATCTAGGCAACCAAAATAGGACTTCCTTCAAGAATTGCATTGAGACATTGCTTCAGTCTTCACTAAAAGGGGGCACAGTAAGTGATTCTGTGATAGAAACACTATGGGCGGGCCCCACACCCTGGAGCCATTGCCAAAAAAGACAGTGAATCACTTAGAATGTTACTCATAGGAGTTGGTTGATGGACACTGAACTCATCAACCTAATCCCAAATGGCCATTTCAAGCACTATTTCTGTTCATTTTCCAGGGCACTGAGGGTTTGGATTGCTTGAGCTCCGTTACAGAGACTTGTCTTCTTTCCCTTGGAAGGAATTTTGCTGGATAAGGACCCATTTAAAGAGCAGCGGGGAGGGAGGGCTTGCTGAGGAATGAAGGATTCAGTGTGGGGTGATGCAGGGAGTTCTGGGATGGGTGCTGAGGGGCTGTGCATGGTGTGCGTGTCCTCAGCAACAAGGAGCTGTATGCTTAATGTGATTAAAATGGTAAATTTTATGTATGTTTTAACACACTGTAAGAATCCAGTCAGGCTATGAGATACAAGCAGTAACATCAATGATTAGAACTATTGTTTCCATAATTTGTGCTTTGTGGCAGGCACTGTGTTAAGCCCTATGCACAATAATTATCTCATTTAGTTCTCTTATGAATCTGTGAGGTGGGTGCGATGATTAGCTCCCTGATTGGAGGGATTAATCAGCTGCCACAAGTCACAAAAAGCAAGTGGTTGAATGCAGGTTTGAAATGGGACTGTGTTGGCTTCTGCTTTTAGGCTAAACCCCCTCCTAAGATATCTTTTTTACTCTGAGACACTCCTACAGCAGTAAACATCAGCAAACAACCAAAATGAATCACAGTGACCCGAAATTCACCTTGTCAAGTGACAGCAGCTCTAATGCATGCACCAATTGTTTATCAGTGAAGAGTTGTGCTCTGAGGCTTGGCTGCTTTAGCAGTTTATTTGTTAATCACATAGAAGGATATCACAGAAATGAGAGTTATTTCACCCCTGCCCCATGTAGGGCTGTGACAATGCTACTTTGCACTCAGACCATGGGCTCCTCAGGGGCAGGGACAATATTTATCCATTTGTCTTTCTATTTGGCAGATAATAGGTGCTTGGTAAAATGTTTGTCAAAATGAATTTACGGCAATATTGTAGGAATCTGTGTAAATTTGGCTAAAAATTAGTCTCTGTATAGAGTCATAACTGTGTCTTTTTTTTTTTTTGGTGAATAACATTTTATTTTATTTTTTAAGTTCTTTTATTGGTACATTTTAGGTATACATTTCATTTTCATTTATCATTGGGACAACTGTGTCTTAATTACTTTCTCATCACTGGGATAAAATACCTGACACCTGCAACTGAAAGGGAGAGACTTTTTTGGTTTATATTTTAGAAATTTCAGCTGGCTCTGGGCAGAAGTGGCATGGTAGATGGGCCTGTCCCAGGGGAAAGCTGCTCACCTCCTGTTGACCAGGAAGCAGAGAGAGAAGGGAGGAGCTAGAAAGGGAAATGCATCTTTCCAGGTCACACCCCGTGGTGATCCTGCCTCCCAGCAGCAACTCAGGAAGGCACCCACATAATCCATTCACCTTCAGACACGGGAGGCTTAGGGGCTGTTTTGCATCTAAACCACAGCAGTCTGTCTTCGTTACTTTTGTTGTTGCTGACACCCAAAGTTAAAGGAGGAAAGTTTAGCTCACAGTTTGTAGAGGCTTCAGCCCATAATCGGCTGGCTCCAAGGCAGGGTGGCACGGCAGAGGGGCATCGCAGAGGAGAAACAGTCTATGGCAGGCAGAAGGCAAAGTAGCAAAGCAAAGTAAAAAGTAGCAGGGCCGGGGATTTAGTTCAGTGCTTTCGCCACCTGCTGCACAAGTGCAAGGACCCGAGTTCGATCCCCAGTACCAAAAACCAAAACAAAACAAAAAGTAGCAAAGTAGCACAGAGCAAGTGATTATCAACAGTCCTCTTTCTGTCCCTTATATTTTATCCAGGCTACCTGCACTTAGGCTGGGTAGCACTCACACCCAGGGAGGGCCTTCCGGAAGTATGCCGAACCAGTGAGTGGATTAATTTAGTAATCGCACACCCTTGATCCCAGCATCACACTGTAGATCCAGCTGCCTCTGAAAAGCCCCACCTATGACCCCATATGGCGTCGGGGGAGACATCTCCATATAAGCCATAACACAGGGTATATAGGCTGTTAATTCATCTTCTGGATCTAAATTCTGGAAGATTGAACATTAGAGATTCTCAGCAGGAAGTCCTTTTGCCCCTCCTGGGAGACATTGTGTGATTTGGTATTAGAAGGACAGTTCTGCTGGTCAAAGCTGAGGGCAGTGTTGGGCGTGGGCAGGGTGGTGTGCTAGTCCCAGGTGGTGGGCCGAGGCCCACGACGCTGGAAACGTCCTGCAGTGTTCAGAGAAGCCCCCACAGTTACCTGACCTCACATGTCAGTGGTGCTGAGGGGGAGAGATCCTGCTTTAGAAGGTTTATTCCCTCCTTCATTTACTTCAAATGTATGACCTGCTGCCACTCTCTGATTGACAGGCAAGCAAGCCTGCTTGTCCAGGGTCACACAGCTCCACGGTGCAGATTCTCGGACTTGAGCCAGCATCTCGGGGATACTTCTTCAGATGCATCAAGGTGGCCCCTCACAGCCAGTTACTGATTCAGACTCCAACTTCGTGGTCGCTGGAGCAGGTGCTGCCAAGCCTAAGAGGACTGTGGGCCTATGCTCCTTTCCCAAAGCTGATGGGGAGGGCGGTGACCTAAGATGGTTTGTTCAGGTTGCTGAAGTCCGAAGGCTCGGGCTCCCTGAGCTCTTGCTGAAGCAGGAACCATTTCTCAGTTTCCTATGGCTGCCGCACTCCATTGCCAGGCCAGTCACTCTTCGCTGAGCTGTAGCAGTCTCTCAGCTATCCGTGTTTTCACAGAGCCCTATAAGCCATATTATGGACTGTGTAGAAAGAATTATCAGATTCACACAGGCTCTGTATTTGCAGTGAGCTTAGGATACTGTTCAGATTTGAGCACTGGCGGTCTTTAATGTGATCTGCTTTTCAACACACCCACCATATGCCCCTGGCTTTCTCCTCCCAGTTGGACTCCTGGCTGCCCTGGGCCGAGGGTCTGCCTCAGTGTGCAGGGTAGCCCAGATGAGTGCAACAGGTGCTGCATAATTCTCCGGGTGGTAGAGCTGATGGATTTTAATCAGGTGAGCGCAGTTTAATGCAAATACTCCTGTAGCTGAGGCTCATAAACTGGGCTGCTCAATATTATTGTCCCAAATATTAGTTCAATGCTCATGGCTTGTATAAATGGCTTTCCTTGGGGTTTAGGTTAGGAGAAAAATCAATAAAAACCAGCTGGAAATGCAGCAAGGAACTGTGTACTCACACTGTAGTGCTGTAACCCTCTTCACAGCCAGCACTACCTCACACTGATCTTCTTTATTTTTTTGCAAGCTGACTTTTTTTTTTTCTTTTGTCACATTTAAAGCTTCACAAAGATATGAAAATCCACCCTGGCTCCTCCATCTATTAAATGGGAAATGCATAGGGACAAATAGAAGAGCCACACCATACAAGGCAGCTGAAATACAGTGTTGTCATCGCCCTGCTCTGAGCATTTCTCAGGATGGTCTCTGTCCCAGCAGTGACTTGCTCGCTATTGTTAATGTAACAGCACAATGCTATCAGCCACACAGAGTTCTCAGGCTTCCTATCTAGATTGTCTTCCTGTAGGCTAGCCAGAATTTAGATATTTGTAAACGGAATTTGAACAGTGGCCTTTCCTCACAATATAAAATTCCGATAAGTGTAACTGGTCATGGCCCAACTCTTGTTTATTAATTAAGGCTTTACAGTATGGCACCTTTTTTGGAAGCTGTGCCTTATGCAAAGAGGAATGCTAATTATATTCTGCATTTTCTTTAATAATGGGGCAGCATTTTGGGCAATGCACTTTATCCAGACAATGCATCTGGCTCATAACGTAGTTTATTAATAAGGAGGCTCTGAATGTTTAATGGAAGACTGATAGAGTTGTGAAAGGGCGGCATAAATAATATCCCTGGGCAGGCCAGGGCAGCGGCAGTATGTCGCCTGCTGTTAACCTCAAGAGGTCTCCAGATAGCTTTGATGTGTGCCTGCTATGTATTTGTTGACTATTCCTTGATACAGATGAAGCCGAGACCCGAGAAAATCTTTCTGGTAATTTGGTTTTCCCATGCTCTGAATGTTTGTTGGAGCTTTCCGAGCAATAGGTGCCTGCATTTGTATGAATCTTTCTTTTCTTTGGCTTTCTCAAGAATTATCTCTTTTATAGTGCCATCACCAAATATGTTCTATAATGACCCTCCATGAGACTCAGAATATGTTGGCTTTTTCTACTGAAACATTTTTATTGAGATAGAATTTATATGTGATCATGACCATTCTGTTAAAGTGTTAAACCAATTCCTTGGTTTTGTATCTTTACAAAGCTGTGCAGCTGTTGTTTCTAATTCCAGAACATTGTCAGCACTCCCAGAAGAAGCCTGCACACCTTAGCAGTCCCTTCGTGTCTCCCCTCCAAGCTGCTGATTGCTGCCATCTACCCTGTCTGTAGGGATCTGCATGCGCTGTGTAATTCATACAGTAAGTCAGGCAATTTGTGTTCCTCTGTGTCAGCCCCTCATCTAGCATGGCGTTTTCAGGGTTCGTCCATGTTGTACCTGCATGTGTGAGTGCTATGTTGGTTTTACAAGCTGAGTAGTGTGCCATTGTATGCTACATTTTTATCTAGTCATCAGTAGATAGAAAGTTAGTGTTTTTTCCAACTTGTGGGTATTATAAATAATGCTGCTGTGAACATTTGCATATAATTTTTTTGTGTGCACTTATATATTTTTTCCTCAGGGATATATACCAGAGCAGAACTGTTGTGTCATATGGTAACTTTATGTTTAAGTTCTTTGAAGAACTCCAGAGTGTTTTCCAAAGCACTGCTTTACATTCCCACCTCCAGTGTGAGAGATTTCAATTTTTTTCATATCCTAGGAAACATTTGTTAATATCTAGCTTTTCTATTCTAACCATCCTAGTAGATGTGAAGTAGCAAAGAACATTTGTATGTCCATGTTTACTAATGATATTGAGTGTGTTTTCAGTGTTTATTGGCCATTTGTATGTCTTCCTCGTGGGCTACCAATTTTAACCTCATATATAAATGGGGAAACCAAGGAACTTGCCGTGTTCAATGAATGAGGTAATAGCACCTCACATTTAAGGTTTTTGAAACAGTGATGCAAAAGCTTACAGATTCAGGGCCGGGGATTTAGCTCAGTGGTTTCACCGCCTGCTGCTCAAGCGCAAGGACCTGAGTTCGATCTCTGGAACGAAAAAAAAAAAAAAGTTTATAGATTCAAATTCTAATAATGAAATAAGCTATTTGTATTTAGTCACTACTGTTTCATTAGCAAGTGATAGAAACTAATGAAAGGGGGTTTTGGATATTTGCTTTCAGGAATACCTGGTTCCAGCAGCTACTAGATGACATCAGAAATCTGTTTCTCTCTGCTCTTAATCTCTTTCTCTGAGGTTGGTGTCCTGATGGGGCAAGGTCTCATCGTGGTAGTTAAGTGACCACCAAATCCTCAAAGTTTATCTTAGCTGGTTATCGAGCCAGCGAGATTTTATAAATAATTTCTCTTCTTCTCAATAGTTTCTTCCTTCAGTAGTTTTCAGATCTTAGCATTGAGTAGTATCGAACTGACTTGAATCAATGGTTAGCTCCCCGAAATCATTCACCTGATGAATGTAGTGATTGGTCACTTACCCCGTCCTGGAGGTGGGGATGAAGTTTAACTCCATCTAAACCATTTGGACTAAGGGTTAGGGGTGACATTCCCATAGGTGACAAAAATGCAGGAAGTAGCAAGGAATGCATGCTGGGGTGAGTAAAACCCACACGTGTCCACTGTGCCACTGAGTCTGTTCGGTGGGCTTTTACTTAGTCCTTACTTCTTTCTTATTGTCCATAGATTTGAATTAGGCACAGAGTCTCTGAAAAGAGATTCTTCCAAGTAAGAGATTAATGGGGAAATTTACATTTACTTTCTCTGATACAGAATAAGTGCTTATTTTAATAAATGCCAGCTAGATTGCTTAGAATCAAAGGCTTTTCATCATAATTCTTGATGCTGTTCATTTTGGGTTTGAGTTCTAAATTGCTTTGGTTTAATGTCAGCCATTAAACAAATCCTTGGATATCACAATAAGCATTTATTTATTTATTTAAATTAGAAGTTTCAGTGAAATCACTTACTGCTTGTATAGTTCAGTACATTTTACAAAGCCTAACAAAAGCAGCCTTGTCATGTAGTAATTCGTAACATAATTAAAATTTAATGAGTGCTGCAAGCCTAGGATAGTCAATAAAGTAGAAATATTGTTTCGTCTTTAGCTTTTTTGACTATTTAACTTTAGAGACACAACTTTCCCTATTCTATATCATCCAGATCCTAAATATAGAGAGGGTGGGAAGCAGTACACTTCATGCATTATGTTCTCTGTTTTCTTTTTTTTTTCCTCTTAAATTCTTTTATTGGTACATTTTAGGTACACAATACATCATCATTGGAAACTTGTACCTTTCCATGATGTATCTTGGTTCTTAGTTTTTCACCATTCTCCTGCCCTCCCTTCATGTTCTCTGTTTTCTGAACAATAGGATTTTATGTGTGCCTTCTCCCTGTGACAAGGCTTTCTGCTCACTGGCAAACTGTTTCTTTTTTTTTTTTTTGTATCGGTCATTGAACTCAGGACCCCGTGCTTTCGAGGTGGGTACAATGCCACTGAGCTAAATCCCCAGCCCGAACTGTTTCTTAGTAGCTAGACAGGGTCTGTTCAGAATGTTGTGCTGAAAGATTTCTAACAACTTAGTGTTCGGGTGCCCAGGGTACACCCAGCATTAGGGAGGCTGAGATACAAGGACTGCTTGAGCCCAGGAGGTTGAGAACGTACTGGGCAATATAATGAGACCCTGCCCCCTCCTTGTGCGCACGCCCCCCCCCCCCCCCCCACGCAGAGGTGTCTAAGGTTGCCTTGCAGTCAGACTCAGCAGGAAAGAATGCTGTGATCAATTAATGTCTGTATCTGTATCTGGCCCTGGAAACGAAAGCAGTGGTGCCGCCATTACACATGGTCCATCCGTACTTACATCTTCAAACCAAATCTCCACTCTGAATGGTTGCAGGGTTGGTGTGGGTATCTTGGTGATGCAGACCAACAGATGGCTTCCTCTTTCATTGCCAAGATAAAATATTTCTGCTGCCTGTACAGCCAATCCTCAAGACAGACATAGCTACAGAGACTTGACTTAAGACAACATTTTGATAGAAAGGCACCAAATTCAGAACAAAAACTTTTAGCCCAGCAAAAGAAGGCAGATAGATTCTTTATTTACTTAAATGGGCATTTAAAGCCTGTAGGGTATACACCTTTCTGCTGAGTCCTTAGGAATGTGAGGATGATGGGAGGCAGGTTTCTTAGTCTTAGAGATTTATAATCTAGACACATCTAGAAAAAGAGATGAAGGGCTCACCATGGTGACACGGATTTACATACAAAGGCCAAAGGAATAAAATAGTTTGCTTATGAGGAAGGAAATGTGGAATGATCTAGGAAGAATAGTTTAGAGAAGGAGAAGTTGCTTCCTTGAGCAGTGCCGTAAAGGAATTGAATTAAAGGGCTTAGAGTGACGGGGGACAGATGGCTGGGATGGGAGGGGTGTGAGAAGGACCGACTGCTACTGGTCTTAGTCTCCGCTAACTAACACAACAAAGACAGGAACAAAGACAAAGAAACAGAAAACCCCAGAAAACCAAAAGCAACAACAGTAAAATCCCACAAACAACAAAATCACACGTTGGCTACACCTATACATGGAAATGTAATATACTGTATTAAAAACCAGATTTCACAAAAAACTTAGAAAATAGTAGAAGATCTGAAGATTTCATATGCAGGTTTTCTTCCTTTTCTATAAAACCTGGATATTCTCACAATATCTTTCCTAAATTCCTTCTAGCCCAAAGTGGCTGGCAGTGAGTCATGATTACCGCTACCTACTGGCAATTTGGCCGTCTCTACCTTCAAGTCTCCCCCCAAAAACTGTCATCCACCGTCGTACTTGCACTGGTGAGACTATTTCATTTTACCCAAGTCTCCAACAAATTTTGGAAAGTGAAAAATTGCTTTGAGAAGTTTCTGTTCAAAATCAAACAGTGAAGAGAGAAGTGGGGTGGGGAAGTGTGTGTATAGTATGTGATCGAGTATAGTGTTATCTATTTTTCTTATAGGTAGATTGCTTTATTTCGTTATTTATACTACTTCCCAAGGTGATAAGCAATTTGAGTTTACATTCCTTCTGGGATAGCAAAAAGTACCAGATAGAATTCAGTGAGGAAAGTATAAAGGATTGCAGAAAATTCCAATCTGGCTGGAATTGAAACCATGGTTTTTATCACATTACCTTCAGACTTGAAAGGCTGAAATGATAAGCTTAAGAATTTAGTTTCAGCCTGCCTGAAAGAGAGGGTGCTGCGGGTCAGAAGGATTTTTAACAGAAAGGTTAATGACCATTTAAGGAAAGAATTCAACATGAATTTGTCAAAACAAAATGAGGTGACCAGTCCAGTGTTCCTCTTGCTAGGGTTGCAGGACTGGAAGATAAAGTCAAGATTGAGAAATAATGTGTTTCAGCAATATATATGGATCTCAGGGTATTCTCATAGTCAAAATTGAGAAATGTCACACGCTTGATAGCACAACCATGAATTTAGAGCTGGTAGGAGAATTTTTAAGTTATCTGTGTTATCTGTAGCATTTTAAAAGTTTTGCTACAACGTTTCAGCTGTGTTATGATAAACAAAATTGAGGTTTCCCTGTTGATTCCCTTATGGACTTAGTATGCACTTTTTTATTACTGTTTTGTTAATCAAATGATTTGATCCCATTTTCAATTTATAAAATATCATTGGATAATATTTTAGTAATAGGACAAATGTTCCTTGATCTCATGGATGAGCTTAATTTTCTAGAATCGCATAGTAAGTTAGCTTTGGTTTCCTATAATGGGGCTCTTGCTTCACTTGTATTTTATATAGATACAGCTTTCTGGCCATACAAACTATACAACGGCATCAAAGTTGGGTCCCCATCTGCTTCTATTCCCATTGGCTGGATTAGTCTTATCGTAATTAGGTCTTTGCCAAAGCTGCTCTTTTGATACACTGTATTCTCTGGAGGGCTGAGTCCTATATTAAATTTTAGTTCCGAAGTATAGGGAGAGGGTAAATGGACTTGGAACATTTCTGATGCTGAGTTGTTATTATACTGCATGCTTTCCTTCACCACTTTAAGAATCCATCTTTTTCAATACAGGTAAAAGTGGGGAGACTGAAAGGGAAATTGTTTTCTGCATTCTCTATAATAGTTTTTATTTAAGAATGATAAAGCAATACTTGGTAAGCCTGGACCAGTTCTGCAACAGATAATGCTGAAAATCCCGGGGGAAAGGCAGGATGTTTCTGCATTGGGAAGAAATAAACTTCAAAATGTTATTTGATATATAAAGTTATTATAAGTATATTGAAGACAGCTTTGCCTAGTGTAAAAATGACTCAACTTGGAGTTGGGCTGGCTGTGCTTAACCCCTCTGTGTCTGGTTGCTTCTGTTCTGAAACCAGGTAGGAGCGTAACTAAGATAAACACAGTGCAGCATTCAGTCTCCCTCTGCCGCTTGGGTAGGTCAGTTAACATCTTAGCGCCTCCTTTTCCTCTTATATAAAATTGGAGCAATAATAATACTTCATATACCTTGGATTTAATAAATTAGCTGCCATCTTTCAGATGATTAAGTGGGGGCTGTACAACATAAGTCTCAAAGAATTGCAGCTAGTCTTATTGTACTCATTATTGAGGACTCAGTTGGTATAGAGGAAGAGAATTAGACTTGAAGTGGGGAATTATGGCTTTTTTGCCATAAAGTTATTTGACTTTGGAAAAGTGAACTGACTTCTCTGTCTACATTTTCTCTAATGAAAACTGATTGTCCTCACTCTGCTACACACTGAGGTCTGTCTGAGTTAGAGAAAACAATAGTCTCAGACACCTGGGAAAACATTCTCAAGATCTAGCAGCTCTATAGTGTCAGTCTTTACAAAGTCCATTTTAACCTGAATTTTTCCCTATAGGCAAATAGAAAAAGGGTGGTTTTGAAAGTTGATGATATCTATTATATTACTGGTTTATGAATTTCTAATTTTCTGAAAGTAATTGACTTCATATCTGGATTTATAATCTGGTTCTAATTGACTTATTCTATCAATCTACTACTGACTAATGCAGTTTTGAAGTGTTGACAAAACCTCTTCAGTGATCAATCTTGAGTGATATCTATGTGATAAGATTTCTAGCCATTTGTTCAGTTAGAAGGGAAACCAACCCTTTGTTTGTTGTCAGTGACTTGATCAGAACCCAGTGTCATCCACCAGTGCTAGACATTTTCTTGCCTATTTCTGTGGTTTTTGGATATGTGCTTAATTACTTGTTGTTAGACATTGTTATCTCTACCTTCCAAGGACATTTCTTCCCTCAATTTGTTGCCCTTTCCTCGTAGCTCTGGGGTATAAGGAAAATTACATCAATAACCCATAGTGCCATCATGAATATCGATTCCACCAATCTGTGATGTTGATGGGGATATTATATACCTCATACATTGAAACATTGGAGGCCTTGGAGTGCTTATAAGAGAATACATGTTAAATGAAAGCACCCTGGAATGTGTGAAGTGCTAAGTAGTTGCTGGATACCAGCAGTAGCAGTAGTTGTAGTATCGAAGGTAGTAATAGAGGTACTGTTTGCTTATGTAGCAGAAGATTAAACATGTTCCTAATGTAGGGAAAAAGAGCAGTGACAAATACTTTTCCAAAGGTCCTTAGGCTGTGGATCACATACTTACACTCTACGTACTAGAGTACCTATTACCTGTGTTGCCAAATTCTATACGGAACTGTCTTTGGAGGTGATTCAAAAGATGCCACAGGACAACGGGGCATCACTCTGCAATAGTAAAGTTGGACCCCTACCTCACACCATGTATAAAGATTAACTTACAGTGGATCAAAGACTTAAATGAAAAGGTTGAAACTATAAAACTCTTAGGTGAAACATACAGGCATGTATCTTTATGACCTTGTTTAGGCAACAGTTTCTTAGCTATGATGCAGAAAGCGTAATAATGCAAGAAAAAATACATACTTGAACATCGTGAAGATTAAAAATTTTAGGCTTCAAAGGACACAGTTGACAGAATTAAAAATCCACAGAAAGGGAGAATTTTTTCTTCAAGTTGTATATCGGAGAAGGGACTTCAGTGAAGGTTCTGAATAGACATTTATCCAAAGAAGATATGCAAATGGCCAGTAAACTCACTGAAAGATGCTCAGGTTATTAGCCCACAGAAAACCACAGTGAGATAATTTCATACACACAAGATGGCTAAATAGAAAAAAGACAGACAATAACAATTGTTAGTGAAGCGATGGCGAAATTGGAACTATCATGCACTGCTGTTGAGAAGAAAATGGTGCAACTGCTTTGGAAAACAGTTTGGACATTTTTAAAAAAGTTAAACCTAAATAGAATGCAGTGATTGTATTCTTAGATATCTGTCCAAGGTAAATGATATGTAGGTGTTTGTATACACAAAAATAATTCACAGTAGCATTATTTATAGTAGCCAAAAAGTAGATACAATTGAAATTTCTATGTAATGAATGAATAAATTCCATGTAGCGAAATGCTGATGCCTCTTACGCCATGGATAGACCCTGAAAACATTATGCAAAGTGAAAAAATCCAGTGACGAAAGACCACATATTGTGTGATTTTATTTATATGAAATATCCAGAATAGGCAAATATATGTAGATAATAATCAGTTTTGTGGGTGGTTGGGAGTGGGCGTTGGACGTAGACAGACAGGGGCTGTTCATGGGAATGGGTTTCTTTACGAAGTGATGAAAATGTTCTTTAATTGTGTGGTCAGAGCGGCAGGTGGATAATGTATGAAAAATAGCTGTTATAAAAACTAAAAATTGACGTCACAGTGCTTCTTTTCTATGGAAGAAGTTTGAAATCTGCTAGAATAAATGCTTCCCTGGCTGCTACCGCCTAAGTTGTGAGGCCTGAGAGGTTAGCTCTATGTCTGGAAATAGAGACACACAATGAAATTGTTGAGCTGCGTGAGTGGTCCCCACGACCACCTCCAGGTTTGTAATTCTCTGAAAAATCCCTAGGAGTACTCATAATCTCTTGGTTATTGTTTTTCTGCACTGAAAAGCTACAAAGCCAAATCAGCAAAGGGAAAAGGTGGTTTGTGAGGTCTGGAGGAGACCAGAGCAGGTTTCCAAGGTCCTGTCCCAGTGAAGTCACACAGGATGTGCTTAATTCTTTAAGGAAGAATCATAACAAGTATGAAGTGTTTCCTACCTGGAAAACTCATGAGAGATTCAGGGCCAACTTTTCTACTGGGGATCGGTTTGCCTTGTTTATACCAAAATTCTACCCTCCCAAAAGGAGAGCAGGCTTTCAGCATATGCCACGTTACTTTTGCAGGTTATGCATGGTAGCCCGCTATCGTTTAGGGAAAACTGTGTATTAGTATAGGGAACTGTTTATCACCTCAGGTTCCCAGGTGCCAGGCACTGGCCTTGTATGCAGATCTTCTAAGTACTATAGGTCATTTCGGGTCTGCTGCTTTAACCCTTTCCTGCACATAAACAGAAGGATCCCAGGTCTCAAATTTATGTTATGCACAATAAGCCAATACGCCCAGAGTCGGATGAATTAAGATTTAAATAAGCAGCGGTTCTCAGTGGGGTTAATTTAGCCTTATATGGGTTGCTCAAGCACTTCCTCTGAAGGAATGTGTGAGGAAGCAATAGCAGTCTTCGTGCTTTCATGATCCAGGTCCTGATAGCTGAGAGTTATTCCTGACCGCACCATCTCTGAGCCTTCCCTATTTATCACTGCTGTCTATGGCCTCATTTCCCTCTTTCTCTTTTCATAGTATCTTTCAGAGTGGAAACTAATGTGAATTTTGGTGTTCTCCAACTCCTAACTGGTATGTCTAACACCATCAGATTGAATTAATTTGAACTATTAAGCATGAAGTACATATTACTATGGAGCTTATTCCAGATGTATTATTGTTAGTTTAATTGTTATGGCTAATCATTGATTGTGGTTTCTCTAGGTGCTTGAAATAATAATAATAATTATAATACTCTTTTTTAATAGTGCCTTTCATTTAAGGATCTTGAAAAGCCTACATCCTGGAACCACTTATTGTAAAATTATCATTATCTGTGGATTCTCATTTGGCTGAAGTTGGGAAGGACTATGCCAGTGTATGATTTTAACAGCCAAGAAAAATTTATATTCATGAATCATGCTCTTTTTTTAATTTTTGCAATATACCAGCATGAAGAGAAAGAGAGAGAGGGAATTTAGCCCACTGAGACATTATTTCCAGAGAGCAGTCCTATGCCACTTATAATAATTCTGGAGTCTTTGTGTTAGCATGGTATTGGTTCTGAGTTGGTGGATTTTAATTGTAAATGGTATTCACGTTGTGTGAAGTATGCATTTTATTTTTTCTTTCAAAACAGGGCATTTTGGTTCTGTGTTTTAGTGTGTGTGTATCTTAAGCCCTTAAAAGAGACCAAAGTTCTTTGGACACTCTCACTTACATCACATTTTAAAAAGTTCAAAACTAGTGAGAAATATGATGCAATATGCTGGTGGTTAAACATCTATTTACACACACAGAAGGTTGGGCATCAGGAAGGGGAGGGCCCTTCAAGTACCATTTGGTTTCTCGAAGTCCCCAATCCTGGAACAGTGGAGGAAACAGAAGAAGATAAGGGCCAGTGGCTCCCTGCCCACCTGTTTCTTGTTGCTGGCTAAATATTCAAATAGCCTAACCATTTTTTAGAGGTTGAAATTCCCATAAAGTAGTTGATATAACAAAACATGTATGACAGGCTTATAATGGAATTCTGATGAGTTTTATTAAATCAACGCATAACCCTAAGGACTGGAGTCATCTTCATGTGTTACTGTACTTCTGCCCAGTAGTGGTTCAGGCAACGTGGGTTTTCCTGGAAAGGTTTCAGTCTGGTCTGGGTGATACCTGGAGAATGTTCACCATCTGCTTGCTGTTATGAGGCCCATAGGAAATGAATTGCTCGACTTAATCGAAATGGATTCATTTTGTTGTCCCTTTCCATTGGAGAAGTGAGGCCATGGACCTGTGCCATGAATCATGTGGCCTTGTCTTGACAAAGCATGCTTTATTCCAGGAGACTGGGAAACCATCATGAGAAAAAGGGTAAAACAGTTGTTCTCTGCTTTGGCTTCTGCTGGAATCTCCTGTGGATCCTTAAAATTACAGTAATACCTCAGTCCATGAACTTAATTTGTTCTACACTTTTGTTAAAATTGTGTTTGTGTGGGGAAGATGCTCACAGTTGTGTTTGTCACCTGATGCAGAGTTTGCAAACAGAAGTAAAATTCTGCAAAACACTTCTGTTTAAAAACCACCTTGTAATTTGGTTCTAGTTCTTAGTGGTTCTTAGTAGGACTAATATTTAAAATATGTGGCACTGGGTACAGGACTGAGCTTTTGCTCTTTGCCAGCCCCTGTACCAAGTGTTTTACGGGTATTAGTATGTTTGATTGTCACAAAAACCAAATGGAAAAGCATTGTTAGCTCATAATTTAGTTATTTAAATATGTATAGGGTACAGGTAATAATTGTGCTGGTTCTTAGGGAGGAAGCCCAGGGAATACTTTGGGGATCAATATCATTTGAGCTGACATGAAGACTAAGGAGGAGTCATCTAGACCAAGAGGGGAGGAAAGGCACCGCTGGTGGGGAGAATGGCCTTCACAAATGTCTTATATCAAGAAGCAGAATGGCTGGTTCAGTATGGAAAGAAAACCGGTGCTTCTGAAGCCAGGAAGAGCATAGTGCAAGACAAGATGTAGGGCGATCAGGAACTACCTCTGCACGAGTAGTAGTTCTGCTAAAGGCTTTTGGACTTCATTTTGAGATCAAATGGATTCTCTGATCACATTTACACCCCTGAGAAGATCTGTCTGGCTGCAGTAGGGGAGACAGAATAGAGGAAGGCAATAGGGGATGCATTGTGTTATGGCTTGTATACAGATGTTCCCCCAAAGCCTCATGCGGTCATAGGTGGAGATTTTTGGAGGTGGCTGGATCTAGAGTGTGTGATGCTGGGATTAAGGTTGTGATGCTGGATCGATTCATGATGCAATGCAAGCATTAAGGGTGTGAGTGCCTCCCGATGTAAGGATGGGTAGCCTGGATAGAATGTAAGGGGCAGAGAGAGAGTGCTGCTATGGTTGCTGCTTGTCACTTGCTGCTTTCTGCTTTCTGCCCTGTGTTATCATGAAGTGTTTCTCCTCTGTGACGCCCTCTGCCATGCCACCCTGCCTTGGAGCCAGCTGACTATGGACTGAAACCTCTACACACTGTGAGCTGCAGTAAACCTTCCCTCCTTTAACTTTGTGTGTTGGCTATTTTGTCTCAGTAATGAGAAAAGTAACATACACATTGTAATGATTTGGATGGTCTTTGAATGATTTTCCCCCCAAATTATGTAGAATTGTTCCCTACAGGAGAGAAATGAGCATGGCTTACACTAAGATGGTAAAGGGAAAGGAAGAGGTGGGTATACATGAGTGACATTTAGATGGTCAAATCTTTAGGACATTGAGATGAATTCAGAGAAGCAGGGGAGGAAAATGATTTTTATTCTAATTTTACTCTTTAATGTTATTATCCTCAATTTGTGGAAGAGCTGAAGATAATTCAGGAAGTGTTTTTCAAACTTTAACGCATTTAGATATCACCTGAGGATCTTGTAGACATGCAGATTTTGGTTTGGTAGGCTTACAGTGGATTCTACAATTCTGCATTTCTAATAAGCTCCAAAGATGCTGATCCTGCTGGTCCATGGCACATTTTGAAAGTCAAAGCTCACAGAAGTGAAATAACTTACTCAGGATGTAGCAGATTGGAGTCAATACTTAAACCATGCCTCTAAAGCCCACAATCTTAATCATAAACCCCCAAACTCATGAAAGAACTGGAAATACTGTGTACTAGACTGAGAAATTTGGATTTTATCTGTGAGCAGTTGGCAGTAATTGAAAAAGTGAAAGCAGAGATCCAATCAGAGTTTGTATTATGGTTTAGGATGTATTTATGAAAGCACTTTGTACTTTCTGATATAGATTTTCCAAGTCAAATTGGAGTGGTCAAATTAGAATGTAGTAAGAAAAAACCCTAGGTATCCAGACTTTGCAAGTAATTGTGTTGGTTTATTAGATCATCTACTCTGTAATGAGGGCAGTAATTGGCTCTTATTTAGTGTTTTCCGCCCAGCCATCCCAAGTCACTCTACTAATAAGCATCATCTTTATTCAGAGTTTAGATGGCCCAATGAGTAAAGCTAAAGGACTGGATGTAACGGGGCTGGCTTCTGGGGATGCTTTCCCCATTCCTTCGGTGTCCAGATTCTTCTATCACAGTTCAGTATATACCTTAGCATTTCCCTTAACTACCTGACCTATCTGTATCAGCGTTTCCCTGAATGTGTCCCAGGGAGAAATTTTTCTTTCTTTGGAGAGGCATAATGCACTTTAGTGCAGAAGGGCACTGAGAATTCCCATAGTGAAAAAACTTATTTAGTTCTATATAACTCACTGTTTTCCGACACAAGCTGACCTTAAAATGACCCTCAGCATTTTTCTCCCTCTTAACCTTAACATTGCACTGAAGAGATGTGCTGTGTGATGGGGTTTCTGAAAGCCTGGCCCGCGCTCACAGATAGCTATGGTCTTTGAGTGCATTAGTGTCAGTTGCCTGGGGCTGTGATCTTCGAGGGAATGACTGGCAGATGTGACATTTTGGCATCTAGGACAACAGGATAGCTTGGTTTTCACTTTGTATTTCCTTACGCCTGGTGACCCTGCAACTGTTAAAATACACATCTCGCCAGGGATTTAGCTCAGTGGTTCCGGCGCCTGCTTTGCAAGCGCAAGGACCGCAGTTCGATCCCCGGTACCAAAAAAATAAAATAAAATAAATACACATCTCTATCTCAGGGGTTAGTTTGGAGGAAGTTTGCGTGTTTTTCTGTTATCTAGAAGAGGTGATCTGTACTTTTCTGTTACTTTGTTTCCATATGTGTAATTCTATTTTGGCAGCCACAGCATCTTCCTTTTCACTGTTTCATTTAAAAAATCCCAGGAATAGGATCATTAATAGACATGACATTTCCATTGAGTCGTTTTTAATGTTAAGTGTGTAACATGAAAATCCAATGGTTTTCTAAAATCTGAGTCAGTTTGATAGTTTGAAGGTGAAAAAGTGTCTTTTCTCTTGAAGGATTTTGCATCAGACAAAAATACCAGACTATATATAGTTAGCACTTATTAAGAGCAGAAAATTCTGGCTAAATAAATTTTGGGCTATTAGGGGAGTAACATACAGGATGAGATCCACTACAGTACTAACAGAATGAAAACAAAGTATACTAACAGAAAAGGGTAGAGAGTTTGGATTTTCAAAAAATTACTGTTTTGAAAGATGAGGGTATAGCTACCGGGTAGACTGTGTCTGAATGATGCCTGAGCTACCTAAGCAGTCAGCGCATCTGTTGACTTCAGCTTTTGTAAAGTTGATTTCTTGTACACAGTTATGGGATTTGTAGGACTTTAATCTTTTGGTAGGCAGAAGAATTAACTCTGAAGCGTCTTGAAAATACAGATGTTCGGGCTTCTGCTGAGAAGAGCCCAATTAGATAATTCTAGCATGGCACTCAGAAATCCACGTTTTCAATTCTAAGATAATTCTGATGCACATAGTTTAAGAACAACTACTCTAGGATGCTCTTTAAAATTCTAATATGCCCAGGATTCACACAGTTTGTTAAAGATGCAAATTCCAAGCCACAACCTTTGGCAACTGTGTACCTCTGTGCAGATGTGCAGTTCACAGACTGCATTGTTGTTTAGGTCCCCTGTCTTGTACTTATCCGTCTTAGTAAGCCTATGTGAGTTTCAGTAGCATGCATTGTCCTCCGTTGTATTAAACTGTAACTGACAAATCTTATGCATTTATCGTGTCCAGTGTGAACTTTTGATTTTCCATAACTTGCAAATGGTTAAATCAAATTACTTAACATATCCATCAACTCATACTTGATCTTAAATGCTATCCTCTTAGAAATTTAACATCCATTCTCTTAGCATTTTAAAATAATAATATATTATTATCTCTTAGTAACCACTGTGCAATCGATCCCCGGACATATTCATCTTGTCTAATTGAACTTTTATGCTCTTTGACCAACATCTCTCCATTTTATCCTTCCTCAGAGTCTAGCAACTACCATTCTACTCTCTTCTTCCATGAATTCAAATCTTAGAATAATTTTCTCTCTCTACTAACTTTAACCTTTGTCATCAACAAAGATACTTGATATGATTTTAGCCTTCTTGTATTTGTTAAGACTTGCCTCTCAGGGTGGTTTTGCACATGAACAGTTGTTCAATTTGATGTTTTTACAAGAGAATGAGTTCTGGAAAGCCACAGTCTACCATCATGCTAAGAATATGCATTTTAAAAAGCATTGCACATGATTCTGATATAAGTGACTCAATAACCATATTTTGAGATCCACTGCTGTAGAATGTGATTCAAAATAGATTCTATCAATGTTCCGCTAAATGAGGCTGTTGCTTCTTCTTTTGGTTCCGGGGTTCAAACTCGAGACCTTGCGCTTGCGAGGCAGGCAGTGGAACCATTGAGCTAAGTCCTAAGCCAATTGTTGCTTCTTCTTTTGGATAAAGGCGAAGAAGGCAGATTGATTTGGGTTGGCCATGCCTTCCTTACCAGAGAGATCCCATTGGGCTGTGCAGACTGGGGCGTGCCCAAGCTGTGGGCAGACCACAGAACTTCCAGGTGTCTTTGTTGTATATCAGCGCAGCATTTCTCATGCTTCCACTAGAAGCTTCCACTCTTTCATCGAAAAACACACACTGTCTTCATCTGTGAGCAGGGCAGTAGATTTTCTGTGGCCATGACCACATGGAAGAGAGGCATTGGTTCTACACACGTAAGTGTGATCCTGAGAGGGGACCCTGGGGCTTTCAGATACGGACAAAATAATGAGCATTGCAGGAAAATGGACCTGGCACATGAATTAACATGCCCAGAGGATGGGCTATAAAGCAGGGATTGGAACTTGCCTTTCTTTTCTCCAGTCGACACTTTTGTCTGATCAGATTTTGAGTGCAGAGCAACAATTCCCAAAATGTGGTTCACAGACTCCTGGGAATCCCCGAGAGCCTTTTATGGAGTCTGCAAGGTAAAAATTATATTACTATAATACTATTATTTGTCTTTTTCCTTATGAAAAATTTATGCTAGTGGTAGATAGAACTACTAGTACTGTAGCATGAATCAAGGCATTGGCACCAAGCTGTACTGTTGGCCTTTAATTCTTTAGCATCATGCACTTACAGTTAAAAAAACAAAATGAAAAGCTAACTTCTTTTAAGAATATCCTGTATAAAAATTAGTGATTTAATTAAAATTTGAATGTTCATAGCACATCTTTTCCGTACTGCTATGTGCTGAAGTGGGAAATGCCTGTGAGTGATTACTACTGCATACTAAAGCAGTGTGTCTGTTTGGAGGAAGAGCATTTGAACACTTAGTTGTGAACTGAACGAGGCACAATGTGGTTGTACATACTGAGCTATCTGACAGGTATTTTCTAACAAATGCACAAAGCAAACCTGTCACTTTAACCATTGGACAATATGTGTTGCCAATGATAAAGTTAAAACTTCTGAGCAAAAATTCAAATTTTGGAAAAATTGTAACTGCCAAGTAATTGTAATTGTGAGCTTGACAGATCCCCAGTGCTCAAAGACTTTTCTGATGAGATCAATGATGATATTCAAAAAAGTAATTCTTTTTTCTATCATATAATGAAATGTGTCAACATTTAAAAGATCTGCATAATTTAGTGTGCCAATATTTTTGACCAGAACAATGCCTACTGTTACAAAATTTTGCATGGAGAAAGGATCCATTCAAAGTGCCACATAGACCATGGATTTTCACATAAGAGAGTACAAAATGTTTATTGATACAGTTTCAGATTCCACACTGCAACTGACAATTAAAGGAACTACCTCTGTCAAGTTTTGATACAGTATCAGAGAAATATCCATAGTTATTTGAAAAGGTTATTCCTTCTGTGTTTTCTTGGTGTACTTCAAACATAAGAGTACATCCCAAAGTAATGCAGGAGCAGACAGGAGAATTCACTTGTCTTCTATTAAGGCAGATGTTAAAGTGATTTATAAAACTAAGATAAGCCCATTTTTCTCACTAATTCTTTTTTAGTTTGTAAACTATAACATATATTTTATATCTAGTTGATTTACTAGTGTTATTTACTGATTTATACATTTTTTGGTGCTGGGAATTGAACCCAGGGCCTTGTACATGCTCAGCACATGGTTCACCACTGAGCTATATCCCCAGGCCCTGAAGTGTTTTAATATTTTCTCTTTTAACTTCTAATATAGTACACATTTGTAGATATAGCATCCATAACCAAAAGTTCTTTGGGGCCTTAGACAATTCTTCAAGAGTATAAAGAGGACCTGAGCCCAAAATGTTTGAGAACTACTAGTACACGGAAACATTTCTTAAAGTATATTCCACAGAATGTACTCACTGGAGATGCTTGGCAAAAACTTTGTGCAGTAGCCAAAAACATAAGGCAACATAAAGTAAGAAGAATTTGTGCTTAAATCTGTTTAGAAATGTTGCTGGCTGTAGCTCCCTACGGAGATTTATGGTTCATACCAATGTGTTAAATACTCAACTCGAACTTTCTTCAGCTCTCAATCTTTACTGAATTGTTTTGACCATGAAAATATTTTTTTCCTTCAAATAAACTTTGGGAAATACTGTCCCTTCGTTAACAATAAATATCATCATTTTAAATATTGTCCAAAAGGATAAGTTAAAACATGGTATGTCATTATTATTGGCCCCTAAAATCTGAAATTTTAATTGAAGGGCCAATCATGTTTTGCTCTAGAATAGATTCCAAATAGTAACTTCTGCTTTCAAACCCATCAGGAAAAAAAATTTTTTTTGACACCTACAGAGCATGGTATCAATACATTCTGCCTTTTCAGGTTTAGAAACTTAGATGTTTTGAAAAAATAAGTCTCAAAAAAAGGGCAAATTCGTGCAAACTGGTGATGGTAAGAAGGTGTCCCTGAGTCTTAAACATCAGTGGATTTGAGGAGAGGATCTTTGCTCTGGGGCAGAGACAATTAAGTTAGTGGCTGCTGCCTTTACTTTAGAGGACTGTCCTTGTGATAGGACCCGATTTCTTCTGTCAGTGCTTAATTATATATGGTATCTGATTTGATTTCCTAAAGAGAATCACCCTAATAAGGGGCCAGTTGTTCTTACCACATATATTTCTCCTAGTATATGATGGCCTGGTAGAATTCTAGTTTAGGAATTGGTTTGCTGATAAGGATTCCTTAATTCCTAAGATAAAATTATACTTGAAATTAAGCTTTGCTGGTTATTGTATTTCCACTTTTGGGAAACTTTCCTAAGAATTAGGAATGTTAGATAAAAGTATTTCTGAAGATATTCTCTAGAGCATTATTTGTAATACTCCTAATGAAAACAGCTGAAGTGTTTCTTAATGGAAACGTGAAAACTATAGTACAGACATTCCTCGTTTAACAACATACCAGGTTAATGACTGTTCAGACTTACAACTGGCTGCTCAGACTTCTGACCTGTCTTTTTTTGGATACAGTTCTGTACATCTTAGTTGTAGAGCCTCAATTTTTTATACAGTACACCTCTTTTATACAGTCCTGTTATTTTGGCAGATTGTACTGTATAGTACAGTACTGTGCTTTTATGTTATTATACATTACAGTACGGCATGTAAGAGTTATGTAAATAAAAGCAAAGTCAGTCAAAGGAGTTGCCTTTGACCATTTCTTTGTCTGAATATTGTAATGTACGTACTATATACAATTCCTCATTTAGGGACCACTTCATTGAACAACCTGGTTAACAACCTAGTCACAGGGAAAAAGAACTCAGTCATTAAACAAGGAGTGTGTGTGTATTCATGTAAAAAAATGCATGCAGACATTTAAAAGCCTGATGTTTGAGCCTTTCAAGAAATAGGACAAGGTCCCCAAAATAATGCCAGCAGGATAAAAACATCATGTCATATATTGTCATGTTGTTTTCTAAAAAGATCGTTCCCATCTGCATTCCCACTAGCATCTTCGGAAGCCCTTTTCTCTCTATCTTTGCCAACTACACGGATTATTTTAAATAATGTTTTCCAAGATATCAGGGTGAAATGATATATTATTCTTCTATTAAATACATATTTAACAGAGAAACAGCCATAATTGGCACTTCCAGGAAAGGTTTGACTCTGACTACTAACTGGTAGCCAGAACTTTTGCCTGCAGTGACTACAGTCTGATTCCTAACACCTGACATTCCCTAGAAGAAGGTTCTAGAGCCCAGGGAGGTGATTTGAGTCTAGAAATTTAAAACAGCCAAGAAAATTTCATTCACCTAGTCCTTTATGATTTGTCCTTGCCTAGATCAAATAAATATTTTGTTAAGTTCATCCCCATCCATGTGTAAAAGCCCTAAATAAGCATTTAAGGGGACTGAGAGGCCCAGGAAGAATGTATGCCTGTCAGTCTCTTTTGTGTCAGAGGCTTTGCTATTATAAAGTTATAGTAGATCAAAGAATGGTCTGTCAAGCCATGAAAATTGTCATCACGGTTTCCATTTTTTACATCCTTTAGTTAAAGCATGTATGCAAAAGCCTTGCAGAATGCCTGTGGGCTTTGGGAGCCAAAAAGGGACTTGTTGCCTGTCTGCATTCCCTGCCACTCACCACAGATGTGCCAGTCATGCCTACAGAAATCTTTTGTCATAGTCACCCTGCAACTGGGTAAAATATTGAGGGAAATGTCAAAAGCGTAGCCGTGTGAAAAGAATCAGAAGGCAGTGTTGTTACTCAGAATTTGCTTCCGGCTTGGCCTGCTGTCTGCATACAGCAGGCTGGATGTCTAATTTCAGCTGAGCAATTAATTCTTGGACAAGATGAGAAGAGATGTAACTGCCGCAGTTGTATAACTGGGATGTTGCTTTGCTAATTCATGTGCTTATTTTCTTTGCGATTTCATCTGAAGCATCTTTTGAGGGCTTTTTGTTGTTGTTGAATTTTTTTTCCGTCTTTTGAATGATGAAAATGGACAAAAACAGAATTCAGCAAAATGTAAATGAATCATAGTAAATGAGATGCAAGTATATATTGTTCAGATCCGGAACAGAAATAGAGATATTTGTTCTCCTTTTTGAAGGGAATCATAAAACTTTCCATGATGTGTCAGACATTATGTTTTACATTTTCTATTCCCAGACATTTAAAGGTGACAAAATACAGTTTTAAAGTGTTCAGGTTATTATTGCACATTCTGAAAATAAATAAGTGTTCATTCTAACACAGATTTGTCCTCTAACCCTGAGATGCTATTTAAACATCACTGTGAAGATTTTTTTAAATAGTAATTTTACTTAGAATGTTTTTACTTTTGCAATCTTTCTTTTGTGTTATCATTTAATTAGAATTATGATATCCTGGATGAAGAATTTAAAGAATATTCTAGAACGAATTTTAGAAAATAGCAATTATCTGCTGAATAAAATTAGTAGGACAGTGGTCTGTGTTGCTTGAAATATAATTCTTAGAATGTTGTGAAAGAAAATATACAGTCCCAATGCATTCTCATTTAAAGAAAAGACTGCTTTGAACCCATGTTGTATACTGGGTAAATCACAATATTAAGATAATCAGGTAGGATTTGCGGGTGAGAAGTGGAAGACAGATCAAGGGTTGGGGAGTAGGAATTGTACAGATAGTCCCTTAATTGAGCTGTGCTGTAAAAGGCTTAGTCTCCTATATGTGTTATACTATTCACATTTGCCTGGGCATGTTCTTCAAAGTCTTGTAAATATTCACTGCAATCTGTGAGTTTCAAAATTGCGCTTTTTTCTAGAGGAATGTGATAATGGTATGAAACCGTCATAGTCAAGTGGTCTTCGGAGATTAACAGCATTGAATTTCAAGGTCTAATTTAACCAAAAATTTTAAAAGTCCATCTAATTAGAATTAGCATCTTGCATCCCCATCATCTTTCTCTTTCTTGTTAACCTTGCTTTCCCAGCTCTGAAATATGATGAAGGTCTTCATTTTTCTTTGATCTCCATTTTATTATCTGTAAAGGTTATTGATGTCTTTAATATCACTTTCGTCTCTGAAGTTCTGTGTTTATGTCTCAGTCTTCTTTTTATGCTATATTTATTATGAATTTATTATAAGGGGGAAAATAAGAATTGTCTTAAGATAGTTTGAAGACTGTAATACAATATAGAAATTTAAAGCATGATTGTGGTCAACTTGTACTATTCTCTGTGGTTGCTCTATGGCTAATCTTAGACTTAAAAAAAAATTCCACTGTACTTAAAACAGTAAGGGAACACTGTTTGGATGAATTCATTCTCAGGTGAGGGATGTTTAGTTTTGGGTAGAGTGGAAGTCATTTAAAGCTTTCCATATAAATAATTTGCTTTTAGGTATTTCTTGAGGCTAAGGGCTAGGCTGATATCTGAGAGTTAAGAATATATTCTCAGTCTTCCAAACAATCAAGTAGTTGGTCGTAAATTTAAAGTCCATGGTTTTTAAGCAGTACCTGTAATGATTTATCAGACCACTGGCCAGTAAGCAAAGTATGACCCGTGACTGAGTAGAACCACTCTGCTCTTCCTTTGATTTGTGTTGAAAATCCAAATAGAATGTCATTGAAGAAACTAAGATGCAAAAGCTAATTGCAAAAAAAAAAAATTCATATTTAAATTGTTTTTATGTCTCTTTATGCCTAGAGCAAACTCTTGCTCCATGTAACAATAACCCCTTGAAATGCCATTTAGATTGGAAGTGCTGATGCAGCACTAATGACTTTAGAGCAAGTATGTTACTCTGATTTTCTCCATCTGCTATGAATAAAAGAATATGGGTATGAAGTCTGGGAAAGTTGTAGAGAAAATTGTCTCTTAGAAAAGTTGAAGATATTTTAAAATGTGTGCAGGTGTAAAGTTAAGAATAACTTTTTAAAAATTAAATGTCTTAAAAAATGACTTTACCGTAGCTCAAGGGAAATGCCAAGGCTATTTCACCGTAGCTTTGCCAAGGCTCCAGGAGAGTAGGAGTATCAGGTGACTTACAGACCAACCATCTAGGCTACATGATGACACAGCCCTGATGACTCACAGGAAACTTTCTCCATGTGTCTGTTTAGAGGCTGAGAGCAGGGATGAGAGCTCCTCTGATAGCTTTGTGTGAAGAATGGGGCTTTTTACTGCCTTGAGGGTCGCCCTCTTATGATTTAATCCACATGTGGTGGTGTAGGAAGAAGGGTATACATGCTCTCGTAGCCTACAGAACAGTTCTGTCCATCAGTATTGGAACTACTAGATTTAAAACATTTTGTGGCCATTCATTTTAAAATCTAGAAGAAATTGTGAATATCAAGTCAATAAGCAAAGTAAAAACAATGTGAATATTAATAGAAAGAAGTAAAAGACTATTTTTTTAATAAATTCTTTTATTGGTACATTGTAGGCATACAGCACAATTACATTTCTTATTGGGAATTGTACCTGTACATGATGCATCTTGGTTCTTATTTTTTTCCCATTCCTAGCCCTCCCTTCACCCCCTCCACCCTTCCCTATTTACAAAGACTTTATTTCCATTTTTTCC
>NW_004624822.1:7521968-7547896 GCF_000247695.1 Heterocephalus glaber | reverse complement strand
GAGTATCAGAGTGTTCCATCTCATTTCCCTTTGGGGTTGCTGTAGGTGATCTGGAAGTCTGGTTTTGAGACTTATTTACATGTTTTGTCATTTCAACTGGGACGGGGGACTGTTAGTGCCTGCCCTGATTATCTCCTCTGAGCTGGGAGAGGTGGGACAGGGGCTGGGAGCAGCAGTAGAGATGGTGGCCCAAAAGCCCTTTCCTGTGGGCTGGGAGCAACGGGAGGGATGGTGGCCAGGAAGCCCCTTCCTGTGGACCAGGAGCAGTGGGACGGTGGCTCAGAAGCCCCTCCCTCTGGGCCGGGAGCAGTGGGACTCAGTACCTTGGTCTGGTGGTCTGGTGTCCTCTGTGTCTTTGTAGTGTGGAACCAGGTGGCTGCCCGTCTGCAGCGGGCTGATTCAGCATGTTCCGTGCCACTCGGGACCTCGGTAGGAAGTGGCCAGACCTGCCGGTCTGTAGCGGGGCGATTTGGCGTCTTCCAAGCGACTGGGGACCTCGGTAGGGCGTGCACAGACCTGCCTGTCTGCCGTGGGGTGATTTGGCATCTTCCGCGTGACCAGTAAAAGACTATTAAACATGTACCACTACAAAAGGCATCAGGCCCATTTGGTTTTAGAGCTAAATGTAATCCTGTAGTTACCAAAAATTCAAGATTACAGAGAAAGAGGGAATGGACCTTAATTTATTATGCAAATCTACAGTAACCTTGTATCAAAACCTGACATAGATAGCTCTGAAAAGAAATTTAATACCACATTAATATTTATTTATATAATTAAAAACCAACACCCTAGGTCCATTTGCTTATGAAAATACAACAAAATATTTGAAATAGCATTCATTTCAAAAATAATAAATTGGTTCAGAATTAAAATTTATATATATGTATCATTAATTGCATGAGCAAATTAATCAAAATGGCATGATTATATCAACATTTGCTGTTAGTTTCCTATGGCTACAGTAACAAATTATCAACTTGGGTAATATAAAGTAAGAGCCAGGGCCGGGAATTTAGCTCAGTGGTTTCGCTGCCTGCTGCGCAAGCGTAAGGACCCAGGTTCAATCCCAGGTACCAAAAACGAAACAAACAAAAAAATAAAGTAAAAGCCATTTATTCTCTATCAGCTCTGGAGTCTAGAAGTTCAAACTGAAGTTGCCAGCAAAGCCATGCTCTCTCCGAAGACTCTAAGGGGTGGTCCTTCCTAACCTTTTCCTACTTCTCAGAGTTGCCTGTTGTCCTTGGCATTTGTTCACATTCACATACATCATTCCATCTCTGCCTACATCATCACACAACATTCTTTCTATGTGCCTACCTATTTCTCTGTTTTCTATGAGGACAGTCATTGGATTAGGTAGGGCCCATTCTAGTCTGGTATGTCCTCTAATTACTAATCATTGTAACTTAACTAATTAGATCTGTAAAGACTTTATTTCAAAACAAAGTTCTCTTTGATTCCAGTTAGCCATAAATTTTAGGGGTACTTTGTCTAATCCAGTATGCACACCAACAAACAATTTGATAAAATTCATTATAGACTGTAAATAAAACATAGAAGGAAGTTAAAGACAATAGAGAATATTTACAAAAACCTGCCATCAACCATTACATTACCCAGTGAAATATAAAACCATTCATAATATTTGAGCTATTCTGGATACTGGGGCAGAGGAACAGCTTCGACAACTTAGTGAGACCCTGCCTCAAATAGAAAATAAACACTGGGGAGGTTGCGCAGTATTCCCTGGGTTTAATCCTCAGCACAACAAAACAAAACAAAATTCATATTAAGACAGGAAAAATACAGAGAGGAATTTTTTTGTTAGCATTGTTGCTTGGCACTGCTTTTTGGATTCTGCCTAATGTAATTAAACAAAAATTAAGCAGCATAAACAATAGCAAAAATGAAACAGTTCCTTCATTTCATATGATGATACAATTATTTTCCTAGAATATATAATACTCTGTTATACACTGTATTGAGAAATATGTAAGCTCTGTGGTCATAAACTAAAAACATAAAAGCCAAGCTTTTCATCGTACTTTCAATACTCATTTATATAGATCAAATTCACTTATGTACACAAAAAAGTTTGAAACCTTTAGTAATAAATTTAATATGAAAAGTGAAAGGCAGTTACAGAAAAAAATTTTTATCAAGGGAGAAAGCATTATCTATCAAAATAAGGAGTTGTTATATTGTATAATATTTCCTAATGCTATAAAATTTACTCCTATGTAAAGTAATATATAATGAGGGCCGGGGATTTAGCTCAGTGGTTTTGCCGCCTGCTGTGCAAGCTCAAGGACCCGAATTCGATCCCCGGTACCAAAAAAATAAATATATATATAATGATGTAATTCATTATAATTGCAACAAGTTTTTATTTTTACTCTTTCATTTAGACATTAGAACTTCATATACAGTTACTGTTATTAAAATGGTTGGCCCTTGATCAATGGAGTATGAAGGAGAGTCAGAGACAGATCTAAACATATAATAATGAGATAAATATTTAGTAAGTATGTCCTTTCAATTAAGTGAAGGATGGTGAATGTATATTTATATAATAAATGATGTTGATGAAATTGGATTCTCATTTGTAAATACTAGATACCCATTTCTTTCATTAAAAAAGTCAAACAGAGCGCCGCGATGCTAGACTACAGTGAGGAGCAGCGAGTCGAGCTGGAGGCCCTGGAGTCCATCTACCCCGACTCCTTCACAGAAACTCCTCAGAAAATCCACCCCGCTTCCCCACCACTGTGACATCGGAGGCTGAGAAAATGATGAAACTGTCCAGCTACCCTCAAGTTTACATACAGTGAAAACACCCAGAGGAAGCTCCTCTTTAGGAAATATTTTCCCAGGAAAACCTAGAAGATAATGATGTCATAGACATTTTAAAATTATTAGCATTACAGGCTGAGGAAAATCTTGGTGTGGTCATGATCTTTACTCTAGTGACAGCAGTGCAAGAAAAATTAGATGAAATAGTGGATCAGATAAAAATGAGAAGAGAGGAAGAAAAGAAACTAAAAGAAAGAGAAGCAGAAGAAGCAGAGAAGCAGTTATTCCCCGGCACCCCTGTTACAGTTGAGAATTTCTTATGTTGGAAAGCCAAGTTTGATGCAGAGCTCTTGGAAATTAAAAAGAAATGGATAAAAGAAGAAGAGCAAGCAGGAAAAAATAAATTTAGTGGCAAACAGCTGTTTGAAACCGACCATAATCTTGACACATGTGATATCCAGTTCTTGGAGGATGCTGGAAATAATGTGGAAGTAGAGGAGTCTTTGTTCCAGGAACCATCTATGACTTGGAGCTGGAGGATGTTGAGGATGACCCAGACTCCAACCCTGCTGGCCCAGGGAGTGGCTCAGAGGACTGAGGCACCATCTCTGGAGAGCTCCACAGCCACGGCATCTGTGGCTGTGCTGAGAGGCTTTTAATTTTCCTTTTTTTTTTTCCTAAGAAAAAATAACTCTCAGAAGAATATTCTTCTGATAACTTTCACCATTGAACATAATAAACTGACCATAAACTTCAAAAAAAAAGTCAAACAAATTGAAGATGTGAGCATATAATAAGAAGCAGTACTATAAATACTGGAAAAATAAGAACTTTTATACACTAGAAGATAAAGTTATATATGATAATTGAGGAAAGTGACTAAATATATTACATGGTAATGCACAACTTCACTAGCAGTCATGGAAATAAATCCACATTAAATAATAATAAATCATTCTCACTCAAATAGTTTCAAAATTTTTAAAAACATTGATACTGTCTATATTTTGTAAGGATGCAATGAAATGGTAAAAGTTTCATATATTGATAAATCTGGAAGTATATGAATCATAAAATTAATAAAATACTTGCTTTTTGACACTACAGTTCTATTTCTGGGAAACAGTCTATCATGAAAATTTATATTCAAATATGTTTGCTGTATAGCGAAAACAGTGAATTAAGACAAAAACATTAGCATAAAAGGTAATTCATGATTAGGGAGTGTTGCTGAACATGATATTGTGGAATATTATGAAAAAATAAAAATGAATCACCTATTTGTGACTTCCAGCACATCCATGACATGGTAGTGTATCATCATTTGACTAATTGGGAGAGTTTGAGCATGAAATAAAAAAAATTACTATGTAGTATTACCTGTGTGTGTATTTTTGTATGAAACTAGAGAAATACATGGATAAGTAAGTAAATATTTTTAATTTTTGTTTTTTAATTTTTTGTTGTCATAGGAAAAATGGGATTGGAAATAAGATTGGGGGAGAATATTATATATACATATCTCACATAAACATATATGTGTTTTTGTTTGTTATGTGGAGTACACATATTGGAGGTTTTTAAAATTTTAGAGCAGTATTTATCTTAAATCCTCATGGTATTGTATTTCACAGTAATGTTCATAGAAAAATGGGCCAAAATTCAAAATACTTTATGAATAATCATTCAAAAAGGTATCTGAATGATAATTCACAAAGGAAAAGATATAAAACACCAGCAAAATTTTCAGGTTCATTAGTTATCAAAGCAATCATATTTAGAACAGTAATTTACTCAGATTGTCAAGGGTCCAAAAATTTGACACTTCTCAGTACTGTAGAGAGGGAAAGGAAATCTGCATATATTGCATAATACATTTTCTGGAGGGCCTTTGGCAATATTAATTGAAAAGCTCTAGTAACATTCCTACCTTATGGCCTAGACATGCTACTTCTGGAAAGTATTGCTATGGAAAGAATTGCAAAGATGTGTCTGTGTGTGTTCGTTTTTGCTTTGTTTATAGTAGCAAAAAAGCTATAAATCTCTATACTTATAAAGCTGAGTATTTCAATAAATCCACTTACGAGTGTATTACATTTTAACTATGACACACAGATACACAACATTTAAAAATTATAATGAAAATTTATATATGATGATTCCGATTGCATTTATGGCAAAGGAAGATACTCATGCAGCAGTTGATTATACTAAGTAGATTTCAATTGTTATACAGTATGATATAATTTTATATTTATACATTAAGATGAACGAAAGAACACAAACCAGACTGTTAGCAGTAGTTTTCTCTGGGTTGATCTGGTAATGGATTGTCTTGTATACTTTTTAAAATGTACCGAATGAACTTTTATCCAGAAAAAATGCTTTGAATCTTTTAAAAGTACCATAAGTTTTTTTAAAAATTAATTTTATTGATATATTTTAGGTATACAATATAATGACATTCATCATTGGAAATTTGCACCTTTACATAATCTCTCTTGGTTCTTATTTTTTCCCCCTTCCCCTGCCCTCCCTTCAACCCCTCCATCCCTCCCTATTTACAAAGACTTTGTTTCCATTTTTTCATTTTCTCATATTAATTCCATTCCCTTCTATCCTTTCCCCTACCCCTCCCACTTCCCCTTCCCCTTTGCCCCTTTTCTTCCTATTTCACATTATCTATTACACATTTTAGTCCTTATTTACACTCTCAGTTTCTCACACCGGGAAACTATTCGGTATTTACACATGTGTATACCATAAGTTTTTAAAAAGCCACAAAAGACTAAATTGGAAATGTTTTAAAAATGAAGGATAGGATGAATAATGAAACGATATTTTAAAAAATTCCAGACTCAATAAAAGTAGTGCTTGTAGCTATTAATAGTCTCATAGCGCGATTTGTTTGTTCATAATCTAGGCTTGAGAGGCCTGTTGGAATGTTTTATTTTGAGTCTGTGTTACCTAAATATCTGACCTTTTTGAATTAGCTCTCCTGCCATAGGTAGTTTAACAAAGGATGACTCACTAACACGTTCACTTTATCCCATCTGTTTGAGGATGAGGTTTGCAGTTTTTCTCTGGGGAGTAAATTACTTCCAGTGCCTTGCTCCAGGGCACTTATCTCAGAAGCAGCCACCTCTGTGACAGAAGGCAAATGTCATGCCTGAAGGCAAGGGACAGAGGCCTGACTGATATTCCTAAAATGCCTCTTTTGTCTTCCAGAAGCCAAATCTGCATTCTTTCGAGTGGTGTAGAATGTCAGTACAAATGCTCTGTCTATGCTAAAGCCGGTGAAGGGGATGGCGGAGCGCACTACACTTCTTTATTTAGAGTTTGCACTGAGAATGAACAGCAAGCACTATTTGAAAGGTCATCCCATTTCAAGTAGCAGATGGATAGGAAAAAAAGACTCTGGCTTTTACAAATAATTTAATTGAATTCTCCTTGCCATTTCTGCAGGCAATTCAGGATATTTTTTAAAGCATTGATCCATAATTATCTTTCAGAGTGCTTAGTATTGTTAGACAGATGTGTAATTTTTCATGTTTATAAGGCAGCAATACAGCATCCATTTTACCTGCTTGATTGTCTTTTCCTTTCCTGTACAAACAAATGCACACTATGAAAGACAAATTATTGCTTTAAGAGAAAGAAACCAAAACAATTTTTTTCAGATTTCTTTTTGACTTGAAATCCTTTCCTAGGCATGATTGTATTTATAAAGGTCAGCTTCTTTGCTTTCCTATGAGCAAGTTACAGTTTGTGTCTATGTAGCTCATTTGTTTATAGTCCCCTGGGCATAAAATCATGGAGACAGGGAGGTCAAGGAGGTCACAAGTCTGAAAAAGAAATTTGTCATATTAATAGAACACAAAATAATGACTGAATGTATTGTATTTGTGGTTTATTCTCCTGTTTTGTTTTGTTTTCCAGAGTATTTGTATTCTGTGCTACTCTGATTGGATTAAGGTTGCCAGGTAAATTTCAGGATGCTCAGTTAAATTTTAATTTCAGAAAAAAAGTAAATGCATTTTTAATAGTGCTATGCTCCAGGTAATACTTTAGAGAGTAGCCTCAGAATAGAGCATCCCACTTAAATACAGTTGTGAAATACAGTTTATGTAGGAAATGGATATAAGACATGGATTAATAGATACAGTAATTACAAATAAACACTCCCTTAGTCAGGTCAAAACAGAGAATTTCCAGCATCACAAGGCCTGAAAATCTCCCTGATCTAAATTGGCTCCGACCACATTGGAGGAAGTCACTATCCTGTCCTTTGAAATCATCATTTCTCTTCATTTCTTGATATGTCGTTGTCAACTTAAGCACCACAATTTTTGTGTATTCTTAATTTTATATGAATGAAATCACACTGCATGGTTCACAATTCATTCTAATTTGGTGTCAAACACTAGTGTTGTTCTTCCACCAAATTATGAAATAGATAACCTTGTTAGCTCAAATATGCTTGAGTTTTCTCTGTAGGAGCGACTGAAGGGTAATCATTTAAAAGAAATATACTTGATGAGTTTATTCAGGTAATGGTGCCATAAATATTTGTCATTTGAATGCTCTTCCACTCAGAATGTTTGCTCTCCCAAGACTCATTGATTTTCCAGAACTTGGGGCCAATCCAGTGATATTTTCTTCAGGTTTCTGTTGCATTGATATCAGTGAAGTAAATCACATCTCCAACCTAAGGTCATAATGTTCAGCAGTAAATGGATAAAGAGCCTTTTGATTTATTATTCATGTAGATAAGAATGCTCAGAATGACTAAGGAACATTCCCTTTTATGTCATAAATTTTATCTAGTGACATTTAAAAAATGTCTTCCAGCGCATAGCTCTCTGATCCATGGACTCGCTTTCCTTTTGCTAATAGCACCATAGTTTGCGCTCATCTCTCCTTTTCCTCCTCAGTGCTGAGGATGGCACATTTTCCAAGTTGCTCTCAAGAGTCGCCATTGTCAAAGCCAAAAGAAAAAAAAGTAATTAAAAACTAGATTTCTGGAAGTTCTAGGAAACAGGCAGTTTTGCATGGCAAGCATTGAACCTAGGCATGATTTATTATTCATTTAACTGTGGTGAATATTCATGGTTTGCATGTTAAATTACAAGTAGAGATTTTTGTTTACCCTAAAGAAGTGTGGGAAGTTGTGTCTTTTATTTGAATTTACTGAAAATAACATTTCAAGTTAAGAGAGAACTTTCTGTTTAGGTAGAATCTTAAAAATGATCTGGCTTAATCAGCTAGATAATGTTTAGAAACCTGTACTGATGTATTTTTTCTGATGGTATTTTTATATAGAGAGAGCTAAGGTTTCCTTCCTGTCCTTACCTCCATCGTTCCCTACTTTCTTTCCCTTCTTTATGGCTGCAGGACCCTTCACACAAAGAAAAGATAAACTTGGAAGAGTTAGTCTGTTTGCATAGAGAGTGAGGCTGGGCCATATGTTCCTTACTGCTACAACTTCTTGTGGCCCCCTGGAGTACTGCTACAGAACCCTTGGTTTTCATGATCACAGTTGTAAAACCATTCACACAGAGCTGAATAATTTATGATGTGCTAGGCACTGTTGTAAACACCTGAAAATATTAACTCAGTTAATCCTCAAAACATCTCCCCTAATGGGTGTTACTATTACTCCCATTGTATAAATGAAGAGTTTGGACAGTGTTGTTTCAGGGTCCTTATTCTTAACCAGAATGCTTTGCACCTTCTTCCTAGCCACAGCAGCAGTTATACTGAACCCTTACAAGAATTAACTATTGTACTAGGAGCTTTACATGAATTATCATAGCTGATGTTTCCAAAGCAGCCAATGAGATGACTGTATTATCCTTAGCTTGCAAATGCAGGAAATAAGGCATAAGGAAGTTACATAATGTTTTGCTAAGGTTCAAGGCCAGCATTTGAACCTTCTCACTTTGACTTACAAGTCCACGGTCTTATTCATTATTTTATAGATTCCCACAAACATGAAAACATCTGTATATTTCTAGGAATTATGATTATTTTCTTTCATGTCTGGCTCATATTAGCTAATTGTGCCAAGGACTTGAATGTATTTGAGGAACCAAAATACAGCTCTAGCGCCACAATTACACCCTGAGACAGTCATCAAATTTGGCATCTTAGTGCTCTTTACCCATGTCCTTATAATTCTTGGATTTATTTTCTGCTCCTTCTTAAGTTTCGTTGCTTAGTTTCCTCAGGATTGTTTGCAGCTCTACTAAACAATGTCACTAAGTAATTGTACCTGTTTGACAAAGAACAAATGATTCTCCTCAGTCAATCTACATTCTGACTTAATACTGCTAGTCAGTAAATGTCTTTGTCTAGTTTGATGATTGTAGTGGTGGAAATGCTATATTCTGCTGCAGACTACTAGTAGACCACATTTTTTGCATTTAGTGCTGGTCTAGGGCAAGAACTACATCTCCAGAACAGTTATGGGCAATGTGTAACCCTAAAATGATCCTTAGAGTGGACCAGTGAGGAGCCTGATGATGTAAGCTCTAGTACTTAGGGATGCATGAGTTTATGCTGCTCATCAGACCATGCTGCACTTCTTACCTCTGTCTGTTCTGTAGCAACATGCAGGGCAAGGTCAAGTAAAGAATATTGGCTTCCGGTGTCCTCAGCAGTGGTGAGGCAGAAGCTGCTGCTGTGTTAGCTCTGCAATAATGTTTCTTTTAGACATGTGTATTGTAGTCTATTCCTTGGACTTATTATGCCCTTGTCAGTTCCTTCTTAATATTTACCCATGACTTTAGCTTCTTGAGTTAAATCTTGTGCAAACAGAGTTTACATCGCTTTATAGAGACCAGCGAGCAGGAAAAATCTACTTGGTTATGTTAGAACTTATGGAAATTTTACTCTTCACTAGTCTTCAATCCATACAGAAAGCAACATTTAAAACTTTTATCTTTTACTCCTTCTCCAAGGAAAATTACTGCTTTTACAGAACAAAACTTTATCTTAAGTTTGCATTCTTTTATGGGGAAACAAATTAGGAGGATCAGCACCTTAAGCACGAAAAGATTGAAGGCTACCTAAAATAAAATTGATGTCTGAGTAGTAGCATCCATTATAAATGCTCCAATTTCCTGGGAGAATGCTCTGGAAGGTATATTTATATATACACAGTCACTGCCACTGAAAAGTAGTTTTTATAATCAGTCTGCTCTAGATTTGAGAAATTTGGTGGAACTGAAGTGAACAGTTCTAACGGGTGGTCCTTTTGTGCTGTGGCTGAGAGGAGGGAATACCTTTAATCTTTCGGCTGGTCTCTTTCCCCTGGTTCAGAAGCAAGCAGATACCAATCAGAAAAGTGGAAAAAGTTTGATACATTATAAATACTTTTTTGAAGCTTCAGTATTACTGAAGACTTTTTTATTTCCCTGAATCCATGTGGAGAATGTAAATAGTGGTTGACCAAAGAGAGTCATGTATTAAATTTTCATGGCTGGTATAATAAATTACCAAAATTTTGTGGTTCAATATAACATAGATTTATTTATTATTTTACCATGCTGGAGGTCAGGAGTCTGAAATGGAAATATCACTGGGCTAAACAAAAGGTTTAGCTAGTTGAGATGATTCCTCTCTGGAGCCTGGGTAGAATCTGTGTCCTTGCCTTCTCCACCTTTGAAACTTCTTGCATTCCTTGTCGTGTGGCCCCTTTCAAAGCCAGCTTTCATCTTCAAAGGCAACGGTGGCCAATGAAGTCTTTTTCATATTGTCACCCTTGACCCTTCTAGTTGTGTCTTTACTATTTAGCAACCCTGTGTTAACTTTATTACAAGGTCAGATGATTACTCCCCTTAATTCCACTTGCTACCTTAATTCTCCTTTGCTGTGTAACCTAACACATTCATAGATTTGAGGGATTAGAATATAGACATCTTTAGAAAGCTATTATTCTGCCTACTAAGTAGGGCTGCACTAGTTTGGAAGTATATTTGTCAATATTTGTCATAATTAAAACACCATAGCAATGCTGAAAGTGAAGAGGGCCTGGGGATCATTGTTTTTCCTAATACGATTGGACCTAGATCCAGGCAGTGGTACTAGAAGATTCTATGCCAATCCAAGGAGCTCCAGGAGAATCTACATTGGGTTATAGTTTCTGCATACAACTTTTCATCCAGCTGTTGGGAATTCAGGTAACACAGATGACGACAATCATCATCTCCTTCTCCTTCTTGGTAAATGCTGCCTCTTCCATGATGAATCCAACATTTTAAAGATCATGATGAATAAAGGAAAGAAAACGGTATTCTGGAGACATAGAGTAAAACTGAATCCCCAAGATTTGCCACAGAAATATAATGGAAATTTTAGAAGGCTAGCATCTCAATAGTATCAAGACACAGAAAGAGAAATGAGAGACTAAATTTAGGTTATAAAAAGTAGGCTTACTTATTTTGAAAAGGAGACATATTAGGAAAACATGGTAGAAAAACCAGAATGCCGCTACAGAATTAAAATGCCATTAAAAAACTGACAAGAATTCACCATTTAAAATAATTGTTAGCTGGCTACATGCCTGTCATCCTAGCATTTGGGAAGCTGAGGTAAGAGGATTGTGAGTTGAAGCTTAGCCTTGGTTACATAGTGAGAACATAGCTAAAGACAATACTGATGGAGATGGGGAAAAACGACAAATTCAATAAACATGAAAAAGAAAAGTATAGTACAAATTTAAATAATGAAATAGAAAATATTAAAAGGATAGAACATAAAAATTATAGACTTAAACACCTAAAAGCAATCTAAGAATTATAGTTGTTCTTGATGTGGTTAAACAATTAGAATAAAACAGTAATTAAAGATTAATTAAAAGCTCTTGAGCAAAAAACAAAAAAGAAAAATTATAAAGGCTTTCCATACTCTAGGGAACATTAATGAAAATAATTCCATACCATTACAATTCAGCTATTTGTGTGTGTGTGTGTGTGTGTGTGTGTGTGTGTGTATGTGTGTATGTTACTGAGGATTGAACCCAGGGCCTGCACAATGATCTACACCCTTATCCCTTTTTTATTTTTTATTTGAGACAGTCTGTCTTAGTTACGTTTCTCATTGCTGAGACAAAATATCTAACATCTAAAGTTAAAAGAGAAAAGGTTTACTTTGGCTTGTAGTATGTAGAGGTTTCAGTCCATAGATAGCTGGCTCCAAGGCAGAGGAGCATGGCAGAGGGGCATCACAGAGGAGAAACAGTCCATAGCAGGGTAGGCAGGCAGAAAGCAGCAAAGCAACGAAGCAGTGAAACAGAAGCAGCAGCAACAGCCTTCTTTCTGTGCCTTTATATTCCGTCTAGGCTGTCAGCCTATTGATTGGTGCCACCTACATGCGGGCTGAGGCACCTTACTCCCAGCATCACGTCCTTAATTTCAACATCCCATATTTAATCCCAGCATCACACACTCTCTTTCCAGACACCTCCAAAGGGCCCCACCTATGACCACATGAGGCTTTTGGGGACATCTAGACACAGCCATAACAGGATCTTGCTAAGTCACTAAGATGTCTGGGCTGGGTTTGAGCATCTGATTATCCTGCCTCATCCTCCCAGAGTGCTGGGATAACAGGCATGCACCACCACACCCAACTAATTTTTTAGAAATTACAATAAAATAGTACTTCAAGGCAAAGAAAATAGTTTAGTTTACAAAGGAGCAACAATCAGGTTATCCTTTATTTTTAAATCAGCCGCACTATATGATACAAAATATTGCTCGTAAAATCTCCAAAATTTGCTTGGAACAGTTTGGGAGAGTGCACTTGAGAAATGTAAATTTAGTCAAGTAGTCTTTCATCTGTGAGGGTAATAGAAACAGATCCCAAATGTGTAAAAGAAAATATAATGTCTCTTAGTGAAATAGGGTGAGGATTTTGCTCAGGTTCGTTAGGTAAGATGAGGTGCCAGGTGTATTGGGGTTTTCTAGAGAAACAGAATCAACATGAATATATGTATGATTATCCAAAGGGGCTTATTACATAGGCCGACAGGATCAGAGACAGGAAAATCCACAATGGCTGTTTGCATGCTCCAGGTCTACCGGCTCCAGAGCAGGCTCAGGCCTGGAGACTCACTGCACAGTGCTGAGTCTGTGTTGGAAGCCTGAAGAGGCTGGCTTGGCCAGTGGTGTCCAAAGGCAGTGCAAAGACCAGAGCTCTTCTTGGAGAAGCAGAACTCTTTCTTCCTCTTTCCCTCTTCATTGTGCCCAGGCTACAGGGCCGTGGGTTGGGGCCACCTCCAGAATTTTACTCCTCTGCTAGACGGTGCTTGCTCAAGCCAAGTTGCCCATTAATGGTCACGCCAGGGTCCAGCAACATTAGCAGTGTCTAGGCACTCGATAGAAGTGCACTGTCAGTTCTACCCGGATCTCCTGAGCCGCAGCTGGGCATAGAAGGGAGCAGTCTGTGCTGTCGCAGGCTTTCTACTGCATTCTCATACACATCAACATGTGACAAGTATCGGCCCAGGTAACTGAGAAATTGCAGCAAAGAATTCAGGATCAGAGAAGTGAATGATACTAAGAGATTGACTGTTGATAATGCAACAGATTAAACAAAATAATATATAGTGAGGTTTAAAAATTGTAGCTTTACTTATGATATTTAATATAAATCTAAAAGTATACATTTGAAAGGAAAATATGTAATATAAAGTCATGATTTATTGTCAAATGTTTAATATCTTTACATTTAATAATATATAATAAAAAAACCTCAAGATCTTATTTACAGGGGCTAGAAAGAAAACTATAACAAATCTTCATTTTTCCAGGGATGAAATAAAGATTGTTTAAGTATTTGAAAGTTTTAAAATGTATTTATTCAGTCAAAAAATAGTAATAGTCTTTCTGGTATATCAGATACCACTCTTAGAAATAAAAGTTGAGTGTATGACTTTCAAATCAATGGAGAGAGGAAAGAATGTGCATTCTGGTCTCAACTGCCAAGTATATGAAGCAAAGAAAAAACAGTGAAGCATAAACTACATAAAGCATAAAATAAGATTGCAGAGGTACAGCCAAACATATCATTTATGCCAATACAAATAAATGGTGTAAACTCCCTTTCTATAAGAAAAAGCAGATAATTTGACCAAATAGTCCATCAAAATATTGGTATTCACCAAGGACAAATTACTTGTAAAAAGCCATTGTTTTAGAAATAACATCTTTTGATTATATCTTACGACTGCCACATGTTGTCAGAATGACCTTGAGAAATGTGTTTAACCTATCAGTGTTTGAGTTTTTCTGTGTTTAAAAAGGGATGGCATGGGCTGGGGATTTAGCTCAGTGGTTCCGCCGCCTGCCTGGCAAGCGCAAGGTCCTGAGTTTGATCCCCAGTACAAACAAAAAAACCCAATGGGATGACATTCTCTTTGTATCTTAATAGAGTGAAAAGAACAAATGTGAGTGTGAGAGTACATTGTGAAGCTGAATCTCATTATCAGATATTTTTAAAACTATTCCATTTTAATGCAGTGACTCTTTGAGCTGAAAAGTAAAAGTAATTATAGTTTACTGAGAAGATATATGCCAAATACAAAGTGACTCATTAAGTTTAATAAAGAAAAAATTACAAGGCAAAAGCAAAATAAAACAAAAAGTAATCTTGACAATATTTCAACAAAATAAAATAAAAAACCATGAAAATATTGAATGTGATCATGAAGTTTATATTTTCTTTAAAGTAGATTTCACAATGATTTTACAAAATACATGAAAGAGAGGCTGTTATAAATATAAGAAAAAAATAATACAGGTAGAATTGTTATGCGAGGCTTTAATATACTTTTATTGATCTTTCATGGGTTAAATAAACAGAATACACAGAGTATTTTAATAATCTAATAAAGCTGATTTAATATATTTATTGAGTTTTATTCTCTAGAAATAAATGATATTTTTTCTTTTTAAGGAGACATGAACCTTTAGAAAAAAATCGATTATGTATTATACCTCAAAGAAACCATATTAAATATACAATATCAATTATTAACAGGCTACCTGCTCTGACTACAGTGAAATAAAATTAAAAGTTAAATACAGAGCTTACATGCAAAACTTAACACTTTGGAAAACAGCAATAACAACAAATACCAAAAAACTTTAGGTTCAAATAGGAAAGCACTCAGTACAGCAAAGCGTTTGGAAAATGAGAACTTTATGCATCTGTATTTTAAATATCCAAAGGTGTATTTAACAGATCATTGATACCCTAAGATTTGTTATTTAAAAAGTAACAAAGTCAATCAGTAGAAAATAAAAATAATGAGTTAATAAATATAGCCTACTGTTTTCTGCTGAATAGCAGCAACAAATACACAGTACTCATTCATTAGCTAGGAATAGGAGAAACATATGGCATAGGGAAGGTAACTATTAGAAACCTATTACAATCTATATTACTTCATGTAAATATCTCCCTCACTTCTACATATATTATTAGCAGAACTGGAGCTGTTTCGGGTACAGGTTAAAGATTCTGTATGAAAGAGGAGGAGAGCCACGTTTCTCAGTGGGAAGGCACAGTTTATGTTTCAGCATGTACCTTCACAATCAAAATCTGGGAGGAAGGGTACACTTCTCCACCTCTTGAATTTAAGAGAGGGAGAGGGGAAAAGGGAGAGAGAAAGAGGAGGGAGAAAGGGAGGAAGGAAGAGAGAGAAGAGAGAGAGAGAGGGAGAGAGGAGAGAGATGAACATAGTTTGGGAAAAAGCATTAACAGTAAGTGCATGATTCATAATGTGCCCTTTCCTTCTGCCAGGATGGTCAGTAGGTTAGTGAAATTCCCGAGCTTAGGTCTTTGAGTGGGAAGAGGGTTGCTCTGTTAATCTGGGAAATCAACCTGTGTCATGATTCAGGAAATAAACCTTGGTGTGTTTTTTTTAAGCCATATTTATTTTGTGGGTTGTTTGTTAAGGCAGCATTGCCAAAAACAATGGCTAATGCAAGCAGTTGGCTAATGCAAGCACCATTAATAAAGTTAAAATGCAAGCAACAGTGATTTTTGTTTGCCATATAGCCAGCCACAATCCCATAGATAGCTGTTAACTCTAGACCAACTTTAAAAAGAAACAACTCTGTGATGGATCTAGGAAATGAGTGAGGACATGTAGAATCTGGAGGGAGGTAGATACCTAGCAGAGGGGAATTAAGTGAGTTAGATTTTTCATTCTTAAGGTTTTATATTGATGGTAAGCTATAGTTGGTACTACACAGCCTGGTTGAAACCCAGTAAGAATAAACTCTCTGACCTCAAGAAAACAATAAAGGATAGGACTGGGGGTACCACAACTATGAGGAGAGAAGAGTCCTAGAAGGGAAAGTCAGAAAGGAGGAGCCATCAACTCATAGTATAAATTTTGTCCAAATCTTTGACCCTGGGAATGTACACATGTGCGGCAGACTGCAAGCAATCAGTGAATTTGAAAATAAATCAGCATGTATTTTCTCTGCGAACAGCAGAGTTTTAAAAAGGTAAGAAACAACCAATTTCAATCTCAGGGTTCTGTGAGATAATAATTTAAACATATAGGTAATTGGTGACCCAGAAAAAAGGCAATAGATAATCCAAGACAAAAATCATTTGGAAAGGGCTTAGTGGCTCAGTGGTAAAGGGGTTGCTGAGGTTCAATCTTCGGCAGCAAAAATAAATAAATAAATAAATAATAAAATTAAATTAAAACATGAGGAAACAGTGGTCCAAAACTTCCCAAATTTGGTGAAAGAGATAAATCTGTATGTCCCAGATGATGAAGCATGTTATAAAAAAAACTGCTGCAAATCTAAGACATAAGCTTCAAAGCAGCCAAAAACAAACACAGTTTATACAGTGGATTTACATTTCTAAGTATTGCTAACCTATCTTCAAAAACTCTAAATGCTAGAAGACAGTAGAACTTTAATGTGCTAAAAGGTAAAGAAACTATCACTCTAGTATTCTATACCTAGTGAAACTATACTTCAAGAAGGCAGTCAAAATAAAATTGCTTTCAGATTAAAAAAAAACAAAACACTGAGAAAATTTACTGCTGGCAGACCAAGTTGTACTATAAGAAATGTAAAAGGCAGTTATTCAGGATGAAAGGAAATAGTAGGTGAAAACTCAGATGTTCATGTAAGCAGGAAAAAATGTAAACCACAAACAGAAAGGTATATAATACAGATAAATATACAAGCCCAGATTTTTCATTGAATTAAAGAAAATACTTGTTTGTTTAAGTAAAAATTATAGCATCATGTTATGGAGTTTGTAATGTATGAGGATACAGTTCAAATGGCAATTTGAATGGGAAGATAGCTTGGAAACAGGACCATGCGACCATAGGGCTTCCATGTGTGAATGTGAAATAGTGTAATATTAACTGTTGGTAGACTGAAAAGTGAGGGACGGTTCTATCCCAAGCAGTCTGTGAGTAGAAGTGTACGGGAATGAAGGCACCACCTTTGCAGAATGGAGTCCTTTAGATCCTTAATGCCCACCTGGCCTGCAGACAGAGGTGTCACTATTCCTTCTGTGTATTCTAGATCAAGCAGTCCCTTGACAGAAAGCAACTTGGTTTTGACTGACTTTCAAACTGAGTGCCCTAGGCCAGTACAGAAGATGAAAAGGAGGATGATATTATAGGGGAGGCAAAATTTTCCCTGTTTTGTTTTTTTGATGGGCCTTGGAATTAAATTAACCTAAGATAGATATACAGGAGAAATTTATTTAATACAAGTTTTCTGTGAGTATGTTTCTTCCTTACGAAATGAAGATGCCAAGATTCAGTTAGAGGCTGCCGGCTTGGGCTGGAGTCATTGTGAAGCAGTGCCTAGGAATGTGAGGGTTAGTGAGACCATGGTGTCCCTTAGCCCGGCCTCCCAACCTTGATGAAGACTGTTGCTTTCCTTCTGGTACAGGGAGGACATGGACTGCCACCTGGAAACTTCATCTTCTGTCTTAAGTTTTTTAAGGGGGCACAGTAAGTGCCCAATTTATGAACATTTGAGTTGCAAACTTTCACAGATAGAAAGGGACCTTGCATTATGAACATCCTAGACGCAAAGTAGCTTACATGTCTGCCGGACATGGTCACAGTTGTGCTCCTGTGTGCTTACTGTACTTAAAAGTAAAAACAGGTTTTTAAAAACTATTTTAAAAGTAAAAACAGTATTTTTGTGGGGGTGCTTTGTTTTTTATGTTTTACATTGTATGTTTGTGCTAAAGGTGTGTAAGACTCACTTTGTCCTACTTAAAAATAAATCTAACTTACAAACATTCTCCAAAGAATAGAACTTATTTGTTAGTCGGGGACTTACTACATTTTTCTTGAATTTGCTGTTTTTCAAAAATTTTTAGCTCAGAATAGTCTATATGTCAAAGTGGCATATTTGGGATATGCACGGACTCTTCCAGTAATTAGCATTTTCTTCTTTGTCCTACTTGAGACTAATAGAGGCTTCCGAGAAACCAAAATAAATGAGAAAGATAAGATATTCCTTGCAAGGTTGCTTGGAGGCGCCAGACCCAGGAAGTTGGTTGGGTATTGGAATGAGGACCAAGAGAGTGTGATGGAAGCTGTTGACAGGCAGCTCAGCCGTTGTACACTCACCTCGGAAAAGACTGAGAGCCAGGGCTGCAGAATGTTGGCCTTGTGAGGTGGGGCAGACGGAGGAACGCTGGGGTGTGAGGGGGACAGAGACGAAAGGCCCCAGAATCTGATGGAAGGTAGCCAGCCCACGGAGAAGGAGAACGTGAATTCCGGATCTCTGCAAGTCCCGAATCTGAACTTGTCTATACCACGTTCTGCTACGTGAGCTCGAGCTTGTGTGCGAGGCTAAAAATTGCCCACAAGTGTACATCCTGGAACTTATCCAAGGACCTCAGCTGGACAAAGGTCGTTACCAATGTCATTAAGTGAAGGATCTTGAGGAGAGTGAATCATCTCGGATTATCCTGGGAACCCGAAGTGCCATCATGGCATGAGAGAGCCAGAGGTAGATCTGACAAAATGAGAAAGCAGCGTGAGCATGGAGGCACCGGAATGCTGTGGCCTCCACCGAGGGATCCAGTGACTTCTGAAATCTGGAGGAAGCAGGGAACGTAATCCCTCTTAGAGTCTCTCAAGAAATCAGGACTCTGCCAACACCTTGGTTTTGGCCTTCTGGCCTCCAGAATTGTAAAAAAAAAAAAGTTTCTGTTGGTTTAAGCTACCAAGTTAGTAGTAATTTGGTATAGCAGCCATAGGCAAGGAACTAATACGGCCAGGTTTAAACTTCCCTGAATCTCATTTACAAATAGGATCATGGGCCGGGGATTTAGCTCAGTGGTTTCAGCACCTGCCTTGCAAGCGCAAGGTCCCAAGTTCGATCCGTGGTACCAAACAAACAAACAAACAAACAAAAATACCCCAATACAAAGTAGGGTCATGGTAGGTACCTTGTGATCACGAGAAGTGTAAAAATAGAAAAAAGTAAAGAAAAGATACAGAATATGTTGGGAAATAATACAGACACTCTCCTTGTTAGATGTTAGTAATTTGTTCCTCATGGTCAGTTGTTTTATCCAAAATATGCTTTTTGAGAAACAATTTCCCATTACTTTAAATGGGAGAAAATGACTGTGTATTATATATCATCACAATCCTCTAATCATTTTCTTCAAAGGTCAGTAAAGCACGGCAAAACACTCAAAGATGAATAATAATCTATCATATTGGGATTTAAAATGCCCTAAAGATTGTTTCCTTGATTGTCTAAAAATAAGGTTATTTAAAAGACTTCCTTTCTATGTAGTAGCCTCTCTTGCTTGCTTTGCATTCTTTTCCACAGTTGTCCTCCGTGTTTCCTCAGCACCTCAGGGACCGTAACAATAAGCAAAAATAGAAGTTTCTGTGAAAGTCAACGAGGAAGAGTGCTCAAGTGGCCCGTGGCAGAGTGGGCCACAGTGAGGCCATCCTGGCCTGTTAGCGCCAGCAGTGTCTGAAATCCATCTCCCTTGTGTCCACACTCAGCAGACATTTCAAAATATCTGTGTATGATTTTGACATTCTGCGGAGTGTATTTGGAAATTATCATGACAGTTTCCCTGTATATAACTCAAAAAAATTTGCACTAAATTTTGGTATCATAAATATAAATTTTTGTTCCATGAATATTGGCAAAAACTTGCAAAATTTAAATTATAAAAACAAAGAGGCATTTAACCAGGGAGATGTTGATCAGCAATGACATTCAGCAGTATGACTTTCTGCACTGTCTGTGTTCGCACTGTGTTAACTGTTTAGAGCCTTAATGTGAAATATGCAAACAGTTAATATAAGTAATCAGAGAAAGTGTGAGTAGACAAATGGCAAGGATTCTGAACAAACGTAAGTTAGGGAAGTAATAGAAATGGCTAATGAATGAACACAGGAGTATGTAACCTCAAAACTATCCAGTAAATAAAAACTAAAATTACTATAACCTAGTTTTTTATATCAATTCAATTGATGAAATAAACAAATATAATGCTACCAAATGTTGATGGTGTTGTGGAGCAATGAGGATTCTGAGCCACAGGGCAAACTGGTAAAGTCACTGTGGAATATAGTGTGGCATCACACACAAAAAACTGAATAGTTTGGTCTCCTATGGCTCACGTTGCTCGAGGAGATCTGCACAACATACTTGAAACAATTTTTTTTCCTAATTAGAAAACATAAGTCCTTACCAATGACTACCGAGTAAACATTATTAAATATTCATACAGGAGATAATTTTTGAAAAGCTAAAAAGAAGGAATAAGAACAATGTCTAACATGGATAAGTATCAGCAATATTATGATGAATAAAAATGTTTTAACGATGAATTGTTTAGGGGTAGGGAGGTGGTGGGGAGCAAGAAAGGATTAAAAAATCAAGATGTGTTATTTACACATACCCACTCCCAAGATGAATGGAAACTGCAAACATGGACTAATTAGAAAATATTTTAAAAATTAAGGCATGCCAAAAATATTTTCAGCTAGTTGGCAAGTGGTAAATATACTGCTGTTAAACATACTGCTGTTGCTACTCCTACTTAGAACTAAAGATTGTAAATTCTCCTGTGTTGATATTATACATGAGGATAAATTCTCTAGAGAAAGAAAGGCTTCCATAATATTTGATTGAATAATCTAATTTCTACAAATCTTTCCTAAGGAAATAGAGATGCAGACAAAAATTAATTATATTAATTGTGTATAACAATTTATATATAATTAAACGCTCTTAATAGTCTGTCATTGATTTGGACAATTGTTAATAAATTACTGTATAGAGGTAGCATGAAAAAAATCTTTTAAAAATTATATCTAGTGACATGGAAAAATACAATACAGTTTTCAATGAAAAAGGACTCAAAATTGCATTGTGTGCACTGTTTTGAAAAATCAAAAAACAGTCAAAAATGAAGGGATACATATAAGACTGAAAAATATCAAAACATCATCAATGTTTATGTCTGAGAAATAGAATAACATGTGATTTTTAAAAAAATGCCTTGCTTGGGCCGGGGATTTAACTCAGTGGTTTCATCGCCTGCTGAGCAAGCTCAAGGACCCGAGTTTGATCCCCGGTACCAAAAAAAACAAAAGGCCTTGCTTTATTCTCAAATTAAGTGCAATGAGAAGGTATTACATTCATGATGATAATAAACAACTTTACTGGCCTCCCTAAAATGGGTAGAACTTCATGAGGATTAAGGTTGGTTTCACCAAATGGATAAATTTTTATCCATTTTGCCAGCTTCTGTCTATGCTTGAAATAGGAGGGCAGATTTCTATACAAGAGTATTTGAAGGAGTCGCAGAAAGTAAATTAAGTCACATGAAAATTGTTACACTTAAGTAAATTAATGAATGAAAAGAGTGTAGCACAAGTAAGGAGCTATTATTATCATCATTGATATTACTGTTTTGTTGTATGTTATAGATAAGTTTGCAAATCTGTTTTGTTTTAGGACCAAAACCAGACTTCCTTGTTACTTACAAGTATATAATCCAGAAGATGGAAAAAGAGATGAGGTTTATTCTGTCACTGACATATCGGAGCCAATGAAGAACACACAAACACCCACACACACTCCAAAGGGCTTATTTGTTCCCATTGCAGATAGTTATTATATACTGGCGGGAGCCATTCTTGGGACAGAATTAGGGAAACTTGGAAATGGAAAATCTTTGTGTCTGAAAGTGTTGTGTTTTACAGTATAGGATTTGGAATGTAGTTATCTATTTATCTCCTCCAGCTTACTCTTGGAAAATTACTCTGTGTATGCAGTTTGTGGCAGGGAGGTCAGGAAAAGGATTTTCACATTGTTAAAGTCTGGATTCTGATGGCATTTTAGAGAATTCCTTACCGGAAAATCTGTCAGTGATATAGCCAGTCAAGTTGCAGAGCTGATCCATGCTAATACTGTTTTCTATTGAATGATGATATGTGATGTAATATATATTGTAATGCTGCAGTAAATGTTTCTTTCCTGTCATTTAATTGCCCAACATATTGACATCTATGATAACATGCAGTTGCAAGATGAAAATAAAATTGTGTTTCAAAAGAAAAGATTTAGCAAATGTGATTTCATATGCCTAAAATGTACATTAATAGCTTTTAAGATAAGTCTGCTTGAAGGGAAATATGCTGAATTTGCATCTGATTTAGGTCTTCTTTATAGAAGCCACACAAACCAACTAAAAAACAAAATGCAAAACTAAGGCAGTTTCATCTCTTTGCATGGTAGGAGTGAATTCTTGTGGGAAACTTATGATGTCATCTCTGTCAGTTTGAGGTTATTAGACAGGAATTTTCTGGGAATGGTCATGATCAAAACATATTTGCTCTCCAAATTTTGTCCTCAGGAGATTGTAGATCTTTTCTCAACTTACCTAACAAGTACATAATGGAAGGTTTTGGCTGTGTTAAATTGTTGGCTAACTGTATTTTGGTTATATTCTCTATATGACACATTAGGTATTTTTGCCCTCATCGAGTTCCCCGTCTTCACTGTTGCTAGACTGTAAGGTCCATAGTGTGAAGGATTGCCTCTAACTCACTCATCTTTGTCCCTTAGTCTACAAAAATATATTGAACAAATAATTTAAAGGAAGAACAACCTACTAGTTAGCCCATTAACCTATGCATCCATCCATCCATCCATCCACCCATCCACCCCTTTATCTATACTTCCATCTGTCTGTCTAGCTATAGGCCCATCTGTTGACCTCTCCTGGTTACTGATTTCTTATCAGATGTGTCAACCTTTGTTTTCTTGCTTTGAAAAGTTCTGAACTATGATGAGTTGCCGAATACACATGTTAAAAATACATTGAGATGAGGTTTTAATCTAATAATTAAAGACATTGATAAAGCTAACAAAGCAAACTATGCAACTTGGGCATATGGACACATAAAGCCATTTGAAAAGATATCAGCAAACTTAGAGAGAAAATCTACTGCATTCAGTTCTTCTCACTCTCCATCCATAGCTACTATTAACTTTTGCTTCTCTTAAACATTCAATTTGTGACAATTTGAGAGCCTTGTTCTCTCTTCTGATATGACCTTTGAAGAATGATGTATTTAAGCTGCAGCCTCTTTAGGTTGTTGATCAGTACTGAAGGCTCCAGACAGGTATTGTATTTTGTTTTGAAGATAAAAATCAATAAATAAAAAGTTGAAAGAGAACCAGACTTATCCTTGAACAATCCTAAACATATGCTCTTTCCTAGTTCTGAAAAGGAACATTACTTAATCTTTACTTCAGACTTCTTTCTGAGGATTCAGTTTGCTCTGGGTTCATTTTATTCAAATGTGTAGAAGCTAAAAATTGAAGAAAGTTCATTCCAAACTAGATGCATTTGAAAGCTAAGGTAATTATTAAATGTTATTGGTCTTGGTAAACTCTTGATGAACTGAGAAAAGAGTGTATTGTAGAGACCAATGTGGTTTATTGTAAAAGAGTGTAAAGTACTGCTAAGTTCTAAGGTACATCTTACATGTAATTACTTCTGGGGAACTCATCTGTGGTAACGATGTTGGAAGCTGGTGAGTCAGACCATTTGAAATCTTCACATATCTCCAAACCTTGTTGTCAAACTATATCCCTACTCCTTTGACTTTCACAGCTTTTAATAAGAGAAAGACGGAAGAATTGGAAATTTCCTTCTTTCCTTATTGGACCCCTTCTGTTCTTGACAGCATGAATAACCATCATTCCGATATCCAAGAACCTGATAAGGAGAGTCCTGTAGTAGGTGGGGCTTTGATCATGGAGGCATGCCCTTGAAGGCGATGTTAGGACTCTGGCCCTTTCTTGTCTCTGTTTTTGGCTTCCCAGCTTCCATGAGGGGAGTAGGCCTCCTCTGCCATATGTTCCTCCCACGTTGTACTGGCTCTCCACAGACCCAAGCAACAGGATCAATCAGCCGTGGACTGAAAGCTCTGAAACTATGATCCAAAATAACCTTTTCTTCCTTTTAAGTTATTTATCTCAAGTATTTGCCACAGTGATGGGAAACTGACTAACACAAGGAATAAGAGCCAGAAGGATGAGTAATTCATTTGATATTTACTATCCGTCACTTAGGTTTACTGTTGAGTAGTAAGTAGTGGGAGAAGCGGATCATTTGTAAAGTCTGGGTGCTGGGGATAGTAACGACAGTGATTTAAGCCTTTTAGTTTTCAAAGGCATTGATTTTAGAACATTAAGGATTTTTGCTGAAAACTGTAATGAAGTAATGCTAGTCTTCCCTTCTTTTCATGAACAGCCAAAACTACAAAAATGTATAACACAACTGTTTTTAGGAATTAGCTAACAGACATGGAAGAGCTTTGATTTTTTTTTTTTTTTTGTACCAGGGATCAAACTCAGGACTTTGCATTTGCGAGGCATGTGGTGGAACCACTGAGCTAAATCCCTGGCAAAAATTTAAATCGAACTCAGGACCTTGCACTTGCGCGGCAGGCGGCAGAACCACTGAGCTAATCCCCAGCGGAAGAGCTTTGATTTTTGAATAAAGGTCAACTCCTTAGGTGAGACTTGCATTCACTTTGGTTGTCTGACTAGAGCCACAGGTGTCAGTATGTGGAGCCAAGCATTGCATGGTGAGTTCAGCATGCTGGTTTCTGAAGAGACAGAATTTGTGGTTTGAGGATATTGGAATGGCTAGCTTTTGCAGAGCAGGGTACTGAAGAAAAGAAAGATGTAGTGAGGAAGAACATAGAAGTAGGCATGGAGATTTCTCTCAGATGATCGTGTTAAGGCTTGACCATGCATGTGCAGGGTGACGCTCTGTGAGTCTAGCACAGTGATCCAGTGGTCAGTGTGGGCCCAAGAGCCACACAAGGGCAGGGGAAGGGAGATAAAAGTATTGAGGTATGTTAAGTGCATGCACCTACCCCGTAAGATGAATGTAAACACCAGGTACTCTCATGTACCAATAACAAATTTGAAAGTTAAAGATACGAGCAGCTCTAAAAACAAAAACAAAAACAAAAACAAAGATACATGTTTGCCCAGAGATGAGAAATGTCACCTAGCCTGTGAGCAGAGATTTCCCTGAGCACTTAGGCATTTGGATGAGGCTCCGGGAAGGCCAGCCTCAGGATTGAGAATTGTCCCTAGAACGAAGCTGTATTCTAGCACTGAGAGAAAACCTGAAATAGACCAGTCCTAACAATTAAAAGATCAAGAAAGTTTTATTTGATTTATAATTACATGCAGAACAAAACTCAGTACCCTATAAGGAAGACAATATAAGGCAGACTCTCTAAAGTATCACACAGTATCCACTATATAGTAAAAAATTTCTGGACGTATGATGAAGTAGCCACATTGACCAGAAAAAGACAGTATTAAACAGACCTTGAAGTAGCCTAAAAACTAGAAATAGAAGTTGAAGATTTCAGTTTTTTAAATTTTTTTCCCCATTAACTTTATTGGTACATTTTAGGTATAAAATACAGTTACATTCATCATTGGTATCTTGTACCATTACATGAGTCTCTTGGTTCTTATTTTTTCTCCCCTTCCCTTGCCCTCCCTTCACCCCCTCCACCCTTCCCTATTTGCAAAGACCTT
>NW_004624822.1:7476911-7519048 GCF_000247695.1 Heterocephalus glaber | reverse complement strand
CTTCTGGGTGCTGGGACTGGCTGAGCTTCACTGCCCTAGGAGCCTGGGATGGAGGCGGGGAGTTTTCTTCTGGGTGCTGGGACCGGCTGAGCTTCACTCAGTTGAAGATTTTAGAACAGTTAAAACAATGTATTGAGGGACTTGATATAAAATGGTAATATTACATGAATGAAGAGATGGGAAACCCAGAGAAATAAGGGTAAACTATAAAAAAAAGAGAAAAAAAATATATGAATGAGTAATTTCCAAAGCGAAAAATTCACTTACTGGCTGATGTGAAAGATTAGAGAATACTGAAAGTTTCAGTAAACTTTAATGTGGAGCAGTATAAATTATCCCATCTGAAGAACATCAAAGAAAAAGACAAAACCGAAACCAACCAAACAAAAAAGCTCCAAATATCTGTAGGGGAAAAGCAAGCAGTCTAATATGTATAATTGTGTATTTGTATATTTGTATGAAGTCTAAAAAATAGGAGAGAGAACTAGACAGAAAAAAATTAAAATAATGAGTCAAATTTCTCTAAACATGATGGATGACTTCAAACTACAGGAGGTTTAAGATGTTTTAGCAAACCACAGCAGGATAGCAGCCAAGAAAGCCACATTTAGGCATTGCATAGCCAAATTAATAAAATGTGAAGGTAATGAGTAAAGCTTCTAAGGTGGGGTAGGAGAAAGACATTATATACAGGGCACAACAATAAGAGTTGCTCTAGAGTATTATTCCTGAATAAAAACTATTCAAGCCAGAAGACAACAGAGCGGCTTTTTATTAAATGCAGAAAGAAAAACAGTCAACCTGTACTTCTGTGTTTAGTAAACATATACTTACTTCAAAAATAACATGAAATCCAGATGTTTTCAGATACTCATAATCTAAGAAAGTGCACTGCTAGCCAACCTGTACTACAAGAAATGGAAAAGTAAGTTCTTTAGCATGAACAAAATTGATAGCAAATTGAAATTTGGATTTATAGGAAGGAATAAAGGGCAATAAAAATGATAAATATATGGAATCATAAACTTTCTACAGAAATAATATACAAAACGTATTGTTAAACCATCTTTTTATCTTCTCTTAATTTCTTAATAGACAAATGTGCTCTTCAAAGCAAAAGCTACACAGTTCTATGCTAAGGTTCATAATGTCCCCAGATGTAAAATACGTAACAGCAAGAGCACAATGGGCAAGGGGAATAGTAAATGGACTGCTATTGTTGGAAGGCTTTTATATTTTACGTGAAATGGTTTAGTATTAATGTTAGGTATATTCTAACAAGATAAGGGTACCTACAGTTAGTCTTAAAGTGCTCACATCAATCACACATACACACATCACAGAGAATCATTAAATAGCCAACATTGGCAATGAGATAAGAATCAAAGAATTATTCATTTTAATAGGAAAAAAGCAAGAGAGATGGAAACAGAAAACAACAAAGTAAATTGTACAAATATTAAATGAATATCTACAAGAAGCCTTTAAATTGAATCATTTCATCACATTAAATATGAATGGAACAAATACCTCAATTAAAAATTAGAGATGGCTTGTGTTAGAAACCAAAAGCACAAGTAAGGACCAAAATATATGATAGCTATTGGGAAGCAGGAAGAAAATATTCAACTGGGAGGGGGAGCAAGGGAGAGGTGAGGGGTAAGGGAAGGAAGGGAAAGAAAGAGTTAGGGTGCGTTGCACCTATACCAGCTCTCCGTTATGAACGGAGTCACTATGTACTGCATGCGTGTACATGTAAAAATTTTGTGTAAGGCAGAGATGGGAGGAAACACAAAACCAGACATTTCGGAGACGGGGAAGGGAAGTGGGGGAAGGAGGGAGGATGGAAGGAGTAAAGAGATGAAAAATTATCGAGATACGCTCTGTACATATACAAGTTCCCTCAAATGAAATTTACACTATGAAATGCAATAAAATTAAAAATGCAGACACTGTCAATATGAATTTAAAAAATGAAGCCCAACTGTCTGCTGTGTGCCCCATATGCACTTTATTTTTTCTATTTTTTTGGTACCAGGGACCGAACTCGGGACCTTGTGCTTGTGCGGCAGGTGGTGGAACCACTGAGCTAAATCCTCGGCCCTCACATAAGCACTTTAAAGATGAAGGCAAAAAGAATTGCAAGTGAAAGGAAGTAAAAATATATTATAAAATACTGATTTTTTTAGAAAAGCAGTGTAACCATATTAATCAAAGTAGACCCGAAGACCAAAAGGTTTGACAAAGTTAATATATTTCTTAGTGGTACATGGGTAACTTAAGAACACAGAATAACTAAATGTTTGCTTAACTAGTGACAGAGCTTTGAAATACAGGAAACAAGAGCAGGATTGTTTTTGTTTGTCCAACATTTTATTATGAAAAAATTAAATATAGAAAAGCTGAAATAATTTTGTAATGAGCAGTCTGTATACTCATCACCTGGTGTTAACGTTAATATCACACTATGCTTACTAAGTCACGTTTCTGTCTGTTCCCTTTCTTTCTGTCCATCAATTCATCGAGTGCAGTGCTCTTCCAGCCTTTGTGACACCCCTGGGAGTGTGTGTATGTGTAATGTGTACGTGTGTGTGCGTGTGTGCGTGTGTGTGTGTTTGCAGGCCCACTTATATGCTTTAGAGGGGAAAAGGGCTCTGAAAATACAATTCTCGCTTTGATCAAAGAATCTGTGCTTTTGCCCAGTGTTCTCTTTCTTACATTAGACTTAGTTTAGGTTTCCAGAAGGCTCCTTAGGATTCTAGAGCTAAAAGAAAGTTTTAAAGCTTTAGTTCAAGAGCGTTGTAAGAGTAACCCATCCTTTCAGTGCAGCTTTGGATAATTTCAAAATCAGAATGTGTGTTCCTTGTTGCTGCCTGGATGAACCCAATTTGGGTGGATGACATAAGGACTGTCCTTCATTTTTAATTCAGTTCAGGTCCAGGCCCACATCGACCAGTGAGTACAACCTGAAGGATGAGTTAAGGTGGGCAGAGTATTTATTCTGAGTATAATTTTGTGTTTTGTGGGCATTCCTGAGGGAAGATGGCAACTGTTGGATGGTTCTCCCCTGATTCTCAGCTATGCTAATTATCAACTAATACTGGGGCTGTTTAACTGAAGACAGTTTATTATCCAGAACCATACCTTAAATTTCTTTGCTTAATCTAGCTCTGTCTGACATCTCTCAACTCATAAATACTAACATTGAAACATCACTTGCTTTTAAATTAAGCATATAAGATTGAGGAGAGCTTTGGAACTGAGAGGTTACATTTAATATATTCTAAATGCCAGGACTTATTTTATTCTGCACCTACCTCTTCAACACAGGGAACACTCCATAGCTCATTTCATGTTTCCTGAAGTTCTCTTTTGTCTAGTCACATTGTCCAGCAGGGCCAAGTCTGCCACGTAACCACTAATCGAAAATCCTCCACACAAAACGTGCTCAGAAGAGTTGATGAGCTTTAGCAATTACCTTATCCTTGGGGGCACAGTGGATGGTATTTGTGATCCTAGTATACAGAAAAGAGCAGACCCTGAGAAATGAGGGAGGTCATCTCAGGTCTACAATAAAGCAGGACAAGAATTTTAGGTGTTTGAGAGAAGGGCTCCATTCATTCCATTTTTGCTTCAGAAACACTGAGCAGCATGTATCTAAGGCAGAGTTTTCTCCTCTGGGCAATGTTATTTTTTACTTATCAAAATGTATTAGAGTTGGAAGAATTACAGTCTCTCTCACACCATATGCTAAAATTAATTCCAGCTGGATTAAAGCAATAAATAAATGTATAAAATCAATCATTAGAAACCCAGAATAGAAACGAGTATTTATCCCAACTAGAGTGAGAGAAGAACTTGTAAGCTTAAAGGCAAAGAGAAAAGATGATAAAAGAAGAAAATAATAGAGTTAACTACATTAAAAATTAAAACTTCTACTCATCAAAAAATAACACTGACACAGAGGAAAGTATGTGCAGAAAATATAGGGGACATGATCTTAAAGGACTAAGCCAGCTGACAGCAATGTATGCTTCCAGTAGTTAAGTATTTGGTTAGGCATCCAGTCTTTCCAGGCTAAAGTTATCATTTCCAATCCTTTCTTGCTCAGTGAGAGAGCTCAACTGGCCAGAATTGCTTCATGCTTGCTCTTGCAGAATGCCTACTTGTGAGCCCAGCAGCAAGTGGTCCAGCCTTCCACTGCATCCTCTGCCTGAGGCCCTCCAGCTCTGACATGCAATCTGCAGTAATGTTTCTGTGAGGTCTAAATAATTTGGGTTTACTCATTACAGTTGTTTTCTGCCATTTGTCATTAGGTTTGGTGCTTTATATTCATCTTTTGTTGGAGATGTGATAGTCTCATTTCTAGAAAAACATTGTGATATATTTCCCTACTTCCTAACTTCTCTGAAAAATTGAATACTGGCTGTGTGTGTGTTTGTGTGTGATGGTGTGTGTGTACAGGTTGTATGTGTGTGTATGTGTGTGTGTGTGGTGTGTGGACAAGGGTAATGGCTATAGAAAGTGCTGGTGGGGAAATATATCCCAGTATTACCATATTTTCTGATCTACCAGGAGCAAGAAACTGATTGTGTTGATCTGATGGAAATGATAACCAAGTAAACAAATCCTGTGAACCAAGTGTTAGTAGATCATACTGAGCAAGATTCTTCCTGTTTCTCTGTGTCCATTTGGTGAATTCTTAAAGTCATGATTAGATTCTGCCAACAACCACTCTCTTAACAGGCAGGTCTTGGGCTGTCATACAGCCCCAGTGAAAATATGCATTAACATTCATCACTTGTAAGAACTCTGTAGGGAGAGCTCACTGTATTCAAGGCATTGTAAAATATACAAGAGGAATCCTAAAGATCCTTCAAATCTTAGCATAGATACATGTACAAAAATAAATGTAAGATAAACATGATTGTCATAAGTAATGTAAATGGAAATATGAAATTAAAGTATAGCAAATGGAGACTTGTAGCTTAGCAAAGATGGTGGAGACCCATTTTTATTGGGTGTTCTTACTCCCTGCTAAGAACACCTGTAACCCCTGGTAATGTGCAAGAGAGAAGTAAATGGGAACTTTGAAAGATAATAAGAAGAAAGTGAGCTGTTTTGCAACTCTAGGCCTGGAGGGATAGTACAGCAGCAAAGTGTCCAGTGTCCCCCAGCCCCACAAAAGGGTACCATCCAGACCGAGGGTTTCTGAATCCCCAACCAGGTCAGGACGATCACCAACACTAACACCACAGTGAATCAGATGTTGGAATTAGCTAACAAAATTTTGTTTTTGAGACAAGTCCCACTATATAGTTCAGGTTGATCTTGAGCTCACTGTGTAGCCCAGCCTGGCCTCAAACGCATGGTGATTCAGCTGTCTCTGCCTCCTGATTGTCGGGATTACAGGTGTATGCTACTCCAGCTGACAAGACAAAAAAATACTTAGGTGTCTGTCACATACATGACTCAACTCATTTGCAAATTTTGGATAAAAATAAAACATAGAAAACAGGAAATAGAATTTATAAAACAACAAAATGGAAATTCTCAAACTGAAAAATGAAATAGTGAAAAAAAAAGCATTGTTGGATAGTCAATAGTAGAATGGATATGAGAGGACAGAATTATTAAAGGTATGAAAGAACAATGGAATTCACTCATTTTGAATAACAAAAAACAGATGTAAAGAAGGAACAATCTCAATGATCAGCAAAAACACATAGAGCTGAAGGAGAAATAAATAAATCAGCAGTTACAGTTGGAGATATCAACATTTCCTTTCAACAACAGATGAACCACTGTGTAGAAAATCAGCAGAAACATAGATTGGAGCATCATAGTCAGTAGTATTTAATTGACGTATACAATAAGAACAGAACAAATACAGAACAGTCCATTGAACAATAGTAGACTATGCCTTTTATTTCAAGCATTTACAGAACATTCACAAAAATGGACTGTACCTTAGGTCATAAAAGCCTATAATACTTTCTTAAAGTGAAATCATATAGAATGTGTTCTTAGGCCACAACAAACTAAACTGGAGATCAATAACAAAAATATAAGCTGGAAAATTTCTCAACATATAAAAATCAACACATTTCTCAATTAGCAACAGATCAAAGACAAAGTTTTATAGGAAATTTTAAAATACATAGAGCTGAATGGAAATGAGAACACAATACTATCTCAAAATATGTAGTGCTGAGAGGAACATTTAAACCTGTAAATGTTTAATTTGGAAATGGAGAAAGGTCTGAATTCAATAAATTCCTACTTTAGGAAGCTAGCACAAGAGAGAAAAATAAATCCAAAACACATAGCAGGAAATAATAAAGATAAAAGCAAAAATCCATGAAATTAAATACAGGGAAAAGACAAAGTCAATAAGCAAGAAAGCAAATTCTTCTAAAAATCAATTAAATTTATAAGATACTAACAAGACTGGTAATACAAAACTATCACTATCAGAGATGAAATAAAGCACATAAATACATAGCCATTAGCCCAGGCATGGTGGGTTATGCCTGTAATCCCAAGATTATAGGAAGCTGAAGGAGGAGGATCACAAGTTCAAGCCCAGCGAGAGCAACGTAGCTCTTACTGAGACCCTGGCTCAAAATAAAAGCGTCTGGGAAGTAGCTCAGCATAAAGACCCTGGGTTCAATCCCCAGTACTGAAAACAAACAAAAGTGAAACAAAGCCAAAAAATCACATATATGCACATTCTTTAGTCACTAAAAAAAAAAGGAGGATGTGTGATTCAGCTCAGTGGAAACGTGCTTACCCAGCAGGCACAGGACCTAGCTTAGATCCTCAGCATCCAAAGAAGCATAAAAAAATAATAAAAAGAAGAAAATACTGTGATCAGTTATTTGCATAATTAATATATTTACACTCACAAATTTAACAAATTACAAGAAATGTACCAGTTTCTTGAAAACCATCAGCTACCTCAACTCAGTCAAGATAAAATGAACAGCTCTACATTCTCATAGCTATTAAATAAATTGAATTAATAACCAATGGCTCCTCATGCAGCACACAAGGCTGCAAATCTTTAGAACTGAACTATTCAGCAGGATGAGACAGGAGGATTGCTTGAGCCCTAATGAGATTCTCAAAAAATAAAACATCTCTCCAAAAGAAATCTCTAGGACTGCATGATTTCACTGAAGAAGCATGCCAAAGTTTTGAAGAATTAACCTCAATTTTACACAATATCTTCCTGAGAACAGGAGAGGCAGCACACCTCCCAACATACTTTATGAGGGTAATATTACTTTGATACCAGAACCAGAGAGCACAGAAGCAGGAAGTGGGAAGAGGAAGAAGGAGAGATTACAATCCAGTGTTTCTTTTGATCTTTGGCTTAGAAATTCTCCACAAGATAGTAGCAAATTGAATCAAAGCAGTTGTAGAAAGATTACTTGCCATGACTAAATGGCATTTATTCTAAATAGGCAAAGTTGGTTCAATAATTTAAAATGTCAATGTGATAAACATATGAACAAACTAAAGAAGAAAAAGTATGACAAACATTTGACAAAATCCAATATTCATTCATAATGAAATATCTGTGCATTGAATGAATAGAACCAAATTGCCTTGACTTGACAAAGAGCGTCTTTGAGATTGGGAGTAATACAAGAATGTTTCCTCTCATTGTTTTTATTTAACATGGTACTGGAAATTATAGCCACATTAATAGGCAAGAAAAGGAAATGGAAGACATGCAGTTTGGAAAAGAGTGAAATAAAATGATCTCTATTTGCAGATGACATTATTGTCTGTCTAGATAATCTCTATCTGCCACAGCAATAGAAACCCCTAGAACTCATAATCAAGTTTATCTAGGGAGCATGATGTGTATAAAAATCAATTATATTTTCATACGACAACAATGAAATATGCAGAAAGCAAAATTGAAAACACAATACTATGTACGATAATCTAAAGAAAATTAAATACTTACTATACCTTTAACAGAACAGATACAGAGTTAATCTGCTACAGTAACAAAATGCTGATCAAAGAAATTAAAAACCCAATGAATGAGAGACTTGGAACTTTCCACAAAATTAAGATTTTAATTCTCCCCAAATTGATCTTTAAGAAACTAACAGAATCTCAGCACACTTATTCTAAATTTATATTTAAGTACACAGGCTGCATAATGGCCAAAACAATCTTGGCAAAGAATAGAGTGGAAGAAATTCACTCCACCCAATATTAATGCTTATTGTATAGGTACAGTAATCAAGCTGATGTGGTTATGGGGAGGAGTGTGCAAAAGGGAAGAGAGGACCCATGGTCAAACGATTCTTTGACAGTAATACAAAAGCAAATCAATGAAGGAAGCCAAGCCTGAGCTGCTGCAAGAGTACAAGGCCTGCCTTGGAAAAGTAAACATTTCTCCAAGCCTCATAACTAATACAAAATGTAACATAAAGGTAAGATTATAAAAACTTAGAAAAAATAAACATAGGGTGAGATATTTGGGATCTAAAGTTAGTCGAAGGGCTCATAATGCCCAAACCACAATCAATAAAAAAGAAAAATGGATAGATTAGACTTTATCAAAATTAAGACATTTCTCTTTGGATGCTCATGTAAAGAAAAAGAAATAAGCTACTGACTGGGGGAAAATATTTTCAGACCATACATGCTACAAAAGAGAGGTATCTAGTCTATACAAAGAACTCTTAGAATGCGAGTAGAAAGCCAAATGATACATTAGAAAGGGGACAAAAGACAAAAACAGACATTTTACTACAAAGTACACACAGCATTAAGCATACTAAAAGGTAATGTACATTATTAGTCACCAGAGAAATGGATATTAAAATCAGAATGAGGCATCATTACCCACGTATCAGATTGGCTATCAGATTAACGATGCTAGAGAAGTAGGAAGTCTTAGGACTTTGTCTCCTACCCTAGATGACACTTACACTGGCAGAACCTGTCTAATGTAACTGCTTGGAAACTCTAGACTCTATTTAAGGCTTGCAACTTCTACAGGGGTGGGTTGGACAGCAAATTGATGCTAATTTCTGCTCTCACAATCTCATCTACCCATTACCTACTCCAGCCCAGTGGGAGTCAGCCTTGTTTGGTTTCCAGGAGCAGCCTGTTCAAAGTTTGGGACAGCCAAAATGTACACAAAGGACATTGTCTTCCAAAGTACAGTAAATACATTGCTGTGAAATGTGCCTGATGACCAGCAAGGGTGATCAGACATCACTTGGGGATCACGGAGGATGAGGATCCTCACCAAGATACTGAGAGTGATCTGATACTGAGTGTTAGGAGTTCTGGCTAATCCATCTTAGGAAAATTCTTGTTAAAATCGGGCAATGCAACGAAAGACATGGAAATTCAAAAGTCTAGGTGAGGAGAAAATTTAGAGCCATTTGGCTCTAATTTCAAGGATAGACTTTTTTTTTTTTTTTTTTTTTGTACCGGGGATCAAACTCGGGACCTTGCGCTTGCGAGGCAGGCAGCGGAACCACTGAGCTACATCTCCAGCAAGCATAGATTCTTTATCAGTAGCATTCATTTTATTGTGCATAGAGGTACCTAACATATTTATTGAATTAATTAATGGATTGCTGTCTTTTCACTGCTAGATGATTCCTCAGTCATTGACTTATCTTCCAGGAGGTCAGGGTCTGCAAAATGGAGACATGGGTGGCTCAGGACAGTGTGCTCACTCTGCCTCACTGCAGCCTGGCCTTTTTCCTAGCCAAGGCAGTATTTCCTAAGGGGGACCTATTGGTGTTCTGGACAGGCCGGTTCCTTGTTGCATGGAAATAACATGCTACAGACCTTCTAGCCGTATGCAGAACATCTCTCAATTGTTAGTATTATTCTTCAGTTACCGAGACATTAAAGAACACCCTCCCCATTTCCTAGTGCCCACAGTCAGCTTGGTAGGAAACCAGTCTGTGTATCTTTCCGAGTATTAGTGATCCAAGATAACTTGGGGAGTCATGCGATTTGAGAGCTAAGGCCCATTTTCCCTGTGGTGGGGCTGCATCACTTGGTAGAAAGAACGAGGCTTCCTTGCCTTCAGAGTTGCTTCAAGTTTGGTCTAAAGTGTTTGCTCTGCTTTTTAAGGCAGGGATGGGCATGGGAGGGCTAGTTGTTCCTTCTGATGAGTCTATCATTTTTTCTCCTTTCAGGGAAATGCAGCAGAGCACATGCTATACAGCCCACTCCAGACTAACGTCTTTCAATCTCAATAGAAGAAAAATATTTGAAGGAGAAAAGAATTAATGGATTATTTTTGCAAACATGAAAAAATCTTTTTGAAGGGCGATTTTCTCATGTTGACTGGCAGGAAAACAGCAACATTAATTATGTTGCCTTGTAAAATCTGAAAGAATGTAGTTAGTGTTGGAAACCTTTCTAATTGCTTTTGTGGAGAGGCTTCTAAGGGATCAGAAACCATCTCCGACAGGGAAGTGCTGAGACAGCTATGCCCCTCCTCGGCACTCACTCAAGTCTGGATGTGCTTAGGGGAACCAGTTCTGTGAGCTTGGGCCAGTGGGACTTTGGAAAAAAGAAAGCTGTCCGTAAGGAAAGGCAGAATTACATTCACTTAACATTTTGAGCACTCCACAAATTTCTTTCCTGTTTCTCCTTCTCCTTGGAGAGGGAAGGAGATGAGTTAGAATGAAGGGTGGGAAGGTGGCTGGATTCACTTGGGGCCAGTGTCCTCAGACTTGCTCTTGGCTGTGGGATCAGGAAGAACAAATCTTGTTCCCAAAACACAGTACCTCTTTCAGAAGGGCTCAGACAAAGTGTTTGGTTTAGATAGAAAAGAAAAATAAAATGATGACTTGCATTAAAAATGGAAACAATGTGTTGCTTTATGATAAATTGAGTTCTAGGAGAGGAATTTTGGGTGAACAGTGAGCCCCAGAAGTGCAGAAACATGCCTTTGGAGGTAAAAACAGGAGTTCAGAGGTCTAGCTTTTGTACTTTGCCCAAATTTCAGATGAGATAAAACCAGTAGCTCTGGTAAGTTGCAGTGCAAAAGCTTACATGGCTGCTGGTAAAAAGCAATTTATTTTAGATTATAGCACAGCAGCTGTCATTTAAATTGCTAGAGATTATAACTGAACTGAGAACCAACCTTCTCTGTGAACACAAGGTGTAGTAATAAGTTTACCCAGGCTGTTCTAAATAACATGGATGCCAGGGCTGCATGGCAGTTGGGTGCAGTGACACAAATGTGGAGTCACTGGTTTTTGCCAGCCTTCAAGCAGTGAGCCCATTCAAAGCTCATTCTGCAAAGTGTTCCTAGACATGTATCAAATGCACGCTTGCTGTCCTCTTGGGATAGAAGCATGAAGCAGCTAGGAGGCAGCAGTCTTGGAGGAATGAGAGAATATGCAGTTGGCACTAAGGAAATTTTGTTTAATTTCCATTTTTATCTAGGGCAGTGGTGGTAAATCTATGGCACAAATGCTGCAGCCAGCTATCTGTCATCACTGAAAGCTCCGAAAGGTTCGCCATCACTGATCTCGGGTCACGATGGGATTTAAGGGTGGGCAAATCCAGGATAAAGGAAAGAGTCCCTCTTAATACTGGATAATCTTTGATTTGATAATGAAGAGGATGTGCTTACCCTCCTGCTTACCCTTAACGACAGAATGTCATCCTGTCATTAAGTCCTAATGAAAGCTTAATTGTGCTGTTGGGGAGAACTGATGTTGCTCATTTCCGTACACTGCATTTGCTCTCTCCTCATTATGAATAAATCCAGTTATACTACACTCACTGTTTCTTCAGAGCTGTTCAGAGGCTTGGAAGACAGCATTTCATCCAGGCTCCACTATTCCTGTTGTCAGTAAAAGAGCTTGTCATAGTGCCCCTGCTCCTTTTATAGCCTTTTATGTTTTATTTTTTCATGGAAGCAAATATCAGCAAATATCTTGCCTTTTCTGATACATGCTTGAATCATATCGTCAAGTTTTTCCAAGCTCATAGTTATAGTCCTTGCTCTGTTGGCTCTCTGTTTTTTGTTTGTTTGTCTTTGTTTTTTAAACAGACCTCTATTTGACTCTCATTTGGACAGGTTGCTTCTTATGCTGTCTGGAATCATCCTGAGATTTACCCTTAGCACCTCCAGCTTGGACTCACTGGCCCCTGGCTTTCTTCCCTCCCTCCCTCCTGTCCTCCTTCGGTCCCTTCCTTCCTTCACTTACCTTCTCATTTTGCTAGTAACTTTCTAAGAAGTGGTGAATGAGAGGTAAACTTCCTGAGTCCTTGTAAGGTTAGAATTTTTTATTTTTCCCTCAAAACACGATTGATAGTTTGGATGTAGACTTCTGTGTTGAAAATTATTTCTCTTGTCTTTTAGTATTCAATTTGGTGCTTCTAAGACTGATGCTACTCAAATTTTGCCCCTTTAGGTATGATACCTCCTTCTTCTTTTTTTCTTTCTTGTCTTTTCAAAAAGCTCTTTAGAATGTCTCTTGATTTGCTAATGCTTCATAGTTCATTCTTCTTGGTACTGAGTAGATACCTACATCTTGATGATTCATGTCTCTTTTTAATTCTGGGAAATTTTCCAATATAATTTCTTGAATTATTTCCTCTGCTCCAGTTTTTTTTTCTCATTCTGAAAATCTTCTTTGTCCATTCTTAGATGTTCTGGACTGATTATCTTTATTTCCTATTTTCTCCATGTATTTGTGTATTAGTCCAGTGCATTTGTGTATTAGTCTAGAATACTTCTCCAACTTTGCCCTCAGACTTTCTACTGAATTTTGATTTAAGCAATCGTAATTCTCAAGAGCTCTTTCTTATCTGACTTATTCCTGTTTTCTCTAATCCTGTTTTGTCCTTTGCAGTTACCAAATAGCTCATCTTTTTCTTGAGGTCATTCAACAGATTTGATTTTTAAAGTTTGTCTTTTCCTACACTTCCTGTTTTTCTCCAGTGTCATGTTTTCTGTTGTTTCTCTGCCCACTCTCTTTTCTGTAGCTCTGACATACTAGATTTCTTAGGGTTTACATGTGATGTTCATAAATGACTGAGATAGTCCAAAGGCTGCTTGGCAGTTGTTTTTCAGCGGGGAAGTCTTATAAGAAGTAGGCTCGAAGAGTCCCAGCTTGGGGTTTGTACAGGGAATGTAGCAGGGCTGGGGTCTGACACTGCAGAATGAAAATTTACCCCCGTGATAGCTGTTTGAGTTCCCTCCAGATGCTTCCTACTGTCAGGAAGCTGGTGTTTGCCTACAGGGAGAGTGAGAGGGTGGAAAGTGAATGTTACATACTCGGACTTTCTTGCTTTCAGGCACACCGACTTCTTCCACCTGTTATTTTTGATGACTGACTCTGCTGTACACAGAGATCTGCTTTCTTTTGCCATAACCCCTTTCAGTCTGTTGTTTTCTTTGCTACAGTTCTAAGTCAATAGGTTTTTATTGAAATCATTTATTTTCTAACATCTTTTTTCTCTTAGTGATTACCTTTGTATTCCTTTGTAAAGTACTTTGTGTGGGAAAGAAGTTAAATAAGTTTGTTCAGTCCACTATTGTGCACTAGAATGCAGTCTTCTTCTTCTTTTTTTTTTTTTAGGTACTGGGGATCAAACTGGGGTCCTTGAGCTTGCGCAGCAGGCAGCAAAACCACTGAGCTAAATCCCCAGCCCCGAATGCAGTCTTCTTAATAAGTGATGTTTATATGCTACATGCCAAAGAAATATCATATTGCTCTTCATTTTACTTTCAACAGTTTGTTAATCAGATACTTGGAGTCATCAGACACAGAGTTGCATGAACATTTCATTAATTAGAAGGAGACTTTATAGAATATAAATGGAGAAAAGTGTGCTGGGGTCTTTTCTTTACATCCCTTAACTGGTCATGTCAGTTTTATTTCCTTAAACTTTAGTGAACTCAGTAAGGTTAATATTTTTTTAAGGCTCATTTTTCTTCAGTTTGTTGAAGGGAACAGGATTGGATGTCTTTGGTCAAAATGCTTCCCGTTTTCTTCAGTATGTAAATAGGCAAAGACCTTAACAGTTGATCCTCTAGAGGAGAAAAACAAATCCAGTGAGTATATGAAACTGTTTAATGACAGGGAGATCAAATTAAAATTGATATCCATATCAACTATAAAACTGGCAAAGAATAAAATTAACAAAGATTTGAAAATACTTATTACCAAAGCAGCATAAGATCTGTACTTTCATGTAATTTTGGTAGAAATAACAAAATTTATAACAAACTCTCTTCTTTTATGAGTTAAAAGTAAGAAAATAATTAGAAATTAAAACCAAAGTTTACTTCTCAAAATGCCCATTGTAGTACTCTATTATATAATAGAAAAATCCTAAATGACATACATGAAAATATAAATAAATAAAATTTGGCATGTTAATCTCTGGAATATCGTTCTACTTAAATCATGTTTACAATAGTTTTTAATGAGCTAGTATAATAGTAAAGTGCTAAATGGAAATAAAGTCTTTGTAAATAGGGAAGGGTGGAGGGGGTAAAGGGAGGGCTAAGAATGGGGAAAAAATAAGAACCAAGATGCATTATGTAAAGGTATAATTCCCAGTGAGAAATGTAATTGTGTTGTATACCTACAATGTACCAATAAAAGAATTTAATAAAAAAAATAGTAAAGTGCTTAGGTGTAACTTAGGTTAAAAATATATACATTAAGATCTCAATCTCTCAAAAAGGAGAGGAAAACTAACATTTTAACTGTGATCTCTATTTTGGTTGAATCATGTGAGAGTTGTTTTTTCTGTTTCTTAATGTTTTGCTGTATTTTCCAGATGTTTTATAGTGTTTCTATGTTTGGCTTTGAAAAATACTTTAAATTTTGTGCATCTGAAAGCAAACCTTTTAAAAATGTCACCAAATGACCCACGTGACTTTTTTTCCTATGAACTTTTTACCTTTTGTATCACAAAATCAAGAGTGGACAGTATAAAATAGTATATGAAGTGTTTTCCATTACTGAAAGTATCTCTCTGATGCATCTGGAAAAGCTAAATGACATATTATCTGAGATTTGCTGCTTTTTCTCTGTATCTCACAACAGATGTCTAAAATCTGATTTATGTTAACATTAGCTAAGTAAATATTCAGATTCTCTAGGAAGGGGAAGCTACGATAGCATCTTTGCAAGGAGTTAGAGACAAAGTGATAAACAGTGGGCTAGGATTCAGACTTACAGTTTTAGTTCTGACTGGCTAACCTGTTGACTGGTTTCTCTTGTGAAAAATGAGGGTATTGAGCTCAATGATCTCTAAGGTCCTTCTAGATCTCGTGGTCTAATGTTGCAAATATCTTATCCTGGTGTAGCCCAGATGAAACTAAGATGCAGAAATGAGTCAATGAGAAGCACATCTTCTAATAGTACGTTTCACTGAAAATTTCTGTGCTTTAAATAGACAGCATTACCTCTGTGAATTAATAGTTTTACATTTTATTTAGAAAATGAGAAAATGGAAGCATTAACAAAGCCAAGGTGGAAGGCACAGTTGCTGCATTTTCTAAATGCATTTTAAGTATAGAAAGGATATATTTGCTCTCAGAAGTACCACTGGGACTGAGTTTTTTTGACCACAGACCATTAGATAAAGGGGACAAATGATGATTTTTGATGGATCTGTTTCTCTCTCTTCTTCTTCAGTAGAGTGTACCAGTCAATGGAATTTAGTCCACATAGCAGCCATTGCAGGACAGGTGATAGTGCTCTGTGAAGAGAGCTTTCTGGACACTGGCGTCTGCTGCTTCATGATGGCTGCTCCTCCTCCTATCTTTCCCACTTTAAAAAAGGCACAATACAGAAATTGCTATTTTTTCAGATTGTTGAAGAAATGCTGAGACAAAATACCCAACACTCAAAGTTAAAGTGGGAAAGGTTGTGTAGAGGCCTCAGTCCGTAATCAGCTGGCTCCAAGGCAGGGTGGATGGCAGAGGGGCATCACAGAGGAGAAACAACATGGTGCACACAAGCACCAGGTAACAAAAGCAACAAATCCACAAGCACCTGGACTTAAGAGCATCTTTCTGTCCCCTTTGTCTTATTCAGACTACTTAGGGCGGGCAGCACTCACACCCTTAGTCCCAGTGCCCTCTGGCCTAGCCCCACCATGAATCAGTCACCCTCTCTAGATCCAGCCACTTCCAAAATAGCCCCATCTCTTTTGCATGAGGTTTTGGGGAGACATCTAAACACAAGCCATAACAAATGCCAACCTATTTTAGAAAATTAAAATTAAAAATCTAATACAACACAAAAATATTTTTAAATAAGAAAGTGTCACCATCCTAACACAATAGCAATAAGCTTGTTCAACAAGTAGAAGTATTTTCTCGTGGACTTTCTTCTTCATCCCCCGCATACCCCAGATGAATACATTCCATAATAATCTGTTGTTTTGTCTTATCTTGTGCCATGTCCACAGAATTTTACACCATCACTTATAATTCCAGTAGAGTATTAGTTGGGTGAAGTACAGTTTGCTTAAATCATCTCCTCTCATCAACCTGTAATTGGCTCCATCTTGGAAACAATGCTGCAGAGAACTTTCTACATATATCTTTGTGCCCCTCTTCAATTATTTCTTAAGGAGAACTTTATGAAAATGGAATGTCTGTATCAAAATATATATTAAATGTTTGCATATTTTGATATGTATGCACACATCTTCATATGCAATGCTCAGTTGCCCTCTGCTGAGGTGATAGCATTGATTCTTCCACCATTGTTAAGGTTGTATCCCTCTATGTGCCTGCTCATCACTGAGTGGAGCTGAAGAGAGGTCAGTAGACAGCTCCTGAGAAGGGACCACTGCTGAGTGCAGAGGTGGCCTCACTCCAGAAGTCCCAGTTTTGGTGAGCTGTTAGTGAGCATCCAGGCTTTCCCTTCATTTAGTATTTCATCTCACTTCTTTAGTTGTGGGGAATGTTTGCTGAACAGTACAAGGACTAGGAATGTTTGCCTTTATTCTTCTGATACATCAAAAAGTAACAGGTGTCCCAATTTTGACTGCCAGCAGGGCCCTCTCTCTGATTGTCTTGGGGTGGCTAGTGTTTAGAGCAGCAGTCATTATTCTTTTTTTAAAAAAAATTAGTCTTATCTCTTCCCCCAAACACTCCGCTCCCCAACCTCAGACTTTCCACCTGGTCAGTGGAGCAGGATGATGAAGCAGCATACACAATTGTTCTTAAGCCCAGAAAATTGATTTTCCTGAGTTAAAGCTGGCATCATGAGTTGTTAACCCTGTTAGAAAAATACAAGTTGGATTTATGATTCTCTTACACAGGTAATTGGGCTCTAATTTTAAATTCTGAGCCAATTGATTTACACTATATTGCATTATAACATAACAAAAGTGCAATTGAGTCCAAGTGATGTATGAATTTGAGCTTCCAATTATGCAATAAATTATTTTCAGGTGTTTAATAAACGACGCCTAGGTTGACACCAATCTGTGTTGGTTCCCTCTGGCCCATTCCCATACCCATCTGCACCCCCATGTCCTCTGTCTCTCTCACTCTTCATTTTTTCCTCCTTTCTTTCCCTAACCTTGAAAAGCTTTTAGAAATATAAACCATGCAGTAGAGACATTATGAAGGAAATTCTGTGCCTCATCCCTTCTTGCAAACTGATGTTTATATTTCATCTGAGCCCACAGAATCTTTCTGCGGGGTCACTCTTACGGCATTGCTTTATAATATCTGCTGTTAAACCACCACGTCTATAAATTGCTTTTTGGTGTATGACAGTTCATCCAGAAGATTCTTTTTGGAATATTGATGCTTCCCTTCCCTTTCCATGAGCTCCTACTATGGGCTCTTTTGACAGGCTGATTTTCCCATCCTCTTCTCTTCCTTTGCAGCAATTTCCTTATGGAATTTATTTTTAGCTGGTGGTAGTCTACATATTCCTGTAAGACATACTGAGCTATTTTTGGAACAAGGGTTGGATATAAATAAATAACACATACTGCTGGAATCATTTTCTATGAGACTTCGAGTTATCCAGCAATCAGAGACAGCTAATTGGAATCTACATTTCAATTCTGTTTTGGCAAGCCCATGTTGTTTTGAACAAGGGATCATCTTAAGTGAGGCTTTGAACATTTGTCAGGGAGAGGACAAAGGAAAATGGGAAGTGGGACAAGTTCTGGACTGAGGGTCTCAGTGGGTACCACATTTCAGACTCATTCCTACTACGCCTTGGGCAGATCACTTCCCCTTCTGAAACAAACTCACCAATATTTTTTCCTCATCTTGGAGGCCCTTCTGAATTCAGGGAGTTCGGATTTAAAGGCTTTAACTTTGGGGAGGAGTCTGTTGTCTCCTCCCATTATTGCACAAACTCTTTGTGTTGCTTTTAACTCGCAGCCTTCTGAAAAAAACAAATTAAGATGCTCACTGCAAAGTATTAAAAGCATTCAGGTACTGGATGGCTACCCTGAAAGAAATGTATCTGTCTTGTTCTAAAGAAAGTAAAGATGGTGGACTCTCTTAGGTGCCTTTTCATAAGGGAATGTTTTGCCAGTGTTCAGTGCTGAAGGGAGATTTCTGTGAAGAACCATTTAGGGTTATGAAAGAAAAATATGAGGCAGCAGAGGGAAGCTGTTAAGGAAAATGTGCTTTATATTAAAGGAAGTGCTCTTGCTGTATCTAGGCCCACTTCTTGAGCAAGTGCAATTCTAAGCTATTTTAAAAATAAACTAGAGCATCATAATTGCTGAACAATAACTGTGCAGGTTTTGCTATGTGTACTCTGGGGAACTTAAAGAACACATATTTTCCTTTTCCGGAAAATTGTTTGAGGTAATGCAGGGGCTTGGGGGAATGTGTTCTGATTTAGCTGTTCTAGGTGAAGAGAATGAAATAATAACTATTAGTCAGTTTTGTTTTTATCCTTAAAACTTTAACGACTGTGAGTAATGCCATTTTACTGTTGCCTTTTAAAAACATGGGTGAAATTCTTTTCTTTTAAGAAGTATTTTTCCTCATTTCACTTTTTCTAACTCCCCTTGTGGTAAAAAAGTGTTCCTCCAAAAGGAAATTAGAATTCTTATTTTTATAAAATTTTCTTAGAGAATCATTCAAGTTTCCTTTATGGCTGATTAATCTAGTCACTCTAGACCCTTGAACTTAATGGGTAAAAGAAAAATCTTGCATGGAACTGAATCTGAAAGTGCCTTATATTTTATTGTGAATCGATGCAAAGCATTTTACTTATGACAACCTTATATGAAGGGTGATTGGACATCTGACTGAACTATTAGACAGCTTTTCCTTAAATTTAGGGAATTAACAGAATTCTTTCTCAGATGAACATTAATCAGATTTAATACCACTTTCCTTATTTTGTCATTAAACATGTATTTGTATATATGTGTATTTTTTATATGCATACATGTAAGTATTTAAAAAAAATTTTTGTCTACGTACTACCAACTCATGTTATAAGTGGTGGGAATTTGTTAGTTTATTCTGGTATATATCTATAATCTTAGTTGCAAATACAGCCATGTAGGGTTTTTTTTTAAATGAAGCCTGAGCCAATTGTTAAAGAATATTTAAAATAATTCCATTAAAAAACAAGTACCCAAATCTGGTAAAGTTCTTTTTGACCATCTGCGTTTTTCTAAAAGTTGAAAAATTGAGGGCACTCTGAAGCATGTCACCAATAGCTTGTAATTTGGAAGTAATTTAATGTGTGAAGAATATGTTGGAAAACTATTTTAAGTCCACACATTTCAAGTAGGTTTTATTTATTCTCATCTGAGAGCATATGGGTTGAAAAATTCTCAAGGTAAGCTTTTAGTTTGGGAATCATTTATGAAGATCATCACCACATAAATCAGGAGTGAATAGTGAGAGGTGGAGATGGTTGTGGAGTTAGGGAATCCTGTGGCTCTTAGTTAGTCTTCCCAATTTGAAGTTGTTATAGAAAGTGCAAGATATGATATTGTGTACACAGATATATATCCAAGGGATCCAGGGAGTAGATGCAAGAATGATTGTCATCTTGTCTCAATTTTCAGTGAAGCACCTGTAAGGAAGCTCTCAAAAGACAACTACCCTATGTATAGAAAGTCATGGTTCTTGTCATTGGCATTAAAATATACAAGGGTCGCGAGGAAATTAGAGGACATTTTTCTGTGAGCACTGTGGCCACACATTGAGTTGTCACTACCTCCTTTGGAGAAAAAGTTGGGTTTACTAGCTAAGAATGCCAAGTTCTGACAGAGGTAATCAAGAGGCCTCAACAGAGAGAGATGAGTTTTGTTTCATGCAGTTGCGAGATCTACAGTGTGACATGATTAATTTAAAGTGGATCGTGCGTTGGGGCTCAATTCATCCTAGAAACTCTGGGAGACAAGATGAAGAGGGGCTGGCCAACTGCCTCAGTAGACATGCTGTTGCTTGGGAATTTGCTGCTATTTCCAAGACTTTGTGAGAGCATGAGTTATGTGAGTGTTTCCTGGGTACTAAATCTGGGTTGTGCCAAGGAGAAAGCCAATATGAAATCTTTTTACGGACCTAGTCCATCCAATATGGTGACTGAAGGTGTCTTGGGACCATACAATATGAAGTCCAAGGCAGACTGCTAGACAGCATGTCCTGGGGCTCAGTTTCGAGGTCACAAACAATCATATAGTGATGGATCTGGGTCTAGTGAAGTGAGAGAAGGACCCAGCAGGAAATCTGCGATCATAGAAGCTCCCCAAGAGACAAAGTGTCTCTGAATCTATCTGCCAGGACCAGAGACAGCAAAGCTAGATTACAACAGAACCAGTACAAGGAAGAAGCTCTCCTATTCCTTAATCTTTTCTACCTTGAAAAAACCAGAACATAATCTTGTAAGACTGGAAGAGAAGGGTCCGTGGGGAAAGTAGGAGAATATTGCCCTGCCCATCTTCCCACTGCAAGTTTCTAGTCTAACACAGGACTGAAGTGGGAAGGGAAATAATTCAGCCCAAAAGGAGGCAGAGATTTGATCAGTACAACTATGCAGTTATGTAGTTTCTGTTTTCTCATTTGTGACTGCATTTGTAACTGGAAATTGTTTTAGAACAGTCCACTACCCACGAAGGACTCAAACTCACAGGCCTACTAGAGGTTTTTCTAGCAACTGAAGAAGATTGTTACTACAAAATCAAATTTAGAGAAACATTGGGAGAGAAAAATAAATGAACCTTAGTTATAACATACTTGTTTTATACAGGTATCTGTATATTCATGTCTAAATAGACGCCATATCTACAAAACTCTTAAGTATATACCCATGTGTTCAACATATTTTGATAAATATATCTAGATTAATAGAACTATTTTTCAGTAAAATAATTTGCCTTAGGAACTAATATTAATCAATTGATTTTAACATTTCAGAATTTCAGGATATCATTTATATTATTCAATATGAATGTTTTTCTAATACCATTTTCTTTCATTGTAAGGGTTAAGGCAATAGGAAAACAAGCTATTATGAGGGTAGATACCTATGAACAAAGAGGAATGTATCCAGGGGATTCAGTGGAGGACGAGCATGTTACATTTTCTCTTTTTCAATGTTGTGGTGCCTATCTGTTCTAAGACATCTTTTTACCAGTGTAGCATTTCCTAAAACATAGTCTATAGGGTAATAAGAAAAATTACTTGAAATAAAACTGTTTCACCAGGGATTTAGCTCAGTGGTTCTACCGCCTGCCTCGCAAGCAGAAGGTCCCGAGTTTGATTCCCGGTGCCAAAAAAAATAAAAATAAAAAATAAAACTGTTTTCTAGTTAAATATGTATAGGAAATATGTTTCCATATGTCAAGCCCTATTTGTCTTGGGACTTTCAAACTCTTTATATATTAGTTTATGTCTTATAAGTTTTTATACTAGGTTCATAGTGTGTGCCACTGTGCAAACGTATTAGTCTATGGAGCGTTATTTTTGTTGACAGCAACATTTTACAAAGATATCTTTCTGACTCCTAATGCCCCCAAGTCTGACAATTAGCCTCACAAATCCAGAAAATCACAACAGAGACTCCAAATTCTGAAGATACATGGTGGTTCTACTGCTAATTGGAAAGAGTTATTTCCCAAGGCAAAGAAGACCGTTCTATCAGTTAGTTTGTTCCTTTCTGGTTTGGAGAAATCTGTTTATTGTAGGTTCCACTGAGGTACAGAATGAATACAAAAGAATGAGGATGTTTGTTGCCTGAGGTTGTCACTGTTGGCTGTGTGTCTGAGGAAAACATGGGCAGGTCTAAGATTCTGTTCCCAAGGCTCCGTATGCACAGCATTTGCTGAGGTGTGGGAGTGAGACTATGTTGGTTTTACAAGAAACTATTTTTGCATCTATGGTCCTAGATTTAAGCTTTCGTTTATTATAAAGTTGTGTTCACCTTGCCAAGTGTTTGCCAACTCAGCATTCCCTTACAAAATACCCTCTGATGTCTTTTATCTTGGGGAACTTGGACACGTTTTAATGTGACCTTCCAAATCTTGGTTTGATGAAAGCTGCTCATACATGATCATTTTTGGGGTTAGATTTAATAGGCTTTAAAAATTTACTATTCTGATAGCACCCATCTATCTGCCCATATAGGTGAACTTTGGCGTTGGCTAATCCGGTGTGACTGGCCTCTCACATATTTGATGATTAACCTTGGGTAAGATTGGTATTCAGCTCCAGTATCCCAGTTTACAATAGCGTCTTCCAGATTTTGGTCTGCCCTGGTTGTTGACCCAGGAGGATGACCCCTGCAGCCACACTGTCTGGGCTCCCAGGACTGGTTTGGCTTGGTCCATGAGCAATCCAGAAACACAGAGGGCACAGAGAGTGGGGGTATTTGCTCCTACTCCAGCCTGTGTTTCTCTTCTAGTTTCTCGAAGGATCTGCAAGAACCCTGGCTTCATGTCCACAGCTTCTGCTAATATCCCTCGCCCTTATCTCACCAGGCTCCGGTAACAAGGTCTCTTCCTTTACTCTTTTAGGTTCAGGCTATGAAAGGCGCCTACTGTGGCTCCTCCAGATGCATCCATGTCCTGAACTTGTAGCTGTGTACCTCCGAAATTTGTTCCCTCACTTCATTTTCTTCACAGCTGCAGTTGAGTGTGACTTGCTTCTTCCTGCCAGGGTTCTGACTGAGTCTGTCAGGATTTGTTTTTCTCCTACTCCTTTTATTCTCCTCCCCCCACATCCTGGGTGGGCATCAGACTGAGATACCTGGGGACCAGAAAAATGATGGTGAAATTTCTGGGATTAAATGAGCTCACTTTCCTCCCTTTGGGCTCCAAATAGATCAGTCTCTCGAGGAAGGAAGGGCACTGTTTGCCATCATAGTTCTGCCTGGCTGTCATTCAGGACCTAATTGGGCCCTCTTAAATTATATTCTACTACTTTTCATGTTTCTGGGCCCCTGAGAGATTTCTTGCCATGTGTGTTCTGAAGCAGGGAATGTTGATAACTTGGGGTATTTTGACCTTCAGAGTGGAAAAAATAGGATTTAGGACAGGTACACAAGACATTTTTACACCTTCCTGGACTTTCTACTCTGACCAGAACCTAACCTTCACTTTGAATTTTAAATTGTTTTTACAAAGCAGAATTTTTTTTTATTATGCAGACGTCAAGGGAATAGTATAATAGACTCCGGTGAGCCAGCCATCGGGCTTCCATCATGACTGCCTCATTTCCCAGCACACATGCATTTCTGTCTCCTGCAGTATTTGAAGCCAATCCTATTCATCTTATTCACTTAAAAGTACTTTACTACGTTGGTTTAACAGATAAGAACTTTAAAAGTAACTATGGCACAAATGCAAGAAAATGATCAATGATTGTTTTAATATTTAACAGGTAGCCCATGTTTGATTTTCCTACATTCTCTCAAATTTTAGTAGGATTTTTCAAATCATAAGCCAAGCAATGTCCACATATTGGCTTTGGTTTCTGTGTCTTTTAAATATTTTTTCATTTCTAACATTCTTCCATCTTTAAATATTTTTAATGAAGTGTAACAATGATACAGTAAAAGTGCGCACATTGTAAATGTATAGCCCAGTGAGTATGTACCAAATGGAACAGGTCATGTAACTATTACTCAGATAAAGATATAGAATATTTCCTAGCTAGTAAGTGTACACTTGTCCCAGCCAGAATATCTAATGTTCTGTCATTATAGATTAGTTTTGCCCATTTTTAAAACTTTATATGTAGATGGTCTTTGATTTACAACGTGGTTAAATACTGACAAATCAAACATAAGTTGAAAATATCATATTTAAATCACATTACACTTAATCTATCAAACATCATACCTTAGCAACACAGTACACTGTAGAATATCTGTGGTTTACCCTTATGATCATATAGTTGACCGGAAGCTATTCTCACTCCATTGCCGAGTATTTTGGAAAAGTGTCATTGCATATTGCTAACTTAGGAAAATATCAATATTGAAAATTTAAAGTATGACTCCTATTAAAGATATATGGCTTAAACAGCATTGTAAAGTAAAAAAATATCCTAAATCCAACTGTGGTAAATTGGTGATCATCTGCAAATGGAATCATACAGCATGCTATCCTTTTAACCTGGCTGTTTTGGTGAACATTCAATTGTTTTTGTCATTAATTTAAATTCAACTTACTGAAATATAAATTGTATATAATAAACTATGCCTACATCAAGTGTGCCTACAATGAGTTTTAAAAGAAATATATAGTCATGAATTCACTAACACCATAAGCATAGTACAGAAGATTTCTACTAATCTGAAAGTTTTTCATATACCATATTGTGGTCATTCTCTCCTCCTGTTTCAGCTCTTGGGCAAGCATTCATTTGTTTTCTGTCACTATATGTTGTCTTTATTTTTTAGAATTTTTAATACACTGAATCATAGTATGTATTCTTCAGTGTATGGCTTCCCTATTGAGCATCATCACCTGGAAAGTCATCTACATCTATGTAGTTGCATGCATTATTAGTTTGTTTTTCTCTTTTTATTTCTGAATAATATTGTCATGAGGAAGTAGCTCCCAACCTGTTAAATGTCAGATGTGCCAAGTTCATGTCTCCTGCTACTGAAGAATGGACTTGAGGACAAAGGAGTTTGAGAGTAGGAAAGATTTATTGAAAGTTCCTGAGAGACAGGAGGGGTCCCAAAAGTGGATTGCTGCTGAGGCTCTTTGTCCAAGGATATTTTTCCCAGCAAGATCACATGTAAGTGGCTATGGATCAAACTACAGTCAACCTGTAGGAGTACAAGTATAGTCATCAAGCCAATATTGATCCAGTAGGGTATCAAGGCACAGAGCAAGGGTATATCAGTGAGCATCATTAATTTTAGCTTATCTGTAACTTCTAATGTAGAAAGAGCAAAAGCATCCCTGGAAAGGGATGGGAGTATGGGTCAGGGTGTTCTGATTACCCACAGATGTACCCAGTGCATTATCTAGGCTCACTGGAGCAGGGAGTGCAAATTACAGTACAATCTCAAGCTGCTGCTTATTTCTAGGGAAGCTTGTAAACCTGGCTATTGCATGTCCATCTTGAGGCCTGGCTCTCTTCAAATTTGCCTCCAACCACAATTTTGATCCACAATTTTGATGTATCTCATCTTCTAACCAGACTCCTTTGAGGGTCTGATCTTTCCCTGACTGCCTATTAATTTGACCTAACTTAGTTGTCTGTAATAATGTTCCATTGCATTGATACTCCAAATTTTGTTAGTGTGGACTTGGTTTACATATTTGTTATTTTCAGGTTTGTATAAATATAAGTAAATCTACCATCTTAGTTACTTTTCTTGTTGCTCAGACAAAATACCCAATACCCAAAGTCAAAGGAGGAAAGGTTCATTTAGCTTATAGTTTGTAGAGGCTTCAGTTGGCTGACTCCAAGGCAGAGTGGCACGTGGCAGAAGGGCACCTCTGAGGAGAAGCAGTTCGTGGTGCCCGCAAGCTTACAAGAGCAAGAAGTAACAAGGATCTTTCTGCCCCTTTTATCTTACTCAGACTACCTAGGGCAGGTAGCACTCACACCCTTAGTCCTACTGCTCTCCGGCCTAGCATTGCACCATGAGTCAGTCACACACCATAGATTCAGCCACTTCTGAAAAAGCCCCAGCTACGACTGCACGAGGTTTTGTGGGGACCCCTAGACACAGCCGGAACAACTACATTACCGACATTTGTGTGGACATGTTTTTATTTCTCTGGACAAATACCTTCTCATTGAGTGTCCAAATTTTATATTACTATATATGCTATAAATTTTAAAGAAAACCCTTGGTTTCCAAAGTGGTTGGCCCATTTTTACATTCAAACAGCCACTGTATAAACATTCCAGTTACTTTAAATTTTTGTTAACCTCTGGGGAAGGCCATCCTTTCAAATTTAATTTTTCTAGGGGAGATGTACTGCTATCTCATTGTGGTTTTAATTTGCATTTCTTGATGACTGATGATGTTGAATGCCTACTTTTTCATGTACTTATTTGCCATCTATATAACTTACTTTGTGAATGTTTAGATCCAGGCTCTTGTCTTCTCTCTCATTGTTGAGTTGTAGTCTTTCTGTATTCTGGATATATTCCCAGATTTTGGGGCCCAGGGAAATTCTTGGTGTCCTGAACAAAGAATTTTTTGACATAGAGAAAAGACAAGACAAGACACACAGAAAAGGTAGTGGAGATGTATATCTGTTGATGGTGGAAAACAAGTGTGATTTGCAAAGCAGATCGGGCTGGTGAACAGACTCACAGAGGTCATGAGGATGATGCAGGGAGGTCTTTTGTATCTGGAATTCCTAGACGGGCTTCACCTTCATGCAAATAAGGTGTCTGGGGGGGTTGTCTTATGAAAAAGTCAATTGGTATGGTGCCAGATTTCAACTTTCCTATTGAAAACTGGCTTGCTTCCAATGCCAGATATAAATGAAGAATCAAAATAGCACTTTTCTAACTGGTTCACATACAGTCCTCAGGAACTGCAGGCATCTCGGATTCTGTGTTGTGCCTCAGTTCTTATGACTTTGGCAGATTACATCCAGTCGCTTGATGAGTTTGCTGCAGCTCTTATCTCCTGCCTCGGATGTAAGCCTTTGTCATTTCTGTGTAGCACACATTCTTTCATTGTATGACAATGGCTTTTAAAGAACAGAAGTTGTAAATTTTGGTTTACGTTTTTCATGTCTTTCTAAGAAATCTTAGTCTTCCTAAAGTTTGCAAAATTTTCCTGTATGATTTCTTCCAGAAGTTTTATAGCTTTGGTTTTATGTTTAGGTCTGTGATCTATTATGAAGCAATATTTGTGCATTATATAAAGTAAGGACCACTGCTGATTTTTCCTCACTTCATGGTTATCTAGTTGTTCTAGGACCATTTATTGAAAAGTCTTCTCTCCATTGAATTATCTTGGAATCTGTCAAAAAATCAATGGGTCATTTCTATATCTATCTCTGGACTCTCCGTCTTTTCCTGTGATTCACTTAACTCTCCTTTTGGTATTAACACCCTGTCTTGATTAGTGTTGCTTTATAGTCAGGCTTAAAATCGAGTAGTGTGAGTTCTCCAGTTTTGTTCTTTTTTATTACAATTGCCTTGGCTATATTTTAGTTCATTTGCATTTCATATAAATTTTAGAATCAGTTTGTCAGTTTCTACAAAATGTCTCCCTGGGCTTTTGATTGGGATTACATTGAATCTTTAGATTAATTTTGAGAGAAGTGCCATTTTAACACTAGTGAATCTTCCAATCCTTGAATATGTTATATCTCTCCATTTATTTGGTTCACTGATTTCTTTCTGTGATGTTTTGTAGTTTTCAGTATAACAATCTTGCATGTATTTCGTGTTTTTGAATGGGATGGGATGTGGAATTGTACTTTTAGTTTTATTGCAATTGTTCTTGGTGTGAGAAGTAGTATTGATATTTTTGTATATTCACCTTATATCCGTTGAGCTTGGTAAATTCACTGTATTACTCCTGTTAGTCCTTCTGCAGATATTTAAGCTTTTTCACATTCATGATTCTATCATCTGTTGAATAAATTCAGCTTTGATTCTTTCAAGTATTTATTTAAGCTTCCTCATATCTTTCACATTATTGATCCTGCTTGAAAATGTCTTTTAAGTGTTTATTTATGACACAGGACACTTAGTAAATCCACTTGCAGCCATTACCATCCCCACTTCTGTGTCTTGTCATGTAATTCAACTCCACATCTGCAGGAGATTTTTATTAGTGAAAGTAATTAATACTTGGAATTTACTGTTATATGTACCCCAATTTACCTGGTACTCTTCATTCTTTCCTGGATTCTGTGTCTTCATCTTGAAAATTTTTCTTCTGCCAAAATAACTCCTGTTTGTGTCTTTCAATATTTATTTAATGTGGGTTTTGTTATTTTTTTTCATAGAGATGTTCCGGCATATATAGACTATGAAGAGACGTAGTGATTGTAGGGAAAAATGAAGCCTCAGATGGCTAAACTTTGGTTCAGGCTGTGTGTGTGTGGTGAGTGTGTGGCTAATTTCTGGTGGACGTGAAGTCCAGGTCAGCAAGCTTTCAGTGTAGGCACACCCTGACCATCTCTGTGTAAACAACTGATTGTCTTAGTTACTTTTCTTGTTGTTGAGACAAAATACCCATCACCAAAAGTTAAAGGAGGAAAGGGTTATTTGGCCCACCGTTTATAGAGGTTTCAGTTCATAGTTGAGTGGCTCCTAGGCAGGGTGGCATGGCAGAGGGGCATCGCAGAGGAGAAACAGTCCATGGGAGGCAGAAGGCAGCAATGCAGCAGGCTACAAGTGACCAGCAACAATTGCAGGCCTCTTTCTGCCCCTTATGTTTTTATCCAGGCTATCCACCCTTAGGGAAGGTAGTACTCACACCCAGGGTGGGGCACCATTAATCCTACCCAGAACTGTTTAGTAATCACACACACTTAATCCCAGTAACACACACTCTAGATCCAGCCACCTCTGTAAAAGCCCCATCTATGACTACATGGGACTTTGGGGGGGACATCTAGACCCACTGATATAACCAAGGTCATTTCTGGCACATAGCCACAATTATGTAGACCCCTATATAGCTGGACTGTCTCTAGGGCTGGCCGGCTGGCTAGGGCTTTAAGGATTGCCATGCAAGTGTGCACTGCTGCGCGGCTCTTGAGAATAAAGGCATGGTAAGATGCCTCCCCAGCTCTGCGTCTACTCTCTGGGCTGGTCAAATCTCAGGTCTCTGGTCTGAACTGGTGACAAGGTAGCGATCTAGTCAAGAAATGAGATTTCGCGAAGCTGTGTCTAGTGTTTTTCTGTTTTGTCCTAAGAACTCAAGCCCTTTGGCTTTCTCAACTGGAAATCTGGGGTATTAATATGGTCTTTTGTTCTTACGAGATCCTAAATTCCAACGTTTGTTTTCCCAACACTGTTAAACTGACAGAATTGTTCCTTAGCTTTTTAGTCTTGTAGCAAATGGTCTTTGGTTAGTTTCTCGGCCTGTTGCTCCTATATTTGTAGCTTAGAAATTTACAAATCCTCTACGGACACTTTTCATTAGGAATACCTGACTTATGCTTCTGTGGTTTCCGCTTTCTCAGAAATCTTAGCCACTCAGGTCCTCGCTGCTTCAGCAGCCCTGAACTTTAAAATTTATCCTCCAATTGAAAGTTTGAGCTGCTACTTTCTACTTGTTTTTCTCTCTAAATGAAAACTGAAAAATACTCTTAAGACAAAAAGTTGTTCTAAGTATAAGATTCACCTCAGTGGACCTTCATTCTCTGCACAATCTCGGATGCTGGTGTCCTGGCTGTTTAGTGTTCTTCAAATAGTTCGTCTTACTTTTATTATGGAGCTATTACACTGTTTTCTTCAGGAGGATGGGTCTGATACAAATTAATCCTTCATAGCCAGAAATGTAACTAGATGTAACATAGCCAGAAAGGTAGGTTTCATGAAAGACTCTCTAAATACTTCCCCCCATTTGTAAACAGTGTCTTTTGTTTGGAGAAAGAAATATACTATTCTTACCTCTTTGAAGAGGTTCATACATTGAATTTATCTGATTGTTTCATTATACTGTTATTGTTTGAAGTATTTTTCTTTTTTTGGTACCAGGGATTGAACTTGGGACCTTGTGCTTGAGAGGCAGGTGGCGGAAACACTGAGCTAAATCCCTGGCCCATGTTTGAAGTATTTTTCTATTCACCCTATTTCTAGTAAATATGTAGATTTAAACATTGTTAAATAATACATACCATAGGGAGTATTGTGCATTTTCTATTGCATGACATCAGGAAACCGTTCCTGAACTTTGCTTCACGTTGGAATCACCTGAGAAATCTTCTAGTTAAAGGGAAAAAATAAATTACTGAGGCCTTACTCGTACCCCAGCCATTGTGATTTAACTGGGCCGTGACCAGAGCACTGGAATTTTTTTTTAAGACTCTCCCGGTGATTCTAATGCAGCAAAATATGGGAGCCACTGATGTAATGTCTGGCTTTCCCACTTTTAGTTAGATGACAATTGATTCATAGATTCAGGTGTTTTCAGTCTGATGCCTTCAAAATCAAGTTCCCCATCAGGGTTTGAGGGAGTTTTCACAGCCATGGGTTGGCTAAACATATTATTTCATTAAGAGTTGTGGATTTTTCTAATTCTGTCATTTTTCTGCTCTTGTTGTTGGATTCTTCTGTAAGAAAGAACTTTCTCTCAGATGCCACTTCAGTTACCTTGCAATATTATCTATGCAGAAAAGGTATGTTAAATGTTTATTTTTAATTTTTATATTTTCTGAATTATAAGTTGCTGTCCTAGGAACTTCTAAAGGTGAATAGTGATTGTTTCAGTAATATTAAGAAATCATGGATTTTTATGTTTTCAATCTATTTTATTGTACTACATCCATTCTTCTTTTTTTTTTCCCCTCGGTATGGGGAATCAAACTCAGGACCTTGTGCTTGAGAGGCAGGTGCCACTGAGCTAAATCCCTGACCCCCCCATTATTCTTTTTGATATTGAAGCTGAGTCAAATTTGGCCAGAGAAAGTCCCTTTCAGGTTGATTCCAAGTCCTCTTGACATGACTCTAGTGGTTTTTGACACCTTTCTGTAAGAAACTTTGCTAGTTTCTTGTGTCTGTTTCCTGGCATGGATCTGGAAACAGTAATTTCTTCAAGAATTCCTGATTCCTTTCAGTGAGTATCCTCATGCTTTGAAAGCTGATTTTTGGCTTTTTGTACAGTGGCCAAAAAACAGTCTCAGAAGGGCAGGAGCACAGGACATTGGCAGGTAAAGCAGCTCCTCACTGGCTCTCTCCCTTCCAGAGAAGTTTCCTTCCATGCGGAGGAAGCGTCTTCCTTGGAAAGGGAGTACCACTGGCTTTTCAGCCTCTGTGCATTCCCCATCCTGCAAGGGAACTTCTCGGGATTCTACCTCCACTTGGTTGGTACACATGAGCCCACGAGTGGATCCAGCTCCCTGTCATGGGAAGTGAGAGGTCTCAGCAGCACTTGGTGCATCTTGCTGTCTACAGGATGGAGGGAACCGTCATTCATTTCACAGATCTTAACTGATTCTATACAAGGTTCTAGGACTGCGATAAAATTCAGAACCTAATAGGATACATTCCTGTCCTTAGGGGCAGAGATGGTCAAACTAAGGCCCATGGGTCACACTGGGCTATGCCCTATTTGTAAAGACCTTCTCAGCTAAGAATGGTTTTACATAAAGTAGTCTTTTAAAAAATGCATGAGACCATGTGTGGCTCAGAAAGCCAGAAATATTTGTTCTCTGTCTCTAGGGATAACATTTGCCAGCCCTTGAGGGTCCTGAGTATAAGCCCAGTGTTTGGTGACCACAGATTCAGATCTGGACTTGGCCTCTTACTAAGCACTTTCAGGCAAGTGGCCTCACTCCTCTCTGAACCTAGTCTTTCTGTCTGTCAAAAGGAGACACCAGGCGTTGGGCAACACACAGAGAATGTCTGTCCTGTGGCAAGAACTTCCAGGCACGTGCATGAAGTCAGATAACAAACATATGCAAGTAAAGGAGTTTGCTCCAATCCCTGTGAAGCAGGAGGAGGGTAAATGGAGCAGGATAGGAAAGGATAGTAATGTGGTCTGGGGGAGGCCGTTGTGCCTGAGAAAATGGCTTACGAAGGAACGGTCAACTGGCCAAATGCTGAGTGGTTAGGTGAAGGGCGGCCAACGACTGGCCACTGGCAATCCCAAGATATGATTTCCTGAACACCTTTGCTAGGGACTTGCTTGCGTAGTCTTTGACCTTTGTATGTCCATAATAAAATAGAAAAATGTGATGATTCTGGCCTCTAAAAACCTTGAGTGATCCTTTAAAGAAGATTAATCCAATAATTAGACTGAGTTTTTAAAAGAATCTGTGGGTTTATATTTCTGAATTCAGTAATTGTATTAAGGTAATGGGGACACATCTACTTTTAGTGTTCACTAAGATCTGCTGCCTATTTCAGAATTACCCTGCTCTTACGGTGCTCATTAGAAACACTTCTCAATTAAAATCTTTTACGTGTATGTTTACAAATGTAACCAAGTTAAAATGAATGCCAGTGATTTTTAAAGGTACATCGAAGCCAATGTTTACAAGCAAGCGTGTATGTTAATTGGAACAGAACAATCTTGGGGTTTCTGACACAGAGCAGTGTCCTCCCAAACTTCCTGTCCTCTTTTCCATTTGTCCCTGAGAATCTTCATCTTGTCACTCATCTGCAGTCATCAGGGGAGACTGGCCATGTACCACCACTGTATCACTGGGGAGAAAAAGCCAGTCCCATTTCCCCAGGATGGGAAGAAAAAATAGGCCAACTCCTATTGATTCACATTTCTCAGACAGAGTGATGCCTTCAACACTCTGTAATGAAAGTTTTTATATGTGAAAGGGATTACCAACATCGGGCTGTTATTGTCCTTTGATGTGCCCCAGAAATAGTATAGTAGAAGTTATTAAAGAATAAATTGTGGGAAGCCAACTGCTCTACCTGAGCAGCTTTGCGCTTTGCCTCAAGCCAATTTGAGTAGCAGTGAATTTTCTTGTCCTCCTAGTTAAGTTTGTTAGCTTTTGGAACTTTTTTTTTTTTAATTACAACAGTTGTATTAGAATAGACTGGCAAATTGTTTCATTTCAGGTCAGTAAATGAGTTGAGCCTTAAAAGTGAATAGCAGCATTACCGAGGCATTTATATCACATGTGCGCTACTCCTCAGAGGCCACTGAAGTCGCCTCTTGTCCACTTTACAGATAAGAGAGGTCAGGACGTGGCGAGGGTCTCTGTGCCGAGTGGATGCCCACCTGGGAACACGAAACTGGCTCCTGTTACTCAAAGTCTAGTGATTTCCTCTTACAGTACAGTAACTTCTGTGTCCCCTGAGAGAGAAGGTTAATGTTGTTTAAAACCTGGAAAGTGATGAAATAGGAAGACATCATATGCTCGAGCCCGTGTGTTCCCCGGCTTTCCACTGACCCAGAAATTGTCGGGTGCCACTGTGGGCCTGAAACCTTTCCCTGGCAGCTGGGCCCCAGGTCCACAGAGGCACTGAGGCTCATGGTTAAATCACGCAGACGGAAACCAAGCAGCGCTTGGGTGCGGGCTCATGCTTTTTCCTTGCCTGCCCAAATTAAGCTGCCTAACTGTGTTCCTGGGGAGGTGGAAGGCTTGCCAAGGGTCAGCAAGCTTTCCCTTACAACTCCCTACAATGCAGGCAGCATACATTTGCTTTCCCAGGTGACGCTGCCACTGCAGAATAGCTCAAAAGAGTCTTTCTAAATTTGGATTGCTTTATTTGCTTCTTATTTTAATCCAAAAGATATCACATAATGCCATCTTTCTTATAACTGTGTTTTGGTCCTTGATTTTTTTACATTCACAGGTAAGGCATATTTCAAATATGTGAAGATTGCATTTTTATGTTTAAGTAGAATCATTCTTAATTGTGTTTCTAATAATAATAGGTGATATTTTTCTGTTTACAGTGGGGACCAGGCATTGTGCCAACAGCTTTACATATGTTACTTAAATTTTTCACTAGACCTGTGATACTGGAGCTTTTGTTATTCTTCTTAGACAAATAGGAAAGCTGAGTCCCAGAGAGGCTAAATAATTTGCTCAGGATAACACACAGCTAGTTTGTGGTGTGATGATGAAGTGCAGTCAAGTGATTGGAGATCATACCCTTGTTCCTAACCACTACTCCACACTGCCTCCTTGGTACCGGATAATAAACTCTTGAAGGGTATTTTAAACACATTTTTCCTATGTATTAAATTGCTTTAGAGGCCTTATTTGTCTCTTAATTAAAGACTGACTTTTCTTCCAGCTTGTCTTCATCTACACTTGCATTTTCCATAAGAGAAGAATTGCATTCAAAGCAGTGTCAGCCTGGTTCCTTTCACCCTTCTCCCATGCTGCCCCCCACCCAAGTCCCCTTTGCTGCTTGGTACCTACCTCCAGGGTGTCCAGTGTCAGATTTCAAGGTTCTGCGGTGCTTGATAACTTGCTTAGTGCCCCTGAGCTGAAGAATCTGTATTCTCTTGTCTTCTCTCAGTCCAGAAGGTACCTTTGTAATATTGCTGAGAAGGTGGTGGGGGAATGAGTGGATTCTCAAAACACGGGGAACTGTAGGTTTTAAGTTTTTCCTTAGGTGATCCTGAATTTAAGAAGGATGTATTTCTATCATGGTTTATTTATAACTGGTAATAAGATAAATATATAAACAGTGTGTTCTTTTGATGATTTGGGGGATTAAGGACAGATTATGACTATTAGCTTATTCCAGAAAATATTATTATCTAAAGAATTCTTTTGAGTAACCTGAGATATTTTGGCACATTTTTATTGGATTGGTTTAATTTTTGAGCCAGACCTAGAAGCTGGGACCTAAATTGTACCCTGTGCCTTTGTTACCTCTTTATGGCCTTGTGAAAAACCTGGTCTTTGAGCAACATTTGGAGAAGAGGCCTTTACTACCCCACTTCTGCTGCATTCAGACCAGTCAGGTTGACCTTTACCACAAAAACAAAAGACAGGGAGGCTCCTGGTAATGGGATCATGCTAACTTTAACCTTGAATTTCACACATTTGTTATATTTTGTTTATCTGAGAAATACAAGTTTAAAAAAACATCATGTCCTAAAAATTTTCCTGTAGAAATCCTGGTCCTCGGTCTCCCATAGTAATTAAGAAATCAGAAGTCCTTGCAGAAATCAGAGAAATCGTCCGCACATATCATTTGCTATTTGGCCAGTAACCACTCTTCAGAGAAGCAACAGTGTAGGGATTAGGTAAGCCCTAAAGGTGCTTATGGCCATCTTCATGATTTCCCCTATTTTTTGGAAGTTATTGGTTTTCTGATGATAAAAAGCAGCTCCACTTTCTCAAATTCTCCCCAGAATAACACGTGGCATCGAAACTAGAGACTGGCACAAAAATCCTTTCAATTTTGAGATTTTGACTCATGATGTTACACTGATCCATCTCCAAATCCCACTAGAAGATGCTGGTAATCTGCTCAGCTCTGGTTAACTGTTCAGTATGAACAACTATAAGCAACAGCTGATTCTCTTCCATGCTTCATCTCAGAAGAAACTATTTCTGTGGTACCCAGAGTGATTTACTGCTTGCTGTGCAGATGAGAGTCAGACTTTGCAGCAGCATTAACACTGTTCTGGGGGAGGCCCCCACTCTGCACTGGAGTCATCATCTGGGGGATGCTGGGCCGCACGCGTACACAGCAGCATATGGTGGTGCTGGATGGACTGAGGCCCAGTGAAAGTTGGGAGACAATTTGATGGATTTCTTTTAGACACCGAATTAGACCGTTCCCTCAAGAGATGAAAGCAGGGTATTTTTCATGAGGTTTTTCTCTCCCTGCTAGCTTTCCTACTTCTCTAAGGGTTAATTACTTTTTTTAAAATCCAGGAATGGGCCTCTGGATTAGATTGATGACAGGCTGATGGATGGACAGCTCCACCAGGCACAGGCATTTTTGCCATCTCCCTTCTGCCTTTCTGCTCGGATCCCCTTTGTGTAAATCAAAATCACAGTCAAACACTATAGAGCCATTGGAAAGGCAAGTCCCTATTTTTAGGCTCTCTGGAAAATTTTCTCTTCATTTGATTTTGGTGGTTTCAGTCATATCTTCTAATACAGTTTCATACAAATGTAATCTGGCTTCTCCAGCCTGGTACAACCCAAATCAAAATGATACTCTACCTCTTCTCAGCTCTAAATCCTTCCTCAAATGAAAGCTGGAAACCTAATCTGCTAGAGGTCCACAGAGGAGGAGGGGCACCGGCAGCCCCCACCAAGAATAGCATTCAGTATCTAATGACAAGGTGACAGAGACTTTTATCTTTTGTCCGCTGTGAAATAAAATCTTCAAAGTTATCTGCCTTGCCTTTGAAACTTAGCACAGGCATCCTTGGCCAGTGTCTCAAAGCTGATGCCAAGAGGGCAAAGATCGAGAGCTGTTCTTTTTCCCTCAGCTCTGTTTGTGGGGTGTGTGTGTGTGTGTGTGTGTGTGTGTGTGTGTGTGTGTTTATGACCTGGGAAGAAGTGAGGGTAAATCTGGCATGTGACTAATTTCCGGTAAGGTTAGAGACACATAGTCACAGAATCCCAACAGGGACTCAAGCAGGAGACTGATGAATTAATTGAACTCATTGATTAAGCAATGAATTAATTACTCTGTGTACAGCAGAGTGAAGTCAAGACAGGATGAGGGGTAGGTCAATCTCAGGAAGAGGGAGAACCTGGAAGCTGGAGAAGTCAGTGGGGTGGACTTCCAGGCCAAGCTCAACTGAAAGTGTCCGAGGAGCAGGCAGCAGGGGCCAGGCAGAACCTGCAGAGTGCTGATGTGAGGGTGGGCGATGGGCAGACATCAGTGCTAGGAGCCCAGGTAAGTGAGAAGCTGCACCAAATGTCTATCCCAGTTCCCAGAGAGGCTTGATGTGCTCCTCAGTGGCTACTTCCCTCTTTGTTATTTCAGGGGTTTTCTAGGGCTTCTATACGTGTTCCTCTTAGGGAGGGAGGAACTTTGATTACTTTGGAAAGAGTCCAGATTCTCTCATTTGTAAATGCCTGCAGCACTGTTAGATTTCAGGTCTTCTCAGTGGACCAAGTTGGGGATGGTTATTCAGAATCACCTGCCTTGTGTTCAACAGTATCTATTTGAAGGGCTGACTTCCTCACACTGCATTTCATTCAGAAAACTGATGGTGCCACACAGGATTCTGTGGTGCCAGTGATTGATCCCAGAGTATACCTAAGGGGAGGTTCTCCAGGTGGGCATAATGCGGCCAAACCTGGCTTGGAGAATCTTGGGATACTTTAGTGATAATAGGGTCTCCTAGGAAAAAGGTGTCAAATAGGGTCCTGGTTTGAACCAATCTCTGGGAAAATACTTTGAGGAAGACACTGTAAGACACACAATGCTCCAGTAGAACTATATCCCTCAGGGCATGAAGTATTAGGAGTATTACAGAAGAACAGGAGCAAGTTCCTGATATTTTCGTTTAAAAATATGTTTTGGGAGCAGCTAACAAGTGTCAGGCAAATCGGGTGCTATTTTAGGCTCTGAGGACACTGGAGTAAATAAAATGAATCATATACCTGCTCAGATAATGCTGTCTTTGTCACCTTTACATGGACACTGTGTTTTAAAGATTGCAAGTAGCGTAAACATAGGACTTCATAACAGAGAGTGGGAGTATGCAAAGATGCATCAAAGCAGTCAATTGGGAGCAATAGAAAAAACAAAGGAGAAACAAGAAAGTCATTATTCTGGAATCTGGCCCATAAAAGTTCCTCAGATTAAAAGAACAAGAACTTATCAGTGAAAGATAGAGCTGGCAAATTACTTATTTTTTCTTGCATTTACCTTGATTCTGCTTTAATACTGGATATGGCTTTGGTCATGCTAAGCAGTAATGAGCAACCTTTAGTCTCTGAGGCTTAAAGAAGTTTATTGGAATTCTGTTTACAAAATGGGAGAGTAAGGAGCTCAGTAGACCCTTTGTCTGGCCAAACAAGCAAAACTCATCAAAATGATAAAAAGAAACCCAACTTTGTAGAGCCTGTGGAAATTGTTCTCATGGAATATAACAAATAAGAAATAGGTATATAAGAAAAACTGCTACATCTCCATAAGAAAACGTAGAGTCTAGCATATGAGTCATATGAATGCTCTATATCCACTTGCCCTTCTGCCCAGCTCAGCGAGATGGAACCTCCACTCTGGCAGATGCTGGGGAAGAGATGGGGTTCTCTTTTCCCTCAGCTTCCTGTCGAGAGATACAGTATCTCACTGAGAGGTGCGGGCCACCAGTGTCCTGCCCCTCCGCCTCTAAGTTGCAGAGGCTAATTTCCTACTGAAGATGTCGGAAAGTTTAGCGGCTCTTTCACTCTGCTCAGCCCCTTTATGTGGTAGAGGGGTTACTAGGGGCATACAGTCTGAGGGTACTGAGCCTCAGTTTACTCATTGGGAGGCCCCATGCTAGGAAAAGCAAGCCAAGAAACAAACAAAAATCCAAACAGAAGCTATCACATGCGGTCAGTCCCCTACTCAAAAAGTACTTCCTACTAGGTCAGTAAAAATGACTGAATATGCTAGGGGGAGAAGCGGTCCAAAAAACCAGAGAACTCTGACACTCTGCGCATAGCAACTGATTTTATTTGAAAGAGAATGTGAAGAATTTCAAGTCTGTATGTGCTCTAGTCTACGGCCATACCACCCTGAACTCCCCCGATCTTGTCTAAGTATGTGCTCTAAAACAGAGGTTGTAGTGCTAAGCAATTAAGAAGAGGCTGGTCACTCTATAAAAGCAGCATGCTAAATCATAGACCATCTAGTTTCTAAAAGAATCAGAGAAAGATATGGGTAAGAAGGGCCCTCCTGGAGAAAGAAAATACTCAAAAATTCATTTCCAGAAGCCCCTTAACTTAATCGGATCAGATTGGGGAGAAATGTATGCTCTCAGGGTGTTGTTCAAACTCGATGATCATCTAGTAATCAGTGAAGCCTAGCAGGGTGGGTGTGGTACCAACTGAGGCAGGCAGCTTAACAGGGATAGCATGGAGAGAGGTGGTCACAAGGAAGCTTAGATATACATACTTAAGTGTATAGGGAACATTCTTCAAGTAGACCACACTAGGCCACAAACAAGCTCCAATAGATTCAAAAGGTTGAAAACACATAAAGTATACCTTGCCGCAATAGGTGCAATTAGGAATTAGTAACAAATTTTTTGCAAATACTGTCAACCCTCTCTCTATATCATGTATTCAGCATCTATGCATCCAACCAACTGGGGATCAAAATATTTGGGAAAAGAGTGGCATCTGTTCTGAACATGTTATTCCCTAAACAATACACTATACCAACTATTTACAGTAGTCTAGAAATGATGGAAAGAATGTGGGATATGTGTAGGGTATATGAAAATACTATGCCATATTATATAAAGGATTTGAGCATATGCAGATTTTGATATACACTGGAGTCCTGAAATCAGTTGCCCATGGATAACAAGGAACTGACTATACACAGAGATTAAATAATACATTCCTAAGTAATCGAAGGATTGAAGAAAAAAAATCACCAGGGAATGAGAAATAACTTTGTGATGAATGAAAACAGATAAAACATACCAAAACCTATGTTACACAACTACAACAGTACTTAGAAGCAAATTTATAGCTCTGAGCATCTTTATTTAAAAAGAGGGTCTCAAATTAACCTATCCTTTCATCTTAAGAAACCATAAAAGGAAGAGGAAAACAAACCCAGGGAAAGTAGAAAAAAGAAAGAATAAATATTAGAACAGAAATTATTGTAATAAAAAATAGAAAAACAATAAAATAAATGTAACCAAGTGTTCATTCTTAAAAAGGTGAATAAATTATCTAGATTGACCATACTAAAAAAAAAAGACTATAATTACTATAAAATTACTAATGTCAGGTCTGAAAGAGGAGACATTACTATTGACCTTGCAGAAAGAAAAACAATTATAAGGGAATACCATGAACAAAATGTATGCCCACAAATTAGATAACGTAGAAGTGGATAAACTCTTGGAAAGACACAAGCTACCACAGTGAACTGAAGACATATAAACTAGGAGTTGGGTATAGTGGTGCGTGCTGCAATTCCGTACACCGAGGCAGGAGGGTCCCAAGTTTGAGTACAGCTTGAGTAACTTGGAGACTTAGCGAGATCCTGTCTCAAAATAAAAAGAGCCAGGGGTAGCTCAATGCAAAGGCTCTGGTTCAATTCCTAGTACTGTAAGAAAAAAAAAAAGAATGGAAGGAAAAAAGAAAAGAAATATAAATTAGAGGTTGAGGATGTAGTGGAGATGTAGCTCAGTAGTGGAGCACTTGCCTACACTGCTCGAGGCCCTAGGTTGGATCCTCAACACTAAAAAGAAAAGAAAAAGAAATATAAAACTACAATATTTATATGTGATAGAGTAGGTCCAAAAAAAATAAAGAAGTAGAATACATAGTTCATTAATTAAAAAAGGTACCTGTACATAAAAGTCTAGGTCCAGCTGGGTTCATTGTTGAATTCTGCCAAACATTTAAATAATACCATTCTTCAGAAACTTTTCAAAAACTCTTGATATATTCTGAGGCCAACAATATACTCATATACCAGACGTATCATACTAAAGTTACATACTAATATCTCTTATGAATATAGACATAAAAATCCTTAACAAAAGAGTAGAAAACTGATTCCATCAACATATATGTGTGTCATACTCATGAGGGATTTATCCTGGGAATGCAAGATTTATTTAAGATCTGAAAATCAATAAATGTAACATGCCATATAAATAGAATAAAGGATGAAAATCATATAATTTCAATAGATGCAGGAAAGAAATTGAAAATAATTTAATTCCTGCTCCTGATAAAAATCATTCCATAAAATGTAATTTAGGAAGCTTCCTAAACTTGATAAAAAGCACTATTATATCCACAGCTCACATCATTCTGAATAGTAAAAAATGAGGCCTCCCCAATATGTGAGAGGAGGCAAAGATATCCATTCTTATTACATCCTTTTACGACCATTCTAGAAGTTGTAACAGGGCAATTAGGTAAGAAAACTAAATAAAAGTCATCCATATGGTTAACACATAAAAGAGGGAAGTTAGGAGGAATCTCTTCTAACGTTCTGTAGAGCAAGCACAGTAAGGTAACTATGGTTCACAACAGATATTTGTATAATTCAAAATAGCTAGTAGAGGGGATTTTTGAATATCTCTAGTACAAAAAATGATAAATTTTGAAGTGATTGATATGCCAATCACCCTCATCATATAAAGTGTTGAAATACCACACTGTACTCCATAAATATGTACAATTATTATGTGTCAGTTAAATTAAAAAAATTGCTAACTACAATAAGCCCCAAAGCATCCATATTTGATAGGGAAAAAACCTATATTTATAGATGATGTGATCTCATATAAATATATATGTGTGCGTGTGTGTGTGCGTGCGTGCGTGTGTGTGTGTGTGTGTGTGTTTGTGTAGTAAATTCTAATGAATCCACTGTATTTGGAAAACAGGATTGAGAAAACAATTCCCTGTAGAGGGCATCAAAAAAACCAGAATACTTGAGAATAGGTTTCCTAACAGAAGTGGAAAACTTAAATTTTGCATTTACAGAAAAGCCTTAAAAGAAAAAGACTAAAATAAATGGCTAGGCATTTTATGCTTGTGGATTGGAAGTCTTAATATTAAGATGGCAGTATCCCAAAGTAACATACAGATTCAATGCAATCTCTATAAGAATGCCAGATGACTTCTTTGCAGTAATTGAGAAGGTAATGCTAAGATCATAGCAATTCAAAAGACATCGTGAGAAGCTTGGAGGACGTTTTGGTTTCAAAACTCAACACTACTGCATAATAAAGAAAGTGAGGTACTGACATAGGAAATAGAACTGAGTTCCAGAAATGAATGCTCACGTTTACTGTCCATTGATTTTCTCTTCCTCTCTCTCCCTTTCTTTCTTTCTTTCTTTCTTTCTTTCTTTCTTTCTTTCTTTCTTTCTTTCTTTCTTTCTTTCTTTCTTT
>NW_004624822.1:7447308-7476811 GCF_000247695.1 Heterocephalus glaber | reverse complement strand
TCTCTCTCTCTCTCTCTCTCTCTCTCTCTCTCTCTCTCTCTCTCTCTCGTCAATAGATTTTCAACAGTGCTACTAAAGTAATTTAATGGAAAAAAACTAATCTTTCCAGCAAATGCTTCTGGAACAACTGTATATCCATGTGCAAAAGAATGAGGTTAGATACTTACCTTACTCTATATACAAAAATTAACTCAAATGGCCTTAGAGACCAAATTGCAAAAGCTAAAACTATGAAACTCTTAGAAGAAAACATAAGTGTAGTATGTGATTTGGGATGAGGCACTTGTATTTTATATATGTTGCCAAATGCAAAAGTAACAAATACAAAAACACACAAAGTTCTGTGCTTCAACAGATATATCAAGATACTGAAGAGAAAATAGATAGTATAGGAGAAAATGCCTGAAAATCATATATCTGAGAAGAAACTTGTATCTAGACTATATAAATGACTTTCACAACTCAGTAACAAAAACCAATCCAATTAAAAATGAGCAAAGGTTCTGCATAGGTATTCATCTAAAAAGGAGATGCAAACGGCCAATAAACCCAGGAAGAGATGGTTTAGGCTTTGGGGCAATACCTCCAAAGCAGCAATGATCTATCACATCACATGATTAGGGAGGCTGTAATCACATGATAGAAGTGCAGAAATTTGAAGGCTCATGCATTCCTGCTGGAAATGTAAAACAGTACAGCCACTTTGGAAAACAATACAGTATTTCCTCTATATCTTTGAATATATGGTTACATATGGTACAGCATTTTCACTCATAGATATGTACACAAGAGAAATGAAAACATACATTGTGGCATTATTTTGACTTTGCAAAATGTTTAAACAACTCAGATGTTCAATTAATGGATAAATAAATGTGGTCTTTTTATTATTTGGAAATAAAATCAAGTGGAGTACTGATACAGACTACAACATGTATAAATTTTGAAAACATAATGGTAATGAAAGTAGCCAATCAGAAAAGACCAGTTATTGGATAATGGAGATTCTGGTACTAGGCTACCACAGACATACTTAACATTGCTAACATTGCTATATAATTTCCTTCATGTTCTGCACTCCAAGTTCTTACCATGCCTTTTGTTATTTATTCTTTTTCTTTTTGGTAGACTCTGTTCCCATTCCTCCCAAATATTTTACTTTCTTGATCATGGCCAAAGAAGTTTCCTCTCCCCATTTCTATCATGCCTGCTTTTGATCAGATTTCTATATTTTGCTGGGGTTCCTCACCCTTTCCTAACATGGACTCCAGGACTTTGGATTCCATTCAGATCCACAGTAGCTGTGGGGATTTTTCAAAGGCTCCTGTCCGGCCTGTCAGTCTTCAGCATAAGTTCTTGTTGTATGTGTCCATCACTGTGAAGGTGAATACTATGCTTCTCTGTATAACTTAATTTCCTGCTCGTCACTCATCTCCCTTGCTTCTTGCTTTATGTTCCAGCAGCATTGAAATGCATGCAATTCTCTGCGTGCATCATGCTGGCTACTGCCTTCACACCACTCTACATGCCATTCCCTCTCCTTTGAATCATTTCCTCTTGAAACTTTCAGCCACCTGACTCCACACTTTGGATTACACCATTGCTGAAGTCAGTTTCCTTCTTTGCTGTTTCTTCTCCATTACTTTAAAGGTGCACTTACTGTTTTTTGTTCTTAAAAGCAAAGTCTGTGTCTTGCTCGTTCCTGTATGCATATTGCCTGGTCCATAAGGGACACCGAAGGAGAAATGAGAGGAAAGAGGCCCTTGGGCAGGTGTTGGATCTGAGAGAAGCCTTGCATTACCTCTATTTGGTGTCTGGCAAGTTAAAGATCAAATCGCCCAGGACAGATAGCTAGTTCAGCAGTATTTTCCTGAAGACATTCCAGAGGAAGACTTCTTTTCTTTATCTAGAATCCTTCTACCATGGTGGTCCATTTCTAACTACTGTTCTATTTATATTTCACCAATGTCACATCTTAACGCTTGTTCCTTCTGTCCTGTCTGAGTAAACTGAACGTATGGATCATGCAGTATCTTCCACACAATGTTTCTTTGTAAGTCAAAAAGATTTTGAATTAAGCTTTGGTATTTGTGGTTGAGTGCTGGAAGCCTGCAGCTCTTCATGTTATGGCAAGCATAGAGCCACCCAGATAAAGGACACATTTTGGGCCAGGGATTTAGCTCAGTGGTTCCGCCACCTGCCTTGCAAGCGTAAGGACCCAAGTTCAATCCCCAGTACCAAAAAACAAAACAAAACAAAACAAAAACAAAAACAACAAAAAAGAAGGACACATTTTGCAGTTACAACAAAATGCAGTGGAAATCCTGGTTTCCTCATTTATTAGCTTTGAAACTATAGCTAGGAGACTTGATTTATGCAAAGCCCTAATCTCTAATCTGTAAAATGAGAATACAGATTTATACAAGTATTGAATAGAACTAAATGACACTGCATGTAAAATTTAAAGCATACTATCTAGCACAGTTCTTTTTTTAAGCTGGAAGATCCTGTGCTTGGTATTGGGAATACAGTCATGGTATATTTGTCAGGAAAAGCTAACTTTGATGACAAAAAGACTCAGTCATGTAATTTCATAACACAATAAAAGATTATATTTTGCTCATGTAACAGATTAGTGATGAAATGTGCCAAATGCTAAAATTGCTAGTGGAGGACAAGGTCTTGGAATAATATAGTTTTGCAATATTTGATTCACACAGACTTCCCTTCCTAATGAATAATCCAGTGTAAAGTAGGTATGCCTTTCCTGGGAACTACAACCAGTCAACCAACCAACCAACCAAACAAACAAACAAGAATGCAAAACAAAGGAAAAACAAAAACTAAGAACACGAGAGGCCTTACATCCTCATGAGGTGACTAATCAGCCTGGCTGAGATGTTAACATTGGATTCATCTGTGAGACTTCATAGATTATTTCATGACTCATTTGGAGGCTCCTTTTCTCCTTGGGTTGTGGTTATCTTTCTGTACCCTGTGGATGAATTTCATACAAACGTGGGGTTTACTATGCATCCCCCTCTGTCTTTCTCTCACTTAACAGCATGTTAGTCTTCCCCATCTATTTGAGAAATGGTTTATTGAGCAGCTACACGTCAGATTGTGTAAATGAGAATGTGGATCTTTTCATACGGGAAAGGGGATCAAAGGGGGCGGAGGAGAGGGTGTGTTAATGGGACTGAAAATTATCAAGCTATGTTATATGCATGTACCAATTTCTCAAAAACAAACATCAGTGTTCTGTGTTACTGATGTGTACTAATTTTTAAAAATGCCTTTAAAAGCCTCTAGATTTCTTCCTTTAAAAAAATCAATAGATGAAGTTTCTAGCACTTTTTTTTTTGGTACCAGGGATCGAACTCAGGTCCTTGCGCTTGCGGGGCAGGTGTTGGAACCACTGAGCTAAATCCCTGGCCCCAAATGAAGTGTGATTTGCTTTAAGGTAAAGGTCAGGTAAGGTAAGATGTTGAGTGACATGTGGGTATAATCCTTTTCCAGTTGGTCACAAGTGACTTTTCACACCAATTTGGGACTGAGAGGAAAGGTCCATTTGGGTACTTGTCATTGGAAGGAAGTACAAATGGTACCTTGGTCCACGAACTTAATTCTTTCCACGATTCTGATCACAAACCGAATTGGATGAGACCCCCTAATCAAGTTTCCCCAGAAGGTCAACGTTGAACCTAACCATTAAATTTGATTCAAGTCATGTACTTTGAATCCAATCATGTACTTTTAAGAGGCACCAGGAGACATGGAGTCTTGCTTGTTTGTTTATTTGTTTCTGTTTTTTCTGGAGACAGGGTGTCACTGTGTAGTTCAAGCTGGCCTTGAACTTACTGTGTAGCCCAGGCTGGCCTCAAACTCATGGCAATCCTTCTGCCTCAGCCCCCCAAGTGCCACCATGCCCAGGTAGATATGGAATCCTGACTGGGCTTTCAATCTTCGCTCCATTGCAAAAAAGATGAGTCATGTTGAGCCAATTGTTGATCAGCGTTGTGTTTTGTATAGCCAGCCACGAGAACTAAAATCCTGAATAAAATGGCAAAATTTATTCTCCTTACACAGTAGGCAGTCCACAGGTATACTGGCTATTTAGCTAAAGGGTAATTCTCTCCAGAATTTAACTGTCAGACCATGAAAATTATGTTTTAATGCTGTAATTCTTTTGCTACAATCTTTAAACCTTTCTAGAGGACCTGCCTCACCCCATCACTGCATAGTGCTCTAAGGAAGACACAGAAATTTCAGGATAATAAAGTGCCCACTATGGAAGCATAACTCCTGGGATTTTTTTTTTCATATAATGCTCAGCATGGTCACCAGTGGATGCCTCAAAGAACCGTTAAAATTTCAGAATAATTTGTGTGAAATGGTCTCATTATGTTTAAAAACTTAGGAGAAATAATGGTAAGAATAAGTTTGTTAAAAAGCAGACTGGAAATGTGAATACCAAATTGTGAAAATAGCATTTATCCTTGGAATAAATAAGGGATTCATGTGGAAGCATCATTTGTAGGTTAAATGGTTTAGTCTGTTCACTTCTGAGTGGTTTGGGATTTTTGCAGTGGTCATACATTCATGTCATAAGTTGGAGTTTTAAAAACTAAAACATTTTTTCATATAGTTTTACACTTACAGAAAAATTGAATGATAAGTATACAGCATTCTCATATACTCCATCATTCCCCCAATTTTCCCCTATCAATAACATCTTGCATTAGGGTAGTGCTTTTTTTTCTACAGTTGATGAGCCAACTCTGATACATTCTTATTAGCCAGAGTCTATAGTTTGCATTAAGTTCACACCGTGTTGTGTATCATATGGCTTTTGAAAACTGTTGGTCATATATAACCATTATTATGAGCTCTGACAGTATAGTTTTATTGCTCCAAAAACCTGTGCTTCCCTGGGCATCTTTTTCCCCCTTTCCTGATCCTTGAAAAGCACTCTCTTCTTCCCATTGTTTTTGCCTATTCCATATGTCATATAGCGGGGAATTAGACAATATGTAGCTTTTGCAGGTTGGCACTTGTCCCTTAGCAAAATTCAATGTTGTTTTGGATGTTCCAGGTCTTTTGACTTTCAACATAAACCTCATAATCAGTTTGTTAATATCTACCAAATAGTTTGCTCAGGTTTTTTTTCTTTTAAATTGGGATTGCATTGAATCCATAGATCAAATTAGGAAGAACTGGTGTCTTAACGATATTGAATGTTCCTACCTATGTATGTTGACAGCTTTTCATTTTTTTATTCTTGATGTCTTTCACTGGAGCTTTATACTTTTATATCTATCTATCATCTATCTATGTTATATAGACTTTTAAAATTTATACCTAAGTATTTGTATGTTTTAGTGTTAATGTAAATGGTATTTTATTTTTAATTTCAAATTTTAATTACTCATTTTTAGTACATAAGAAAATACCTGACTTTTGTATATTAACCTTGTATCTGGACCCTTATACTCCAGAATGTGTTACTTGTATAATTAAAATCATCAAAAACAGGATCAAAGAAGATGGAGGAGAAAACTAGCCCAGTACACCTGGATACACCACAATAATTGAAATACACTGAAATATTTTGGCACTAGGTGTGTCTTTTGTAAATTTCCCACAATGGTTTAGGATTTCTTTTGTTCATATTTGCTAATGTGTAGATTCATGTAAGAAAGGACACAGAATAAACACCAAACACATCTGGGGTGAATTTTAAAGAGATATGGTATGAATAAGTCCTGTGGACATCCAAACAAGTGATAAAATATGATAGTTACTAATGCTGAACTCCATTAATGTGCAAAAAATTAAGCACATGGAAGAAAAGCGCCTAGAGAATGTTAGCTCCAACAGTTATGACTAGGTAGCAAGAGACATTATTGGCTCACGGATACTTCTTGATTTCAATGCACAGGCCAGCACGGTGCTGACCACCTGATGAGAGCAGTGAGGGAGCTCTCTCTCACCTCTGCACCCTTCTGAAGCACAGCATCCCCATCTCTTTCCTTCTGCATCTTCTTAGTCTCCTCTCCCAGGCAGCCTTTCCTCAGAACCAGCCTGGAAGGGTATTCTGGTAAAAGCTGTTGGTTTTGCAGTGCAGAGAGTTTCGGGACCATATTATGTAATCATATTTTATTTGTATGAGAGACCTACAAAGTGTCTTTTATCCATACAAGTCTCTAAAGTAGAAATTTATGTAAATATAAATGCATATATATATATGAATATATATATGAATATATGTCTTGCTCTATCTGGTATAACGTGACACACATAGTGGGTTCTAATAAAATATTTGTTGAATGAATTAATGGATTATATACTTAAAATACTGATAAGATAAATGTAAATTACTGAGTAGCTAAATTGGACCATCATTTTGCTCTGACTAATGACTGTAACTAAAATGAATATCCCATTTAAATTTCTGATTCATTTCAACCTTTTTACTGCTGTTCTTTTACTATAGTAGCCTGGTGGTTTGTATTGGCCATTAAATTCCTGTCTAGAGTAATGAAACATTAGTGCAGATTTGGTCCATTCAGCCCACAGAATCACAGTTTTTACATGATCATACCTGGTATGTCTGAGAACATTTGAATGATTGCGCTAATGATTCTAATGATTCCAGAGTACTGTGGTGAATGACAAATTACTGGTGTCTAACATTACATGATCAGTAAATGCCTGTTATGTGCCTTATTTCTATCTCTCCAGGAAGGCTAGATTGTTCCCAAATAGCAGATTGCCACGTGGACATGCCAATATTTACTCTCTGTTGATCCGAAGTAACAATTTGGGAGCAGTGATTTGATATAAGACACTCTTATGATTTTTTACAAATCGATAACTAGTTAGGAAGAATGACTCTCCCAAGGCGCCCTGTCATGACGATGCTGACCTTCAGGTCCAGTAGGGTGGGATTAATACTGAATTTCTGTGCTGTCAGTACACCTTACTGGCTCAGTAGAATAGACACTTCATTGCATTTTGGCTCTCAAATTGATTGAGGTTAGTTTTAAATCTCAGAGCAGTAATTCTGATTTTCCAGAATGAGATTAAGATAAAATAATTTAGGTGAAATTAAGAAATATCTACTAATTCCCTCAGATGGTGCTCCCATGTACGCGGCATGCCTCTTTTCCTCTGCCTCAGGTGTTACTAAGACACAGTTCATCACTTTGGTTTTTGTTTCGTAGTGTACATCCCTCTCTCTCTCTCTGTCTGTCTCTCTCCCTGTCTCTCTCTCCCTGTCTCTCTCCCTGTCTCTCTCTCTGTCTCTGTCTCTCTCTCTGTCTGTCTCTCTCCCTGTCTCTCTCTGTCTCTCTGTCTCTCTCTCCTCTCTCCTCTGTCCTCTGTCTTCTGTCCTCTGTCCTCTCTCATTTCTCTCCTCTCTCCTTCCCCCTCCTCATTCTCTCTGTGTCTCTGGCTCTGTAATTTTGTGTCTTATGCTCTTCTCCATTCACTTTCTGACTTTCTGCCAGGCTTATTGTGACACCTCCCCAGAATTTGATGATCCTCTTTGTAGAGCTGCAGGTATTCATTCTACCTCTGATTTTGACTTCCTTGCTTACTTCTGTGTCATGGCCTGCCCTGACCTCTGCTGTGTAGCATCCAGGAGCACCTTGCTTCCTTCCTCTGTCTGCTATGCCACATGGCAAGGCAGCTACGAGCCCCTTAGCCCAAAATGGCTGCAAGGGTTGCTCTTTAAGGCCAATGCCTGGTGGCAAAAGTTCTTTAAGACTTGAACAAGTAAGAATAAGAGAAAAGGGGAACAGAAAATGATGCAAAAGAGAAAGTTGAGGAGGAGACAATGGACAGAGAAGGGAAAAAGGTAAAGGGAAATGGGAATGGAGGATATAGGAAGGAAGGTTGAGGTGGATGGTGGGAAAGGAGATGTAGTAGGCAAGAAAGATATTCCAGGCTCCTGTGAAAGGTCCTCTTCCTTCCAGAGCTAGTTTCCCCATTTGCTTGCTGAATCCTGAGCTCCATTTACTTTTTGCCTCTGTGTATTTGCCTTCATTCTCTGGTCATTTTGCTCCCTGTGTCTGTCAGGTTTCCATGACTGTATTGAAATATGTGAAATAATTATAAAGAGAAAATGTTTATTTTGGCTCACAGTTTTGGAGGCTCCAGTCCAAGATCAGATGGACTCATGGCTTTGGGCTTCAGGTGGACGTATCGGATGGTCATGGTGGCGATTGCATGGCAGAGCAGACCACTCACCTCCTGACCAGGAAGCGAAAGAGGAAAAGGAAGAAGATGGGAAATCGCCATCCCTTTCAAGGGCATATCCCCAGTGACGTAAGATTTCCCATCTGGGCCTGCTCCTGGAGGTTCCACTACCTCACAACAGTGGCTCCTTGGGAACCAAGTCTTGAGCACATGAGCTTAAGTGGATACTTACCCAGAACATGGCGCCTATCTTACATCCCAGCTTGTCTACCTCTGCATGGCCAGCCCGCCTCCCTCTGCATGGCCAGCCCGCATCCTTCCTGTTTTTACCAGGCCATCTCTCCCACCTCAGCAGAGTGAGCTCTCCTGGTCTCTGTCTCTGCATTCATGGAAGAACTTTCCAGATTGCCCTCATCCTGTGAAGTGCTAGGCTCTCCTGATACAGATCTTGGCTGGAAGTCAGTCTGAGGATTTAGGAGTAATCTTTGTGCTTTATTAGAGAGGAGGGGGCCAAGGAAGTGAAAGTCAGACTTTAAAGTGATGGAAACATATTTTTGGGAAGATTTGAGCTTGAAACCCATTGCTAATATTCAGAACCACCTGCCTGCATGTAAGATCCTCTTCCTATTTTAAATAATGACACTATTATATTCTTAGTTCTTAATTTTCTACATAGCAGTGGAAGGTAATACAGTCAACCTCATAAATCTGGGGATTCCAAATGGCTTTTGTCATTCGTGCTGAGAACATAGGTTGTTAGCAGCTACCTGAGATGTTGTATTGAGAGGCACTTGAAGGATATGGTTAGACAGTGGAAAAGGTTCTGTGACTGATTAATAATGTCTGCCATAGCCTGAGGAGGCAGGAATGGTGGTCTGTTTGCCATGTGTGGGGTCATCTAGTCTTAAAGTTCTTATAAGAATATTTTGAATTTGTTACAGATATATATTTTATAGATTTTACCTGCCAGAGAGGACTAATGTCTCTTCTTTCAGAAAGTTTTGATATTTTATTGCCCTTTATCACCATACAAATTTATTTCTTTCATTTTTGGATAGGTGATCTGACTGTAAAAAGAGCACAAGTGTTAGTAAGCAACAAATATATCTTTGGCCCACAGTAAATATTGCTAACAACCAAATATTTATCTCCTGTTGCAAAGCAGTAGTTCAGTATTTGTTGTTTGTTTTGTTTGTTTCAACAAGGTCAAGTATCTTTTGGTGCAGTTATCCAGTTAGTACTAGTTGGAGAAGGTGCAAAGATTCCTTTGGCTTCTCTGAAAACTTATTTTTCCTGTGGAAATGTATCTGTGTATCTCCATAGAGTCTCAGAGCTGGAAGGCAATTGAGATGGCTTTTGATTTATGTGATTTGGGGAATGGAGATCAGAGCTTATGTGACTTATTCAGAGTTTCACAGTTAGTTCATGACTCATTTTTCCTTTGCGTAAAGAAGTGAGCCTCCTCTATGACTGTTTCCCTTTAAAAGCCGTGGAGAACCCATCCAGGCTGTCCTCAGAGAGGTGGCCCTTGGCTTGGGCAAGCAGCTAGGACAGGTATACCATGTCTGAGCCATCTCAGTGGGTGAGAGACATTTAGCTGCACAGGTGAGGGCCTGCTGTGTTATGAGGCATGTGCCATGAGCTTTGAAGACAGGCAGATCAGGGACAGCATCGGGACCCCATGGAAGAGCAAAGTAGAGGCCCTCTGTGATTGCCAGGAACAGAGCCAGCACATTCCCCTTGTGTTAGTTATTTTTCTCTCATTGCTGAGACAAATATCTGACACCCAAAGTTTGAGGGGAAAGGCTTGTTTGGCTTACAGTTCGTAGAGGTTTCAGTCCATAATCAGCTGGCTCTGAGGCTGGGATGGCAAACAAACATCACAGAGGAGAAACAACATGGCACGCACAAGGCAGCAAAGAAAACAAGAGAGCTTCAGTTCATGGCAGCGGAAGACAGCAAAAGCGACAAGGGAGTTTAACAGCGTCTTTGTGCTCCTTTTATCTTATTCAGACTACTGGGATTAGGGCTCAGGGCGGTCCCAGACCTATCGCTCACATGTAGTGGTTTAGTAATCACAGGCCCTTAACCCCAGCATCACACGTTCCAGATACAACCACCTCTGAAAAAGAAAGTCCCACCTCCTCTGCATGAGGCTTTGGGGGCCATCTGAACCCCAGCCATAACACCCCTCTACTACTGTACACACACAGGGCGCTTCCTTACCACCACTGCGGGGTGTGGGCAGAAGCAGTTCAGAGGTACAGGGGAATCAAACTGCTGGGTACTTCCTTCTATGGAGGCTTCTTCTGTTAGCTGTCTTATCATCCGGTCAGGTAGACCCAGTTTGGCGACAGGATAGTGATGTTCAGATAGGTAAGTCTTTAGATCTGGTGTGCTATAAACCTGGGAATGGGTAGGAAACCCTTTTCCTGCTTTCCATAACTGTTCCTTACAAGTGGCAAAATACTAGGAAGTACTTTCAGGTTGATGAGGAAACAAGACTTTTTTCCCCTCACCTGCATAAGGAGCCTAGACTAAGGGGCCCTTCCTTCCTTAATGTCCTGTCCTTTCTTTTCATAGTACTTGGGTTGACCTTGCCTTTACCACCATGCTGACCTTGGTATGACTGATTTAAAGGCAAATCTAGTCATTCTGCCCACCATTGAACAAACTGGACTGCGTTAAACTGGATCTTCCGTGGACGTCCAGTAAACATTTTTTTTTCATAAAGAATCTCAGCCAGCTAAGATCTTACTGTGCCAAGTACATCTCAGATTCCAGGAGCCAAAGGAGGGCTGGGCCCCTTGGTGAGGTCCCCCGGAGCTGTCTCCTTTGATCTTTGCACTGGGTTAAGAGTAGCTTTTCTGACTCTTATTTCACGGAGAGGAAAGCGAAGCCCTGAGGTCACACAGCAAGTAGATAAAAGTTAGCACTGAAGCCAATCTCTCTCTGATGCACAGGAGTGGGTGCTGTGTTGCATTTCTATGCAGGTAAAATGACAAAAAAAAAAATCTTCCTGTAAATTGCCTCTGAAAAATATGTAGCAATGTAAAAGTGCAGGCTAAAAGTGTTAGTGTTATTATTAATATGGTTTTGGCGTTTGCTCTAGTTATGGGAGCCTTTTCAGGTAGGCACTGTGCGGGCCCTCAGTAAGTTTTCATGTTGGTTCTGTGACTCTCCCTAACTGTTCTCTCAAGTGCCTATCAGCTGGAGACCAGATAAGAAGATGTGGGTTTTTATAAAGTGGAGTACTACTCAGCCATGAAGAATGAGAAACTAGAGACATTTATAGTTAGGTGGATGCACATTGAAGCAATACTCTTAAGTGAAATAAACAGGACACACATGTGTAAATACTGAATAGTTTCTCTGGTGTGAGAAACTGAGAGTGTAAATAAGGACTAAATGGTATAATAGATAATGTGAAATAGGAAGAAGAGGGGCAAAAGGGAAGGAAGTGGGAGGGGTAGGGGAAAGGAAAGAAGGGAATGGAATTAATATGAGAAAATGAAAAAATGGAAACAAAGTCTTTGTAAATAGGGAGGAATGGACGGGTTGAAGGGAGGGCAGGGGAAGGGGGAGAAAAGAAGAACCAAGAGAGACTATGTAAAGGTGCAAATTTCCAATGATGAATGTCATTATATTGTATACCTAAAATGTACCATTGATTAGAATGAATAATCGATAATGCAAAATAGGAAGAAAAGGTCCAGAGGGGTAGAGGTAGGGGGAGGGGCAGGGGAAAGGAAAGAAGAGAAAGAAAAAATGATGAGAAATGAAAAAAATGGAAATAAAGTCTTTGTAAATAGGGAAGGGTGGAGGGGGTGAAGGGAGGGCTAGGAATGGGGAAAAAATAAGAACCAAGATGCATCATGTAAAGGTACAAGTTCCCAGTGAGAAATGCAAATATGTTGTATACCTACAGTGTACCAGTAAAAGAATTTAAGTAATTAAAAAAAAAAAGAAAGAAAGCATATAACCTTAAAAAAAAAAAAAGAAGCTGAAATAAGGTCAAGTTGTTCAAATACTTATATTGGGCTTTGGGACCTGCTGTACCCATGCTAAAAGTCTCCTAAAACACTCAGAGATTTATTAATGCTACTATTCTCCATTCTCCTAGAAATTGTGTGGAAACTCTAGCACAGAATTTTATTCAGTGCCATGATGTCAGATTCCTTTTGTATTCATTAATTTTTTTCTGTCTCTTCTACTTCTGTATTTATTCATTCTGTAGAATTAATCCCAAAATCATTAATTAATAGAAACAGCATCAGTAATTGAAACACTGTGTAAATATTTAAATGAATCACAGAGTATTTGGCAAATGAAGGTGGATACGTGTAGAAATTTATTACTTAACTTACAGTTGGCAATGAATAGACATCTCCAGCAGTTTCACGTGCAAGTGCACAATAATGATTCAATACAAACAAATTACTAGTCAAGTGGAAGTGAGTACAGTTTTGACACAGTAGAATAGAGCTCATAAACATAAATATAATAAAAATAATAATGCATGTTATTTACTTGTGTGGTGTCTAGCTACAGCTGCATTCTAGTTGCTTTGTAATAAAATTAAAACAACTGATTAAATACTCATTAGTTGGTTAGAGACAGATCAGATTATAGCAACAATTAAAATCAGTGTAGAATAATATATTCAATCAGTCTACTCTTCCTTCTGCAAACAAAGTCTTGTTGGAATAAAGTTCTTTATTTTGTACATGTGCTTTGAGTATGCAGTATGTTGTGATAACAAGAACTCCAGGTATATTTAAGGAGGATTAAAAGCTTTACTCTGCCTGGCACCAAAGAAAGGAGACCTTTGACACACATTCCAGGTCTGGGAACGACATGAAGAGGGCTGGACAAGAAGAAATGAATGGATGTGTTATAGGTTGGCAGGGTGGTGCTTGTCTGAGCAGAGTGGTTGGAATCATGGAAAATACTTTTCCATAGGAGGCAGAAGTTTGCATCCTCTGCAGAAGGGAATAGGGAGCCATAGATAAATCAGTGCTGGGGAATATTTTGCTCACCAGAGATGGACATAGTACTCCCTCCCACACTGGGGAAAGGCTTGAGGTCACACACCCATCAGGTGTACTATTTCCTTTTGAAGAGATTTGGAAACAGCAGGATCTAGTCATGTGTCACTCCCCAAGGTGGAGTGGAAACCGTCTGTGTTCTCCTCACATGATTTTGCCGGGCCTGTGTGTAACCAGTCATATCAGTCAGCCTTGCATTCCTGTATTGAAATACCTGGAGTTATTAACTTCTCAGGTAGAAAGTTCCTGAAGGTTCCTATCCAAGACCAGGAGTCCCATTGCCCTGGGCCTCTGGCAAGGGCATCATGGTGGGAGGGCATGGTGGAGCAACTTTCTTACATCCAGGAAACAGAAGGAGATCCTGAGAGGCTGCGTCCGTCCCTCAGTCCTGCCCAGGACGTGGTGCCAACTGCTTACTCTGCCCCAGCTCCTGCAGGTCCCACTGCTTCTCAGAAGTGCCACTCTGGGACCAGGCCATTAACACATGGGGCTCAGGGGATATTTAATCACAAACCCTGACACCGATGTATGGCAGTAATATAGCTAATGCTTCTTGGAATCAACTCACTTTAAAATGTTTACTTAAAAGGACAATTCTGCCTCCATTTTAAATGGAGAGTCATGTCACCTACCATGAACAGAAGGGAAACACAATGCACTCAATCAAAAGGAATCATCACAAATTAATTTGAAGTCCACGCCGTTTCAGGATAATAGCTCTGAGCAGGATGCCTACTTACTATCCCTCTGTTAAAAGGAGAGGAAGAGTCACGAGGGTCGGCTTTTGAAGATGTGCGGTAACACACTGACACTTTCTCTGTGATATAATAGGGGGACCAGACAGGAATTTAAACACAAAGTAATGTCTTGCCATCCAGCTCAGTTACTGAACACTCTTTGTTGTGCTCTCCGCCCCTTTTTTCTCTTTTCTTGGTGGCCTGTGGCCCACCGGTGAGCTCAGATTATCCAACAAGATGAGCCCCGGAGCTGGTGGAAGGAGTCTCAGCTCATAGGAATATGTTAAAGATGACTCAAGAGAATACCTGCCTCAGGCCACCCATGCTGGGTGGGGCAGTGTTTAATTCCGAGGAGAGGATCCTTGCTGGGTCTGGTCCCTTCTGATCCTTTCTTTCTCTCCTTTCTCGGGAGCAAGTCTGCTGGTGCGGGACACGGTTCTGGCCCCTCCTCCAGAGAGAACCTCAAACATGGTAGCAGTAGACTCCTGTTTTTCTTTCTCTTTCTTTCTTTTTTTATTTTTATTTTTCCTGGTACCAAGGATCAAACTCAGGATCTTGTGCTTGCCAGGCAGGTGTGGCACCACTGAGCTACATCCCTGGCCCTCTTTCTTTCTTTGTCAGCCTTTAATATCTATTTAAGGCCCATGTTTTTAAGATTAAGGGAGAGGGTAAAAGAGCCCAACATACTTCACTACCGTTTTCAATCAGGACATTTTCTCTCCCTCACAAAGGATACAGAATACCCTTCGAAAAGAGAAAATTTCAGCAAAAGCAGAAAAATCGTTTCAAACCTGTAGAGGCTTCTCTAGATGGATTTGTACTGCTCCAATTTTGGATTCAAAGGTCAAAGTATTGAATTATCCAAATTTCATTAGCTCCAAGATAACATGACTTATAAAACATACTAACAATTTAATACAAGATACTGGGGAAAAATTAAAGCCCTTACATTAAATATGCACATCAACTGGATAAAAGTCTCATTTATAGACCATTAAAGTATAAAGAAAAATCGTTACGTTATAATTGAAAACTGCATATTTCTAGCAGGGCATGGTGGTACCAGCACCATGGGTAGATAATACCAGCACCCTGTTATACCAGCACTCTGGGTAGATAAGACAAGAAGGTAGCAAGTTCAAGTCCAGCCTGGGCAATGTAACAACTTAGGGAGAACCTATCTCAAAATAATGATGATAATAATAATAAATTTAAAAGGTTGGTGATAGGGCTGGGATTTAGCTCAGTGGTTCTGCCGCCTGCCTCACAAGCCCAGGGTCCAGAGATCCATGCCCAGTACCAAAAAAAAAAAAGAAAAAAAGGTTGTTGATATAGCTCAGTTTGAAGGCCCTGGATTCAATTCCCCCCGACCCTGCAAACCCTACATTTTCTCTTCTGTCAAGGTTTTCGTTACTTTAAGCATAATCTTGTTTGTTTAGGATCTTATCTATTCAAATGTCACCCGAATGTTAGGCCTTGGTCCCTCAGTTTATGTGACTGACTGAATTGCAAAGCCAAGTAATGATATACATCATTTGGGCTTAATTTTTTCTTTTGTATTAATTGTAAAAAATCTGGACTATGGCTCTGAGATGGAAGGTGAGCCAGTGGTGCTGTTAGAGGACACAGAGTCCAGTTCTTGTTCATGCAACTCTGCCTTAAAAAAACGAAACGAAGGGGGACACAAAAGGAAAGCTGTGCCTCTTTGTCATTCGTTGGGTCTGTACTTCTGCCCCTTCTTTCCTGTGTCAGAGCCCAGTAGCTGGACTGAGCATCTGGTGAACACTTACTCTGTCCATTTTTCTTCAGCCCAAGTGAGCGTGGGTCCCAGCTGGGCGTGGGAGAGGCCAGTCCAGGGGCCCTCCCATGCCATGGCCCCGGGCCTTCCGGGAAGTGGAGCTCGGAGCGGGACAGGACGCTTGCTCCCCCTGCTAGTCCAGATTAGTGGGCGAGGACTGTTGGCAAGTTCACATTCTGAGCTGTGGCCCAGGAAATGAAGGGAGCAGTGAAGGCTTAGGAGAGGGGGACGTTGAGGGAGAGGGAGAGGTTGGAGAGAGGGATTGAGGAAGAGGGGTGAGAGAGTGAATTACAGAGAGAGCAGGAGTGCGGGACGGAGCCCCGCCCTGTGCAGCACAGCCCGGCCCAGAGAGGAGGTAGACATGGCCTTGCGGTGGCTGGCGGTGTCCTGCATCCCTGTGGCGTGGTGTCCCGGCCTGCGAGTGAGGAGGGAGAGCACTGGCACAGAGGAGTGCGGCGGTGCCTGCTTTCAGGGCCCACTCAGCGAGGGAAAACAAGCGCTAGGGGCAGGAGGAGTAGGAAGCAAAGCTCCCATCAAGGGCATAAGCGCCTGGAGTATTACCCAAGAAACACAAAGGGGAGTGAACATTGTTCTCCATCCAGCCGTTCCAGTTCCTCTCTGATGTTCAAAGAAACTTGGTTTCCTGCACCACTGCTCACAGATGCATAAATATTTACAGATGGATTTTTTTAAACTAGAAAAGTGAGTGTGGAGTTGACAAATTGATAGTTCCTGTGGATGTCAGAATGAAAAGAGGAAGTGACTTTGGATTCTTTGGAAATGTTAAATGCATGAAGTCTATGGAGACGTGGTTTGGGAAATTGTAATCCCAGCCACATGTACTCAGCGCCCAGTGAATGCTCAGGGCCTCTGCTGGCTCCATGAGAAATAATCAGTCTCCATCATCCTGATGAGTTTCTCTGAAAATAAACATCCATTTTCCCAACTTCAGGAAAGGGGGTGATAGAATTTTCACTAGAGGCAGGTTGGAGAAAATACAGAAATCCCTAGCTATAGATGGTAAGAAGACCTTCATCCTGAAAGAATTCTACTACTCACCGACCTTGCAGCCCACGAATATAAAAATATACTCTTACAAGAGGGACTCAATGAAGAAGGAACTTTTTATGCCTCTGGAACAACATGCAGATGATTTAGATGACCCCGATAATGTCAATCACCTGTTTCTGTGGTCTAGAAATTTATGTTCTATTAGACAGTAAGAGGCTGATGGTTTCCAATTTGACGAAGGGTTGGCCTGTTTTTTCCGCTATGGGTATTGGTGATTATTTACTCTTCCTCAGATACTATAGTGGCTACCATATCAAAAAATGAAAAATTCATTCTTTCTAGTTTCCAAGGAGAAACACCATAATAGGGGAGGTTGATTTTAGCTTCAATGAAGAACTTGTAGGGACAGAAGGAGTCCTTAGCAGGCTGTGCCCCTTTTAGAGGGTAGGAAAAGCAGCCTCTGTGTGGCTGTGAGCAGCAAGCAGTGTTCCAGCAGCTTTGTGGTGTGAAGCTGCCTTACTGGCTGTGGTTTTGATGCCCACCTCTGTACGGGCAGCACGGCCCCTCCTAGTGCAGGTGGCCAGGCCCACCCAGGTTCCCCTATCAGCAAGCCCCACATCCAGTCAATCAACTGTTGACCCTTGGGGCAGTGGAGACAGGACTCCTACCCCACGAAACAGGGTGGCAGCTGCAGGCTTGGCGGTGTCCCAGCTCTGGGCCCTGTCTCTCCTCCCCTCTCCTCTGGAGTGGCTCTACTGCTTCCTTTTGCAAGGCTTACAGTAAAGTTAATTTCACTTTGCACTAGCCTTCTGTTCTGACTCCTTTTCCTTTTTCTACATTGGAGAGAGAGACAAGCCTGGGACCCTAGACCCCAGACCCACCGGACATAATGAACATTGCACCAAATACAGAGGTCCACAGATGGAATGAGCAGCCCCACAAGGTAGTGATTATTTCCGTTAGAAGGATCCAGGTAGACTCAAGGTTCTGTGGAAGTAAGTGGTAGAGACCAACTTGGGCTAACAGGTCTAAAAAGGAATTTGTTGGTTGACTACCAAGGAGTTAGTACAATTAAAATGGGGGCAGGAGGTTCCTGCTTAGAATAGGAAAGGATTGATCAAGGTGGAATCTACTTGACTCTTGAGATGATGCAATAGTAATGAACGACTGAGAGCCATGTCACCGCTAAAGGTTCAGAGTCCTGGCAGAGAAGGTCTAGATGTCTGAGCCTAGGTCACATTTTCATCCATTTGCCACACAGAATGTGGACAGCAGAAAATTGACTACATGTCTCCAAGGATCCCTTCAGATTCTATATGGAATGATACAGCACCTAAGTCCCCTTTCTACGAAGACTTTTTCTGATAGGAAAGTTTCTCTTAAATGGGAATCAGATAAGAAATGGAATAGAGGCTGAGGAGCCAAAAATTAACAAGCAGTGGTTACTACAGAAGTCGACTCAACATCCACTAGGTACCTTATTAAGGAAGATGGACTGTTCACTGGGCAGGAACTTGGGTATAAAGAATTAGTCTCCCCGAGTCCAGTCAGCAGTCCCGGACAAGAGGATCATCTTTGAAGAATTAGAGTGTGGGCCTCCTTAAAGCAAATCAGGCATGCTTGTTACTAACATCTTCTGGTTTCTATAGTTTTTATCTGTGGTGTAGCAAACGGATGCTGTTATCATGTAGAAAACTCACATGCTCACAGTCTGGGAATTTCTCTCTGTCCTCTTGTCCCATCCTTTGTGTCCTCTAGGCAATCTCAGCACTCCCACAGCTAAACATAGGCACGATTTTCACCACACACACACTGGTCTTCTAGCACCCCCATTCATACCAGAAGAGAATTTGGGTCACAGTGCTATATCATGTTCATGGTTTTCGTCAGGGAGGAGAGTTCCTCAATGCAGGTTTCTCTCTAAGTGCTGCAGTTGTAACACATGACTTTGAGACCAAGAAGAACAGATGAATGAACAAATGAGGGTAGGAAAGGAATGGACAAATGGGAATATAAAGGAATGGTGAGCAGAGGCCTCTCAAGAGTTGAATTCTGTGTTGGTGTCTTCTCACCTTCCCAAAGATGTCCTAATCCATACACTTTTAGGTCCTAAGCATGGTCAGTGTCTGATCTCCCGGTATCTTTCAGGTGCAGCATTTCTCTTGGAAGCTGAAAGCATTTTACTGTATTGATTTGTTCTCACCAGAGCTGAGCCATGTGTGGTAAATAGGCTTTTGTTTCTATTGTGACTGTCAATAGTATGATGCCAATTACTTTCATCATGGTGATTTTGAGGGATCACGTCTTTAATTGACAAAGAGCTGCACTGAGCAGACAAACCACACCATACTATGCCATGGCCTAAACTTTCAATTCATGGACCCTGGTACCGGGGGAAATTCGCTCTCTGTGCATGTGTGTGTGCACATAGGTGTGTGTGTGTGTGCACATAGGTTGTGTGTGTGTGTGTGTGCATGTATGTGAGATTGAGTGCAGCTTTGATTTAGGTAGGAACAAAGGCACACAAACAAGCAGAGAAAACTTGAAGAAATAAGTAGAATGTTTTAGAGAGGAATCATAAGCAAAAACAGGGAGTCTGAGTGAATGCTGAATGATCTTGTTTCATGTAGACCCTGGGCAGGTGGCCACTCCTTACCTGCCTCCCACTCTCAGCTCAACTCTGGCAAGAACGAATCAATAAAGGAAAAATCTGCTAGCTTCCCAGAGAAAGGCTCCATTGACAGATACAAGGAGACAAATATTCTCACAAAGAAGTATATAAATAGGACACACTTGGGAAAGCAGTAGAGAAGACGTTGATATAGAACTCAACCCTGAGAAGCCTCTGCTCACTACTTCTTCTTCATTTATCTTTGGATCTGTTTGTCCTTTTTCTTCCTTCATTTGCTCATTCATTTGTTCACCTCTCTGGTCCCCATGCCACATGTTAAAACTGCAGCAGTTACAGATGACCTTGCCACAAGAAGCTGACCCTCTCATGCTGTTCCTCACAACCCATGCCCACTGTGAAACACAGCGGTGCCTCGTTTCACAAACTTAATTCCTTCCACCATTCTGGGAGACGCGGCCACATTTGTGTTCGTGGGAAAGATGGCCATGGTCGTGTTTGTCACCCAAGGCAGAGTTCACAGGCAAAACCAAAATGTTTCCAAATGCTTCTGTTTGCGAACCAAATTTGTCACAAACAAAAGCATTCGTGAACTGAGGTACCACTTGCATGTGAAATGGGATGATGATGGATAGAAGGTAATTCACAGGGTTCTTGCAGGGGCTCAAGAATGAGCCTACTAACCCTTAGTTTGCTTCCCATTCCCCACAGAGCCAGGCCTTGAGGGCAGTCATGAGGAGGAAGGAGGGGGAGCAAAGATTTCTTTAACTCTGTGCCTAATCACTCAGGACGCCAAAAGGGCGGTTTCCTTGTGCGCCACTTCCTGCTTCTGCTGCATGAAGCAGATGCTGGGCGGGGTGGCTCCGTGCAGCCGCTGGTCAGTGGCGGCAGGCAGCGCGCAGTGCAGAGGTACTCTCGAGTAGGACTTTCCCACTGACTCTTTCATACTTCAATCTTTCCTCTTTAGGACTTTATCTGAGGCAAAAATAGAACCTAAGCTCCTCTCAGATGTTTTCCCAAGGTGGAGTCGAGCCTGTGTGTGAATCCAAATCTAATTATTGCTTTTGTTATTATCATATGATTTCATCGTACTGATTGGAATCTGTTTCCCAGGACAACCAGAGGTTGACCAAAGCCTTTACGTCTACTTGATGAGAGTCCTACTCTATACTTGGTTCTCCTCACTTACATTGTCAAAAGTATTCAATAAGTTCTGTGGCTCTGCCAGCTTTCTTTCCTCAAATCATCTGTATATAAATTCAGGATCACCTGAGCAATCTGTCTGAGCTAATGTAAATCTATATATTTCTAAGAGCCCATTTTCATGGCTTTTTCTTCCACTACACGAAGGAATCCCCTTGGTATAGTGCTTTCTAGTGCAGAGTCTGATCGCATTCAAAGCACTCGGAATAGTGCCTGGTGCATAGTAGATACTGTTCTCATCATTACCATCTTTCCATTTTCATTTTAGAGTGAAGACTACATAAACAGAATGTCTATGAAGTTATTAGTATATTACCTGTCATGTACTAGGCGGTCAGTAAATATTGGGTAGTGCTGAAACCAGGGTAATTTCCTTGATCGCATTCTGTTCATTGTATGTAGCATTCACTCCCAGGGCAGTTTGCAGTGAGGACGGGTGTTCAGAGTGATGGTGCGTCCAGAGACATTTCGTGATGTTTGCTCACTGGAAGAAATTATAATCACTACTAAGTCAGAAAAGTGGTGTCATATTTTATGTATCCACTTTAGACTGATGATTGTATGTTGTACAGGTAACTTGTGTTCTTTTAAAAATGTAAGTCATGCAGAAGATCATAAGTAAGAAAGCAACACATCACCCTAGATCTTACCACCCAGAAAAACCCACTATGAACAGCTGAAGAACATGGTTTTGCCCAAGAGAGGCTCATGAAGGTTATACTCTCTGCTGTGTTTCATTTTTAAGATATCTGCTAGATGTTTAAAAATCTTTTAATGTACATGTAGGGGCAAGAAGATGGTACGATGGATAAATAAAATAGTAAGACTTAGCATTATAAGGATAAGATTAACTCAGAGGCTATAATATGCCTGCTTTATAGATGAAAGCATTAAATTTAATTTTACTTGTATTTAACAGAAGAAAAATAAACTCAAGTGTACCTCAAGGAATTGTTGAGCTTCAGATATGTATTTTTTCAACAAAAAGCCAATTTATTCCTTAAAAAGACCTTTTGAAAGTTAAGAAAAATATGAGAATATTAAAAGGTGGAGTCTTTCATGAATTAATTTCCCCAGTTTTAGAAGTTTTAGAAGTCATGAGTAATGGACTGGGAAAGATCACATGATTTGTTTCATTTCTTCTAGCTACTTCTCTCATACTTTTCAACTCTGTTGTTATTTTTATTTGAGCTACTATAACAAAATATTGTAAACTATGTAGCATGGAAAGAGGAATTTATTTGCTACAGTTCTGGAGACTAGTAAGGCTAAATTCAAGGTGATAGCAGATTCGATGTCTGGCGAGGGCTTGCTTTCTCCTTTGTGGACAGACCTTGCTGGGTCTCACGGGCTAGAAGCCACCACCTAGCTCTTAGGGGTTTCTTTTTACAGGTGCAATCCCAGTCCTGAAGACAGAGCCTCATTCTGTTTTGCAAATGTAATTCTCCTCTTCATTCACTCTTGGTGCTGCTTTCCTTTGGATCCATTTCTGCTCGTCTTTTCAACGTTCCAGGATTATTTATTTGAACTTAGCTCTCAGTTGGTTACCTTTCATCATTAAGAAATTTTTTTTCTCTCTCAGAGAGGCTCCTGAAGGTTGTATTCTCTGATATGTTTCATTTTTAAGAATATATGCTATTGCATTTACATTTGAATAACCAGTTTGACTGATAGGACATTCTTGGCCATTTTCCTCAGAAATTTAGAGACTTTTGTACTTTTCAGATTAAATGTTGCTGGAGAAAGAGGCCAGGCTAAGTTTTCCCTGTTGTGATTGGCTTGCTTGCTTCTTGAGCACCTGAATAACTAGGTTTATCCTTGTTGTGTAGTAGGTTAATGAGAATGATAGTACTGATTATTACATTTTTTCTCAATATATTATTTCCATCCATGGAAATACTTCTTTTTTTGACTTAAAGAAAACATTCTTAGGGATAGCTCAGCATATTTCTCTTTCTGGTCCAGAGACCAGATGTTTAGTGGAATCTGAGAATGTGGAAGCTGTGGATACAGAAGACAGACTATAGTGCTTCTGGGTTCGGGTAGGGCTGGAGTAGTTAATAAAGTTGATCTTGCCAGATCTTCATTTATTTTCCTTTGTTTCTACTTTTAAAATTTATAACATAAGCTTAAGGATCTTTATGGCTTTATAGGTGTTGGTAAGTCATCAGCCTTTAAAATGCATATAATTTTGTAACTATTTACTAGTTTGTTGTGGGGTGGGGGAGCATGCTTCTATTTTCTTTCCCTGATCTCCTATGACTATGCAAGAATGCACTGCATTTAAAAAATTTTTACTAACAAAAATAAAAATAGTTATCATCTGCTTTGCTTGCTATAAGGTAGCTTTCCTGGGTGGTAAACAGCAGATCCAACTCTGAATAACTTAGGTTAGATACCAGAGAGAGGTTTGAGAGGATGCTGGGTAGTATATGGGAATAAAGAACATGTCCAAGAGAGGAGCTGGCAATTGGCATTTTCAGGAGGCCACATTTGTGCAAACTGGGAAGGCAGCACCATGAGACTACCAAGTCTGAAATACCCTTTGGGCGCATGAAGTGAATGACAGCCCACCAGTACAATAAAAAGGGGCTGTTCTTCGAAGCAGTGCTTTGAACTAGTGGGAAGCTTGGATCCCCCCACCCACATGCACATGCTACCACCCGGAGACATTTGGGAATGTCTGGCGACATTTCAGTTTTCACTAGTGTCCGGGAACATTTCAGTTTGGGGAACATTTCATGTCGTGGGGGTGTCTGCATCTAGTGGGTAGAGTCTGTGAGGACCCCATATACAGTGTGCAGGACAGACATCCACAGCAAGGAATCACTGTGCCTGGCCCAAATGTCAGTAGGGTTGATTTGAGGTCGAGAAATCCTGCCCTGAAGAAAGGGAGTTTAGAATGGGCAAGCACAATAGCTATTCATTACTCTTCCGGTAGCCAAGCTTTCTCATTAATCTGGTACTAAGTTTGTGTACCAATTCCATTCCAGCTTCCAGTTTTGCATTCTTTTAAAAGAGTGACCTTTTAGATAGAAGGATTCAACATTTTAGTTCCTTGGGGTACAGTTATTGAGATATTGTCTTACCCTTGCATGAACACCCAAAAGTCAATTTTAATTCACTGGAGAAAGCTGTGTTAAACCTCCCCTTAATGCTTAGGTTTGTTTGTAAGTCTAATGAGGTTTCTGAAATTTGACTCCTGTATAATAGTCACCCTAGGAACTATAAAAAAATTAATTTCACATTAAATGAACGTTTTAGCTCCAGACTCAGAAGATCTGTCTTTCAGTCTCCTCACATCCTTTGTGCAAAATTAACAGGTGAGGACCACCCTTTGTTTTCCTAATACAGCCGGTATCTGCAGTTGACCCCACTGTTTGTCATTGGGAAAATGACCCTGTGACTGTGGACGCATTCTTTAATCTCTGTGGACTGTGGTGTCAACAAGAGACATCGTTTTACATAGGTGTTTAACTAGTTTAAGTAGGGGCTTCTGAGTCCGTTTCTTTTCTGACCCTATGGAATTCTGAGTTACAACTTGCAGGGTCAGTGGGGTGCATGGAGTTCTGACTTGGACTGATCTCTGGGTTTTTGGTAGTCAGCCCCGTGGCAGTCTTTAGGTAACTTCTTTGCCAGTCCTCAGCTCAATATAATTCAACACTGCACATTAATACCTTTTAACGGTTTTAAATGAACTTTCTCTAAACTTACAGGAGAAAATGAGAACACACGTAGGGAAATCCCTTGGCAGACAGCACATCTGTTGGTGATTTGGCAGTGCTGGAGCAGTTTCATCAGACTGCATCAGCAGTTTCTCTCTAAATGTGAACAGTGTATTTGCTAAAGGCAAACACAGTCATGTCTGAATTATAAGAACTTCTCTCAAATAAGAAGAAATGTGACTGTCAAAACTCTAATGCTTCAAATTACCACAGCCACAATTCTTAAAAAAAAGAAAAAAGAAACCAAAGTCAGAAGCTGTATCAAAAAGCCATTGATACTGTAGAATTTCTGCAGCCTATAAGCAAAGCAATGTTTGACAGTGTTTCTCAGTGCTGATAATGTGCAAAGATGTTTATTTTCATTACTTGCTAGCAGTGTGGTATATCATTATATAAACTTGATTTTATTTCTAATTAAACATTTAAAATGCAGTTGCTTTTCTTTGCTCTTGTGACAAGATAGAAGATTAAGTGACTTTCATTTCCCAGTGGAATTATCTATGCTCAAAAATTCTACCCAAATTAATTTCTGTTGGTGAAATACATTTTTAAATATTATAACCCTATTCATTTTGGAAGAATTAATATTCCCCATGAATGAATATTTTAACTGAAATGTGCTTTTTAGTAACTCTGAAATAGGAGAAAACACAGCTTAGAAACTAGTCACCATTTGTATTTCTTATATACAATTATTTTGAAGATTTTAAAGTAAAGAACATATTTACTTGGTTGTATCCATTAATCTTGAAAATCCTCCCTTTTGGTTCTTCAAAAAACAACTGATTGTTTCTGAAATAAGTTCCAATGTGCTCTGTAATACAAAGGCAGGAATTAAACTTCTGCCACATAGATATTTTCAATGAGGTTACATCTTTTCAGACCGTTTTACAGTTTTCAAATGAAACAATATGATTTAAACATTCTTAGCTTGAATGCCAATTCCTCTATGCATAATGCTTCTCTTGCCTTCCCAATACCAACAACAGTCTACATTCTCTTATTTTCTATCTTTGTGCTATTCCTTATTTCTTTGTATATGGTAGTCTAGTTTTTTGTTATTGTTGTTCTTCCAGCTTACTAGACTGGGACTTCTGCTTCAGTCTCCTGGCCATTTTAGTTTCTTCCATACAGAGTACATAGGTTTGAAACTTCAAAATAGGATTCAGATAAAGTGAAAAGAATGAAGCTTAGCTAGGTTGATAAGATAGGTTTTAAAGAGTTTGATAAGCTTCCATTCAGACTGCATGAGAAGAGCCTAAGATTTGCTCTTAAATGTTAGCGTTCCCTGTCCTTTTCTTTGCAGATAGAAACTTGGATTTAACCATCGCTCCGATCCTTCTAGGGACTAACTCAGTGTTTTTCATGGAGAGCTGGGTAATTTCTTTGAGTACTAATTGACTATTTCCTTATAGGATTACTTTAAAAAAGTAGCACAGCACGATGTGATTAAAAGTGGGTAAGGACTCCTGAGTTTGCAAGACCAGAATTTAAGTTGTTTCTGCTTCTCTCTTAGTTGCAAGACTTTTAGCAAGTTAGTGGACCTATATGAGCCTCAGATTTTTATCTCTTAAAATGAATGCTATTATTTATGAATCAGAAGCATACTATGATTAAATATTAGCTTATTAGCTGCTATAAAATAATTATATAATAACAGTTCATACTCTTCTATTAGAAATCATTAAAAGGATTTAGAGCTCTAGGAATGAAAGGTTGTGAAAAAATCTTTTCTCCCACGTTGATGTTGTCTGATGTTGACTTTGACTAATTTTAGTACACTTCTCCTTTTGTTTCCCTCATTACCCTATTACCCTTTCATTCCAGAGTACAGTGATATACTGTGGGTCTGCAGCCCTCTGTGGTCTGTGAGCATAGGAAGTGAGGTGGGAAGGGTGCTGATAAGATAATTTTTGAAACAGAATTCTAAAGATATTTGTAGTAAATTTAAGTTTTGCTGCCATCCAGATTATTCAAAGTACTTTTTTTTTTTTTCCACTGAAATCAAATACAGTAGAAACTGTTCAGGGGAACAATACTGGCACCTGTCTTTACCTTGTTAGGTTCATTTGAATTTAATTCAGCTCTTGATGATAATGATCATGACAGCCAGAGTGCTGGGCCTTGTGCTCTGAGACGGAAATGATCATCATGCTCACTTTGTAGGTGTCCTGTACTACAGCACATAACTGCAAAGTGTTCAGTACAACTCTTAGACCTGGTGCTACAGCAATAGGTAAGCACAGGTCAAATGAGCACAAGGGTATGGGTCGCTTGCTGTGAGGCTGCATAGAAACTCTTGTAGGAGTGACTCAGAACTCCAAAGCAAAACAATACTTAGTCCTACCTGTTTTGGAGATCCAAAAGGAAATAGCCACTAGAATGGATTTCGGACATGGCTCAAATTTCCATAGTAGAAGAGATCAAAGACTGTGTAAAGGAGAATGAGCAGAACGCAAAGCATAAGCAATAGCTGAGCTGAAAAAGATTGGCCCTGAAGAATGGATAGTGCAGGGCCAGAAAGGCTGAGATTGGAGAAAATGTCAAGGCAGATCAGTGTGCAGCCTGAAGGAAGTCATGAATCACTTGGAACGCAGCACTATTAACATGGCCCAAGAGGAAGAAGCTAGCAATGGGTTTGGCTAAGGAGACAGTGGAGATTGGATGCATAGATGAGTCTTTCAGTAGCTTTTTTGGTCAATTATAGAGAAAAAGAAGTTGATAATTTGGAAGTTCATCGTGAGTGCATGCTTATTTGTAAGATGTAAGAAAGAGGAAACATAAGAATTAAAAGAGGATTCAGTAGAAGTGGGAAAGTGAAGATATGATGGAAAGACCAGGGTTTTTCTGAGCCAGAGAAGAGGAGGTTCATAAGAAGTGTTTTATTGTACTTCACTTGCAATTTGAATGTCTAACTATCAGTTTTATTATAAAAGGAAATGTATTGTGGACAACAGGGCGTGGTGACCTACGGTATTCTTTCTCTTGAATACGTTTGTCATTGAGTTTTGCCAAAGCAGAAAATAATGGCTGACATGGTGTCCTCAGGCTTGTCCCTTACCAGTGGAATTCTGCCTCCAGAAGTCTCACTTTCCTCTGATTCCTCTTGTTTTGGCTCACCTTTGTCCATTCCACTTTCTTGACGCCTGCTTCTTCTGATGCAGAATTGGTTGCAAGTGGTACCTGGCCTTTTAATTTGTTCTCCTAACTTCTAGATCTTGGCAGCTTAATTTTGTGTCAAACTTTAATGCAAGCAAATCAATCTGCAATGATCCACTTTCTTGGCAAGTCCTGGATCTTCTTTTTTCATATCCTGTCGTCACAGCAGTCCCACTCTTTGTGGGCCACTGGATGCCTTGGAACTGTCCCTCTGTTAGACACAGAAAATAGATTGGAACAAAAGGTCCAGGAAGAGGGAGGAGGAATACTTAGAAAGAATACAATTGGAAAGGTCAGCCTATGAGGACAGTTCATCTTCAGGAAGACAACTCAAGGAACAGGAAAGGGGGAAAATGCTGCAAGACAGAAGGGAGAGCTGGGGCCATCTAGCACAGGGTCTGTGCAAAGTAAAGGGCCAACAGAGAGCAACAGAGACCACCCAAATGAGAGCAAGCAAAAGCTGCTTCTTCTGAGTTTCCTGGAGCAAGGGAGTCACCACCATCACATGCAGCTGGCAGAGACTGAGGCAAACAAGGGGAAGCTTTACAGGGAGGGGGAAGTGGGCTGGCTGGAAAGGGGCCATGCTTTGTGATTGGCTGGGGAGGTTATTTGGCTTTCTCTGGTTGGTCTGAAATTAGAAGAGAGGGAGAAGGACTGGGGAAGCAGGAGGGTATTGATTAAGTACGATTATTTGAGGCCAGTTGGTGCAGATGTAGTGGTTTGGCTCCCAGACTTGCTGGTGATTGGGTCAGTGTTTTGTAGATGGTCTGGCCATTATCCATTGCATATGCAGTCCCTCATGGGTTTGAGTTGCAAGGGTTTTTTCACTGTGTGTGTGTGTGTGTGTGTGTGTGTGTGTGTGTGTGTGTGTACCACAGTTTGTAGTAGATGCTTTAACTTGTGGCCTGGCCGTATTTGAGATATAGTGGACTCTATCTCTCCAGGTGGCAGTATGCCCATGCCTGTGCCCAGCGTTCCCACAGATTTTCACATACCCCCTTCAGTAATGAGGGGACTGGCCACTCTACAGAAAATTGGAAGAAATATTTTTTATAAATGTAAACTTTTATGGAAACATTAAAAGTAACACTCAAAACTCTTTTCTTTTGTGTTTACTCAAATATAGTTCTCAATGGAGCTCTGGCTTTCAGAGAAGCCTAATTACTTTCATTTACCATGAACAGTCGATAAAGCATTGGGAAAAGTCATACCTATAAATTTATATTACCTGAGGGAGAATATTTGGTCTTAGAAATATTAATGTGGCCTTCCATCTCTTATTATAGGGGTTAGTTTTATGTGTGAAGAAGAATTTGATTGCGTTTCTGACCCACCTAACAATGAGGCACTAGAGAGAAGGGTTTTTGCACACTGGCTGGCTCTGCCTTCTCAATTGTAGAGATGTCAGCTTAGAGAAAAGGCTGTGTGTTCCTAACAGTGTTGTACCTGGGCATCCCTCTGCTCTGTTCGTAGGTGAGATCAATAGGGTAGAGTAACAGAAAATCAAACACATTGTCGGACTGTATTTTGAGAGGTTTTGTTTTTTGTTTTTTTTTTTGTACCGGGGATCAAACTTGGGACCTTGCAGTTTTGAGGCAGGTGGCAGCACCACTGAACTAAATCCCCGGCCCTTGAGAGTATTTTTTAAAAATATTAAGATAGTTATTATTTTTGTTCAGCAGCATGAGGCAGCAAGCAGCAGCAGCAAGCTTTATTTTCCCTTTTATCCCATCCAGGCTACAGGCCTTTTTACCCAAAAGTAGTGCCACCCATACCAGGGCGGGCCTTCTTCCCAATATCTATATCCAGAACTGTGCTAAACCAATCAGTGGACTAATTTAGTTATCACACCCTTAATCCATATTCACACACCCCAAATCCAGCCACCTCCAAAAATCCCCACCTATGAGTGCATGAGGCTTTGAGGAGGCGTCTAGATACAGGCCATAATAATGGTGAAGCAAAACCATGTCTGCTCTTTTTTTTTTTTT
>NW_004624822.1:7426019-7436097 GCF_000247695.1 Heterocephalus glaber | reverse complement strand
ACTGAAATTCTGTCCTCACATTGGCTCATTCTGCTGTGTAGACTTTCAATGGAGTTTTTAATCTCCTGGAAATCTGTTTGCACCTGTTTTATGGATTCCATTTGTTTCCTATGTTGGGATTCCATCATGTTCCTCAGCTGTTCTCTAGATTTACTAATCATGTCTTGCACTATGAGCACAATCTCTGCTGTTATCTGAGAAATTATTTCTGATTTCATTTTTTCCAGAGCCTCTTTTCTTGCCAGTGCAGGGAGTCCAGGTAGTTGAGTATCAGAGTGTTCCATCTCATTTCCCTTTGGGATTGCTGTAGGTGATCTGAAAGTCTGTTTTTGAGACTTATTTATGTGTCTTCTCATTTTGACGGGGTTGGGGGTGGGGGGGATGGGGTGTGTGCTGATGCCGCTCGTGGGGCTCGTGGGAGTGGTGTTATGGTGGCCCGGAAGCCTCCTCCTCTGCTCTGGGAGTTGTGCTATGCTCTTCCGTTTCTTTATCAGTGGGCTTTCATTTACAATTGTGCCCCCACTATAAAATTTCACTGAGATGGGTCTGGTTTCACAGGTATCAGTCCATGGTTAGCTGGCTCTAAGGCAGGGACATCATAGTCTGCAGGGCTGTTTTCTGAAAGAACTGTACTTGTCCCTGTAGGTGTGTGGTTTAGCAGGGTTTGGAAAATGCCTTTTGAAATTAACAGTCACTGTAGCCTTTAGTATCCCTTCAATTCCCAGCTTGTGTAATCTTTCACTTAAGAAGAAGCATTTATAAGGCACACTAAATGTTACTTGTACGTATTGAACTGTTTTAAAGTTGATAGTGATAATATTTTTATTTTTCATATTTCCTAGAATGCTGGCATTATGTAACCAGGATACGTTTACTACAGCAGGAATTAGTGTCCAATATTGCAAAAGGTCTGGGGAAGAAAGTTGATGAGTCTGACGTAGTAGACAGTGGTAGCTGGAGATACTTTTGCTTTTTGAACATGAAACCATTGCTGCAAGAGATCTTAGACTAAAAGAAAAAATTTGCATTTGGGCAAATGCCTCAAACACAGGAAACCTTATTATTTAGGACCAGCTTAGCAAATACAACCCACCAGCTGAATACAGCCTATTTTTGTTTGACTTATGAGCTAAGAATGGTTTTACATTTTTTAATCATTGAAAAACTTTGAAAGAAGAAGAATTTGTGAGACAGGAAGATGGTATGAACTCAAGTTTTAGTAACAATAAATAAAATTTTTGAAACACAGCCCTGACCTTTCCTTCGTGCTGTCTGTTATCTGCATCACTGAATCATCTCTAACTGCTTTCGTGCTACACCAGCAGAATTGCGCAGTTGCAACAGAAACTGGGGACCTGCAAAGCCTGTAATGTGTATTACCCAGCCCTCTCCAGAAAATGTTTGCCAAGCCCTGATCTTGGAAATAAGTGTGCAAGGAAATATGACCAGCTAGATCAGGGTTCTGTATAGGAACTGGGGCCATAGCAATAGCAATGGGAAATCCATCCTCGGTGGAATTGAAAGGAGTAGCGGACACAATGAAGAGACCCTATAAGCAACTTGTGAACAGTCTTAAAAGATAAAAAACAGCAAGGTAAATAAGTGATTTCTTACTTGGCCCAAATCACCTGCTTTCATTTTCTTTTATAACCTAATACAGTGAAAACATCCCCTATTTTCTTGTGTTGATGCATTCTGATTTGGAGGCTGTGTCCTGAAGCACAGGGCCAGTCCTGCTTCTGATTCAGGTTGTAAAGCAGGCTCATCAGTGATTACAGTAGAGCTGGTTCTGCAGTCAGACTCAGGTCCAGTTTTCTTACCTATCAAGTGTAGCATTGTGCCGAGTGTGGTGGCACACGCATATAGTCCGAGCTACTTAGGAGGCTGAGACAGGATTGCCTGGGCAACTTAGGGAGGCCCTGTCACAAAGTAAAACAATAAAAACAAACTGCTGCAAGTGTAGCTTAGTGATAGAGGACTTGCCTAGCATGTTTGAGACCTGGATTCAGTCCCTAGTACTGCCAGGCATGGTGGCCCACACCTGTAATCCCAGCACATTGGAGACTGAGGAAAGAGGGTTGCTGTAAGTTTGAAGCCAGCCTGGGCTTGCTACATAGTGATTTCAAGACAAAGCTGTACTACACAGCAAGACCCTGTCTCAAAAAACAAAAACAAAAGCAACCTCAGTACCACACACACAATATGCACATATATACAAAATACACACGCACCCACACATATATAATTATTCTGAGGATTGCACTTTATTTATTTAATGAGTTTCTCATATAAGAGAAATCATGCACTATTTAAGTTTGTATGTTTGATTTATTTCACTTAATATTGTGGTCTCAAGGTGCATCCAAAGTGCAAAATAAAAGACAGATAATAGAAAAAGAGAGAAAGAGAGAGAGAGAGGAGAGAGAGAAATATTTATTGTAATCCAGCATAGATAATGTAACTAACAGTGTGCCTTGATTTAGTATAATTGTCTTTTCTCTTTTATTTTTTTGACCTACTAATCTGATTGTTAGTTGATAAATATGATAATTAACTTTATAAGGACTTAAATGAATCTGATGCTGGCAAGAAAAGGGGCTGTGGAGGGAAAGGGGAAAAATTGAGGTGTGTTATATGTACATATACCAATTCCCTACAATGAATGTAATCATTATGTACACCAAGCATGTACTAATAAGAATAAAAAATAATTATTCTGAGGATCATGTAAGCCATTTAAATTGTTTTTAGCAAAGGATATGAAACAGTGGACATGTAAAGGCTCTGATGCATAGGACACATATATATTTTATTTGCTATTGCTATGTTTGTACACCTTAGGGCCTTTTGTATGTGTACTATTTATCTTTTGGGTTAACATGTTATTTCTTTGTTGTAGCAGGCAGAAATAAATACTTAGTTTTTCAGTGTCTTGATATATCATACAAATTCTTCTTACCCTAAATACTCCATCTCTGAATATTGTCTTGAAATGAAACTCATCCAGTGTTAGTAAAAATTTTGAACTTTGGTCTGGCAAGATTAAATGTCCCCATTCATTTCTCCCCAAGAGGAGACTTCCCTCCAGTGGAATCAATTCTGGCAAGGGGAGAAAAACATTTTGGCAGTTAAGTCTATGCCGGTGTTTCATATAATTCTCTTCTGTGAGAATATGCCTGCTAATGAAATTCAAGCATACCTTCGGGGGAGAAAGACTCGCTTGCTCCTCCTGCACCTCCGCAGTCAGCTTTGATGGTGTCCACCAGTTAGACAGACATTCATTCCCCTGGTAGTTGTGGTACTCCCAGGTGGAGAGGCACTGATTTAATCAAGAGATTCTCCACCCTGATTGCACATCAGAAAACCAGGGATCTTTAAAATATCCCGATGCCTAGGTTGTACCCCTTTGAGGGTTGGATCTCAGCATCAGTCTTTTTATGTCTCCTCTCTATACTTGTTTCCAAGGTGCAGCCTGCTGGCAAGATTGATAATCTCTGCTTGCAACTTTTAGGTTTTAAACAAACTAATCAAAACCCTGCTCTTATGTCACTGTGGTGTTTGCTGTTCTTCACCATGCATAAGTGCATTGTCAACTGCCTATATTGGAGTCAATTCTCCAGGGAAATTCACTGATGCAATCTTATTTCTTTAGCTTGTTAATAATGAAGGATCCCTTAGGCAGTAAAAGAAGGTGATAAAAGATGAATCTTTGATACTTCTCCCACTGATGGATTCTGTACAGGACTAGTAATCATTTGGATATTGATAACCTCATAGCTATTCTCTATAGAGGCATTTGGGCTCACCTGTCAAAATATATTTACATGGGATAAATTTATAAAGAAATACTTTCTATCTATTTACTCATAGTCTTATATACATGCTAGTAAATTGTCTTCTCATTAGTATACTGCTCCTTGTGTTTAGCTTATTAGAGATATTTTATTAATGTAATCTTTTACTTAAATAGGAATTGCTACAGTTTCATTGAGTTGGAGGCAGTTGAAGGAAGGTTAATTAATTTTGTTATCTGTAAAATAAAAATAATGACATTAGCCATCTCCTAGGGGTGTTAAAAAATGGAAGAGATATACACGTGAAACAGCCTAGTGCCTGGCTCTGGGTTAGCTGTGCAGTGTTGTTTTGGTATTGGTATAATGTATTGTAGAGGTCAACAGCAGGCTGAAGTTAGTCTTTCTGGGTCAGTTCTCATCTAGATTACCTGTCAACTCTTTGATGTGTGGCAAATTACTTAGCTTCTGTAAATCTGCATTTCCTTACCTGGAAACTTTTATATATCTTAAGGGGGGTGAGAATAATTAAATGAAATCATATATTTTATGTGCTTACTGCTATCCCTGACATTTGGTAAACATCCCCTCCCATAAAGAAATGAAATGAAGAAAGTGTGTGTATGCGTGCATACGTGTGTGTGTGTGTGTGTGTGTGTTGTGTGCAGGCAACTGCACACACGAGCTTGCTTCTCGTGTGGTCACTGAGCCAGCAATGTCAGCAGCACCAGCACTGTCAGCAGAAATGTAGACGCCCAGCTACCAGCCCATAGCTACAGATGCAGAATCTTCATTTTAAGAAGATCCCAGTGATTTGTGGCCATAATCCAGCAGTGTTGCTCTAACCTATAAATGTTAAATAGGTCCAAATTGCCAGGACTCCCCTTTTGTACACCCGTGGTGGGCATCACATGTCAATCACAGCACTGGATCCCACCAGCATCCTTCCTGGATAGTTGATAGGATTTGTTGTGAAAGACGACACCTCTAGCAGAAGAAAGTTATTTCAAGGAAGTAGTGACTTGTCTTAGCAAGAAAGCAGGCTGCCAAAAATACTACTTGAACTCAAGGCTTTTAATCTTCCATCCAGCAATATTGATTTGTCCTGTGGTTTTTACTTGATATTTTAAATTTTAGAGGGAGAATAAACCTTAAGATCAGCTTCTATCTCTGAGGGAAGAGGAGGGAACTTTGTTTATCACTGAGAGAAAGAGAGATGTGGTCTGCCTACAACAGAAATGAAAACACTATCCTAATACCTCTGAAATTTATCTTAAGCATCACGTCTACTATTGCACTGAGGCTGCTAGACATTTTCTGACTCATTACTCAATGACTCATGCTCCATTTAGTATGATTGGGGTACATAGGAAAGTGGCCAGATCCAACCGAGTAAGCGACTGGCCAGAGTTTCTTGCGTTTTGTTACCTGGGCTGTTAATTTGCTAGAAATCTCAGAACATGAATGTTCCTCTGAAGTGTCTTGCTGACATGGAGAGGCCTCTTTCTCCACTCAAAAGAAGATGCCAAGAATTTCTTTTCTCAGATTCAATTAAGGAATTCTCAAGTTCTACATCTCAAACTTATCCCAAGGTATACTATTAATGTAACTAACCTAATAGACTCCATGAATTATCCGTGTGTATGTGTGTGTGTTTTTATGTTTTCGTATGTATGGGTGTATATGTATGTCTATAAATGTATGTGTGTATGTGTGGGTGTGCATATATACATGTGTAAATGCATGTGTGTATGTGTCTATGTATAAATATGTAAAATATCCAAACACGCATGCAGTTTTACCAAGCTATAAGTATTGGCTTCAACATTTCCAGGAAAGAACAGTTCTTTCCAAAGTGCGTTCACTTAGTCAATAGATAAAACATCATTTTTATGAACGGGAAGTTTTCATACACAAGTGTGGCCAACCGTCCGTTACAAGCAGTGGTTGAAAGGGTAACTGCAGATACGTGGGAACCAGAGCCAAGGAGCTGTGACAGCGTCTCTCGTGGTAGTTCTCAGGGTCAGAGAAGAGGACCACCTTGTGTTCTTGAGTCCTTATTTTTGTCGCCTGTAATTAATTTCATGGCCAGAGAAATGTTGAGTGAAAGAAAACATCTAAGAAATGTTTCTAGGAATTAGGTCTTCCTAATAGTAAAAAAATGAAATTGGAAAATGTGCCTTTACAAATGTAGGATGTATAAGTAAATAAATCTACATGCATGCATTGTGACTGTCGTCAGCTGCGATGAAGTGTGGTCCCTTCATTCAGTATTTCATTTATTTTATGATATGGGCATGGGGATCAAGAAAACCTATTTTTTCCTTTGGTGTCAGCTACTTTGGTTTATATTAACTTGAGCTTTTTTCCTTTTAAATGATTCTTAAAATATCTTTCTTATTTAAAGAAAGCATTCCATATATGACATAGCTAAGTTGGTTAATTTCCAGTAAACAAATATATGCATATAATTTAAGAATAAGCTTTTCCCATGTTAAAATACAGGCTAAAAAGCAAAGGGTAGATTAACGTCAATATTTACCAGTTGGATACTTTAAAATGATTGTAATTCTCTCTCCCTTTTTGTGTGTTTAGATGACTGTACATTATGGGATTATGATGAATTATGAAATAGATTTGCCAGATAGATTGATCCTTTTTCACTTTTAGTGGATGATTCCGGGCTGGAGCCATCCAGACTGAGTTAAACATACTTAGTCTAGGCCTTTGGGAACTTCAAGACTTAGAGTGATCCTTTAACCTTCTGAAGAGCTTACTATGCACTTGGAGTCACCTGGAATTATTGAAGCAATTGAATTATTGTTAGCTAATATTAGAAAAGGGAAAACAGAAGATTGAAGTTTGTTTTCATAGTGGCTAATGAGGCATCTAACGATTTAAATGTTATTCTAAAGCTAACCTCATTAAGATAACATCTTGTCTTCATAAATGTCCTAGCTAGAGAATTATATATATTCATTTAATTGAAAGAAATAACAAAGCTTTCCAACTAGATTCAAATATTCAAGAATGCCTCTTAGCATTGATGTCATCTAAGTGTGCAAATAAATTTCTTAAGAACAGCATGAGAGAGGTGGACTCTGCATCTTTTTACTCACAAATCAAATTTTTGGATAATTTGAAAGTGGACTCAGCCATCAAATTAAATGCACTATTGACTACATTTTCATTAGGATATTTATTACCAGCTGCCTTATTTAGTGTAGTCTTATTAAAATACTTCTGCAGCTTACATCTGAATATTTGTAATTTAGATATTTACTGGGGAGTCAGAGACATTAAAATGTCCCTATTATTTTTGATCCACAAGACAGCATGAGTATCTACTTGTAAATGGATAAATGATGGGAAGGGGAAGCTGGGTACCTTCTACACACCTGGCAAACCTGTGTTCTTGGTTTTTCAAATTGCTACTGACATGAGTCTTTTGAATTTGGCCCGTGAGAGCTTGCTTCCTGAATTTGGCTCAGTGATTGGAAGGGCCAGAACCATGTAGTGCCAAAATCTACTTGTGATAGGGTGATGCCTGGTAAATACTTGTTAAATAAATGAATGAAGCAATGAGTGGGATGTTATATCTTTTGGCCAATGTTCTTCCTTTTTTAAAAGCAGCATACAGATGGTTTTTCCATATTTACATCATTATTTTTACAGTGGGGATCTATAAGTTGAATATCTAGTTATCTATATCACTGGGTCACACCTGTTTGTGTTTGTGTGTATGTGTGTCTGCATATGTATACAAACATGAAATTGGACTCAGCAGCTATGGGAAGTCAGGAAGACTATATAAATTTTCAAACTTTCCAAAGTGCTGCATAAAATGAGTGTTAATAGAGCTGGCTCCAGGGGGATGGGTTTTCATCAGCCACCTTCTATGTTATGTAGAAAACTTCTCCCTTTCCTTTTCTGTTTTAAATCTATTCCCCTGCCCCAGCTGATTGAACCTTTCAGAAACATGCTAGGCAGAGAATCTCACCTCTCCTCTCAGCCTGGAAATACTAATGTCTTTACATTTTCATGGCCTTTTCTGAAATACAAGCCTTTCATTTACGTTTCAGTCTCAATTGAAATAAATTGATTAATGTCGTGGAATTGTGTTTTACCACAGACCTTTTGAAACAGAAAGCAGCTTTTCTGATGCGGTAAGGGAGCAGACTGTCCCAGATTTCTTTGCGCTCCAAGGACTAGGGGGCAGAGGGACTGTTTTATCATCACATGCTATTGAGTCCTAGAGAATTACCAGGTTTCATTTCTTCCCTTTCGCTTGTCTTTCCCTGGAGCATTCCCAGCCTCCATACCCCTGGCGGTTAGTAATCACGTAGCTCTCTCTGGGACCCCCTTTCTTCTCTTCCTAATGTTTCTCTCAGATTTCCCACCTTTTTGCCGTAGGAAATGTTCCATACCTCACCTTCTGCTTTTTTATCAATCGTTCTCTTAACTTCTGATTGCCTTTTACACTGGCTTTTCCTTTTTCACAACACTCTGTCTCCCTCCCCACTACCCCTAATTTGTTCCTTTAGCGTTGCCTGTGCCTTTATTCAAACTCTTCATGTGAACCGTGGAGGATCAATTGTTTTCTGATGGGTAAATAATATGTGCTCAAATTATAGGTGCAATATGTTTTTAATCTCTCCAGAAATTAGAGTTACATTTGAAAGTTCTCTTTTGACCTAGGAATTCTGTTTCTGAAACCATTTGCTCTCTATAGATGTTTTCTTTTGTGCTATAGTCTTCTTAATTCTTTCATTCTGTTAAATGGAAATCTTATTTGATTAAAATAACTATGAAAGGTTTTCTCCGCCATTGGGTAAGCCTCTTTCTACAGCCTCTGATAGGTTGCCTAGCCTCCAGTTCCAGTCCACGGCAGACCTCCTAGATATCATAAGGTTAATATTCCTTACGTACCCCGGTATAATATTTTGCGGAAGAAAGCAAAGTCTTTTGTTTGGTGTTGAAAGCCTCTGACATCAGGACCTCAGATTTCCAATTGCACTGTTTCAGCGCATTCTGGACTTAGTATCACTTTCCCCTCAACACACTTTTCTCATCTCTGTTTCTACACCTGCCCACAAATGATTCACAGTCGTGTTCCTATCCTGCTATCTACTTTCTTAGGCAAGTCTTAAGAAAGGCAAGAGGATTACAAGTTTGAAGCCAGGCTGGGTTACATAGCAAGACCCTGCCTTAAAAAACAGCCTCTCCCAAAATATGCTGGACACAGACCACCTTATGTCTGCACAACTATCTTTTTCCTCTTTATGTTTCCCCAGCTAGCAGGCTCTTTTTTCACAAGGTTGTGAGACTTTTGACTTGGGTCAAAAGAAATGATATTACTGTAGACAGCTAAGCTAGTTAGAAAATATTATAAGACAGTTAGACAAGGCTGGGCCCTCCAGGGAGTCAGGACAGGAGACACCTGAGGCACATTTACTGAAAGCTAGGATTAAAAAAGAGGAACTACCGCACTGGCATGCCTCCCCAGGGATGAACAGCAGTGACTGATATTCTAAACATGCATCAGTTACCTTAGATGGGGATCAAAACCTCCCCAGCCCATTCTTTCCCAGAAATCCTTTTTCATTCCATGTGTGCTTGTTACATGACCTGCTTCCTCATTTGATCCCCATTTAATCAACATTACCTAAGTGACTATACTTGTCATAATCTTATTGGTTGATCATGGTTTTGTCCCACCTCATGATTTGCCATTGGATCAATATTACCTAAGGGACTATACTTGTAATCTTATTAGTTAACTGTACTTTTGTCTTACCTTACACCCACCTTACCTCCTGGCTTTGCTCAATAAACCACCTTTCGAAAGTGGGGTGGGTGGGCAATCCACTTTCTGATCTCCTTTCTGTCTCTCTTAGACAGAGCTATCTTTCTCTCAATAAATTCTTCCTACTCTTAAGCTCCGTTGTTCCTAGAATTCATTCTTTGATTTTAGAGAACACAGACTTGGCCTCCAGATATCCAGCAGGTTGGGAGTTATAGTATTTGCTCTATATCAATATGATGAATCTGACCTTCTCTTCTATCATTCCCATCAACAGGCTGTGTGCTTTGGGTTTTTTTTTTTGTTGTTGTTAAATTCTTTTATTGGTACAGTTTTAGGTATACAACACAGTTACATTTCTCATTGGGAATTGTATCTTTACATGATGAATTTTGGTTCTTATTTTTTCCCCATTCCTAGCCCTCCCTTCACGCCCTCCACCCTTCCCTATTTACAAAGACTTTATTTTCATTTTTTCCATTTC
>NW_004624822.1:7409330-7422659 GCF_000247695.1 Heterocephalus glaber | reverse complement strand
GTTAGGTATGGTGGCCTGGAAGCCCCTTCCTCTGGGCTGGGAGCAGTGGGACAGAAGGTGGCCCAAAAGCCCTTTCCTCTGGGCTGGGAGCAGCAGAAGCGATGGTGGCTGGGAAGCCCCTTCCTCTGGACCAGGTACTGTGCTTTGGGTTTTATATTCTGGACTGGAGATGGTGGAATGGGACAAGGGGTACAAAGAGGAACTATGGTGTCTGGCTTGCACAGCGAGGGCTTATGGGATTCACAATTAGATACCAGGATGATGTGCAGCTTCTATGCATATGTGATCTTTTGACAGTATTTTCTGTAGATGTTTATTGTATTATAAACAGCCTCTTCATTATCTATCTTATTTGTAAACATGCCTAGAGGCTGGAATATGATAGACATATCCAATAAATAGAATAAATAGTAATTATGAAATAGTGAATCTAGCCCACTGCTTCTCAGCTTGAAGTAATTAAAATAAAAAAGAAGGCTATATATATATGCAGAGAAAAATGTCAACGTCAATTACTAATTCTTTGAAACTGGTGATTTTGCATCTACTTTTTTCCCCATAGGTGAATTGTTGACTTAGTTGGCTGTGGTGTGTTATCATGTGGAGTTAGTATGGTCAAGAAATTCTAGTTTAGAATTTAAACACTGTAAATGCTAAAAGGGACGTACAAGATCTTTATAATACAGAATATTCTAATGTGTATTCAGGTAAACACTAGTCACTTGATATAGACTATTCCAAAAGAAAGAATATTGCAGATTGTTTTCCCCTCTTGGAAACCGGCCTTAATATAGTTAACTTTCTGTCAGATCGTGCAGGGAAAAAAACCTGTGTCTTTAGATTATCCTAACCTTTCCCAAATCTGTTTAAATATGGAACATTTTCCTCGAGTAATGCCTGTTAAATGTTCTAGAACAGTCTTGAGAAACACTCTCTTGGCCCAAGCCTTCATTTTAGAAATGAAAAACAAAGGCCAAAGAAATGATCTGCCCTGGTTTGCTAGACAGCAAATGTCTTATATTCTGTCCCACAATCAAACATGATTATCTTGTACTGTACTTGAAGGAAGATACTCAGGAAAGGGATTTTTTTCTCTAATGCACTTTGCCTAACAGCTTTTGTTGACTTGCTTCCTGATCTTTTCTGCATTTTGCTTTTCAAAGAACTTTCTCTTTCCAGAGGGAGTACTTAATAGTACTGCATATTGTGTGACCACATAGCAGTATTATAATTATAATTTTATTTCTTTTGAATCCGTAAATTTTTTCTCTTCCCTCTAAATCCTGCCTTTCTTTCACTCCCACCCCCACAACACTACACTAACAGAAATGCTGCTGTCCTTTGTTCTTCATCTTGAATATACCCCAGGTAACTAGGAAGGGGACCTTGGATTTTGCTCCCAGAGCCTATGTGAATTCCTCTGCACTATAAAATTTTTCCAAATTCTCCTCGAAAGTCTGAAGCCTTATGTGTAATCTGTTCCTGTAAAAAGAAATGAACTGATATTAACTAATCTTTTCCCCTAGATGACAATTTTTTTTAATCTCAATGTTGGTAATACATCATGTAGAGTTGTTAATAACAGCTTGTGGTTGTACCATTTATTCACTGATGTTATTAACTACCCAAAGTGTTGTTCCTCAGGATGTGCCTTATCGAGCAAAATTGTAGGTCTTGTTTGCTAGTCTTCTAAAAGCTTCTACAGTGGTCAGTAAGTGTTCTAGGTCTTTGAAACAAGTACACTCTTTTATTCCTTCTTGGGTTGACAGTACTGGTGAAGTCACTGTGGTCCAATCCAACAAACATTTGTCTGCTCTGTGTCAAGACACGTGCTAAGATGTTGAGATAATTTCCTTTATTATTGGTCTTGTTTCTGTCCCCAAAGAGCTCTCACTCTGGTGAAGGAGACCAACTTCTGCATGAATACAATATTAAGTAGTAAGTGCTGTATTATGCAGTGTGCAAAGTGCACACCATGGTCCAGTGAACAGTAAATTGCAAAGGTGCTGCACTGTTTTTTTTTTTTTTTTGATATCGGAGATCGAACTCGGGACCTTCTTGCAAGGCAGGTGGCGGCACCACTGATCTAAACCCCCGGCCCTGCTGCACTTTTAATATCATCCTGAAGGATAACAAGGAACTTCTGGGAAAGCCAAGAAGCTTGGTATCTACTTGAAGTGTGATAGATAAGTTGGTGGTTCGCACTGTTACAGTTGAATAGGCCAATAATGGTCCATGTCTTTGTGTACCACAAGGAAACCGTTGACAAGTGCTCTATGTAATAAGTAGTAAGCAGCTGTTTTGATTGAGGATCTTGAGGAAGGTAGCAATAGCAGCAAGAAAGGGGAAAAAAGGGAAAAGGGCTGATAATGCAGGCTTTCAGAATTTAAAGGGCAGACATCTCTGCTTTTGGTGCCTCCCACTGAATCTCTCACTGGCACTTAGGGTGTGACAATCTCCTAGGCTTTTTTGGTGTTATTATTGTTGTTATTATTATTATTATTAATCTTTTAGGATAATGAAAGGATGAATAACTGTAGGGTGATGTTTACAGTTAAATGTAGGGAAGAGAGCGCCTCTCTCAGCTCTTGTTTCTAACTGTACTGTTCTCCCCTGAGAGCCATGGTCCCTCAAAATCTTTGAGGGGAGTTGAAGGAGAAGGTTCCATTTAATATAGCTACTTCTGGCTGAATAAGCACATTGCCCTACCTAGGTGGAGACCAAGGAATCCTCACTCTGACTGATCTTTGAGCTCCAGGGAGCTGAACCTTTCCTCCGAAGATTTCTTGATGAACTGTGAATGTGGAAGCAGGTTCTGATCTTGAGTTATGGTTATCACCAGTAGTTTGATGGCTGTCATATAAGTAGAAACAAATTTAGCTAAGAGATTAAGCACGTAACATCTGAAGAGTAAAGCTATGAGAAGCATTTTAAAAAGCCATGTCTAGGACGGTACCCAAGACCCCCAATTCCAGATAGTTGGACAGGACATCCATGACTTAAATATTTTTTCATTCTTGGAAGCATGGTCAGCCAGTTTTTGTGCTGTGTCTCTTACTATTTTAGATCTATCGGCAAAGGAAGTACGTTTTTCTTTTAGGGAGTATCTTAGTTACTTTTCTTGTTCCTGAGACAAAATGGCTGACATCCAAAGTTCAAAGAGGAAAGGTTTATTTGTACAGTTTATTTGTAGAGAAACCTCACAGTTTGTAGAGTTTCAGTCCATAATCAGCTGGCTCCAAGGCAGGATGGTGTGGCAGAGAGGGCTCGCAGAGGAGAAACAGATCATGGCAAAGCAGGGCAGGCAGAAGGCAGCCAGTAACAAAATAGAAAGCAGCAAGAGACAAGTGACCCCAGTATCCCTCATTCTGTCCTTTATATTCTGTCCAGGCTGTACACACTTAGGATGGGTAGCATTCATACCTGAGGAGGGTCTTTTCAATATCCACTCCCAGACCCACGCCAGACCAACCAGTGGACTAATTTAGTAATCACAAACCCTTGATCCAAGCATCACACACTTAATCCCAGCATTGCACACTGTAGATCCAGCCACCTCTGAAAAGCACCATCTATGACTGCATGAGCCTTTGGTGGCAAGGGGAACAACACCTAGACACAAGCCATAGAAGAGACAAACATAGCCCCTTTGTTTCAGCTGTTAGGAGATCTAGACCTCTCTGATGTTGTTCAGCCACTGCTGCTAATGAGCCTATCTGGTCTTGAAGGAAGCCAGTACTCCAGGCAAGTTTGTCTAGGCTGTCTGTGAAGTTCTTAGGTGGATATTGATGATAGAAGAAAGGTATCATGTAGGAGGTCCACATTTATTATCTCTGTTAGTGGCAATTTTTGAATAATCCAGAATGACCCCAAAAGAAACAGAAAAAGGCCCAAAAGATGTGATATTATAACTTGTAACAGGGACCTGAAGTGTAGTAAACAAGACAGTAGTGTAACTATTCACACAGTGTACTTAGAGGGAGCACACCATTTTGATACAAGAGCAAATATGTCTCCCAATCTACTAGGCGTCAGATTCACTGAGTTCTTGTTCCCTGAAATTGAAGAATGAATTTTAAGGAACAGCATAAGTTAAGAATAGGAAAGATTTATTGAAAGATAGCTCTTGAAAGACAGGAGGAGAACTGAAAGTGGGTTACCACAGAGGTCATTTCTCCAGGAGTGTTTTGTAGAGCAAAGTCATGATGTGGGTACAAACATGGGTCAAATTATAATCAACCAATAAGATTACAAGTATAGCTGCTTAGATAATATTGATCCAATAGAGGAACAGGGTGTGTAAAAATGGTATGTGGCTGACATCATTAACCTTGGCTTACCTATGTCTTCTGAAACAGGAACATTTTGGAAAGGGATGGGTCCAGGTGTTCTGGTCATCCATCTAGGTATCTGATGGATATCAGGACTTAATGGGCTAGATGGCACCAATGACAGTACAATCTCAAATGTCCATTCATCCCTTACAGAAGCATGCAAGTCTTGCTGTTGTGATTTTAATCTTAAGGCCTTACCTTCTTCAGATGTTCCTCTAGCCACAGTTTTCATGTGCTCTCCATCTTCTGCATTGACTCCCTTGAGGGCCTAGCCCTGTCTAACTCCCTATTAATTTTAACTTAGCTGTCTATAACAGTTTTACTTATCTGGTTCACTAGAGTGGTTGGTGTTTTCTGAAAAGAAACGAGATCATCTACTGGTTCACAGGTGTGTGAAGTTTGCGGTTCTTCTGTCTTCTAGTGTTTTAGGTGGTTTGAGTTTTACTGTAGAGAGGTTAATCCAACTATCTATTTCTTGTACCTTAATGGTAGAAGGAATGGTTAAAAGGGTTGTGAAAGGGCCTTTTTATTTGGGTGAGAGTTGGACCTGGGGTCCACCCTTTTTCCAGTTCTTGATAAGGACCTGGTCACCAGGGTGGGCTTGGGCTGACAATTATTGTTAGTCCCTGGGAGTAGAAGAATCTTATTTCCATATTCCTGGAGGGCCTGTTGGAAAATTCCTAGGTTTGTCACATGTTGAAGGAGTTGGGAGATTTCATTATCACTGTGTAGATAAGATGTCAAAAAGGGCCTCCCATAAAGTATCTCAAATGGGCTGAGATTTGGACTTGAGCCTGCCTGAAGTCTCATTAAAGCAATTGGAAGGAGATCTAGGCACTTATGAAAAGTTTCTTGACACAGCTTGGCAGAGTTTTGTTTGGGAATTTGATTGGCTCTTTCAACCCTTTCTGATAATTTGGATCTCCATGCAATGAGGAGATGATACTTAATTTCCAGTGCCTTTGAAACTCCCTGTGTGATTTGGGATGTGAAAGAGGGCCCATTATCACTCTGGGTAGATCCAGGCACCCCAAACCTAGGGATTACTTATTTAATTAAGGAGGACTTTTACCACCTCTAGAGCCTATTCTGACCTGGTAGGAAAGGCCTCTATTCACCCAGTAAAGGTGTCAATGCATGCCAGGAGGTGTGTATATCCCTTACATGTGGGCATGTGGGTGAAGTCTATTTGCCAATCTTCTCCAGGGGAAAGATTTATTGTACTGATTCAGGCAATGGGGGAGGATGAGTCTGGGTGTTAAGAAGGGCACAGATAGGACATGCCTCACAGACCTGGGTTACAGCATTATGGACTCCAGGCCCTAAAAAGAGCCTATGTGCTATAGCAGTGGTAACATCTTACCCTAGGTGGAAGGCATCATGTAAAGACTTCATGATTTTCACTGTACTCCTTGTGGGAAGAACAGTTGGGGTCCCACATACCACCATTGACCCTTTTGAGTTTCTCCCTCATTATGAGTCATTTGAAGCTCTTCTGTAAAGTGTCCTGGTTCTAAGTCAAGATCTTGGAATGGGACTATGGGTATAGCTGTTGATGGGCCAGAATTATATTGGAGATTGACCTGTTTGGCAGTGGAATCTGCCTTAAAATTACCCTGGGAGACAGGCTCCATGGAAGCTTGATGTTCCTTCCAGTGGACAACTGCTACCTCACTTGGGAGATTCACTATCTCAAGGAGGTTGAGGATCTCTGGTCTATGTTTTATTGGAGATAGGAAACCATCAAAAGTCTTCTGCCAGATGGCTGCATATGCATGTAGGACCAGAAAGGCCTATGCCTCAGGGTGTCACCATGAAGGCACCGTGGAAAAGGAAATCTTCCAAATGGCAGTTTAGAGTAGGGGTAAAGAAAGCTGTCCAGTTAACTCCCTCAAGGCCCACAACTTCAGAATGGGATGAAAACTCACCCAAATAAGAAACTGGAACTGAATAAGATGCACCAGTATCACAGGGGAATATAATTTGTTTATCAGCTATATCTAAAGTTACCAAAGGCTCTTGTGAAGTAATGATGACACTGTTGTGGGGGAGCCTGGCAGGCTGCCCCAGGCACCATCACCATTCACTGCCTGGGGCCTTCTTCCTTGGCCACCACAGTGAGGGATGACCTCATCCCTCTCTGGGGAAGAGGGCAGTCCCTCTTCCAATGCCACGGGCCTTCCTCCATAATCTGACAGGTCTCATTGGGTGATTTTTGAGGGCATTGCTTTGTCCAGTGCCCTGTTTGTTTGCACTTGAAGCACTCTGACTTGTTACCATCACTCTTTGGATTGCCTTGGATTCCCCTAAAGTTGCAGGCTTTGTCATGAGCCTTGTCAAATAGGGCAAAAATGGCTTTAGGATGTCTCCTTTCTTTATCCAGTTCTTGTTTGTCCTCTGCTTCATCATGGTTGTTTGAACCTAATAAACTTCATGGACCAATTGGTTTATTTCGCTTTCTGGGCCCAGCTGGAGGTTTTGGAGCTCTTTCCTGATAATCTGGAGATGACAGGCTAATAAAGGACTGCCTTAGGATAGTTTGACCTTCTCTAGACTCAGAGTCTAAATGAGTTTATTTACAGAGTGCCTCTTCAAGCCAAAGCTGAAAAGCAACTGGGTTCTCACTGGGGCCCTGACTCAGAGATCTGAGCTTATCACAGTTTACAGGTTTGGACATCTCTTGTCACATACCGGCTAACATGGCCTTGATGCATAACTTTCCTTTGCTGTCTCCGCCCACTGTGTTACAATCCTACCCAGGCCTCTCTTGGGACCCAAATAATGCAGCAGTTGGCTGGTTATGAGAGCATGAAGCTGCAATGGCTTCATCATTAGCCTGCTTCACAGCCTTTCTAATCCTTTGTCTTTCTATTGTGGTGCAACAAGAGACAAGGATGAATTGAATATATTTCCAGATCAGATCAAAAGCCATTGTTAGGGTATGGAAACTGTCAGCAAACTTTTCAGGAGCTTCAGAAAATCTACCCAGTTTTGCCTTGCAGTGCTGAATACCCATAACTGAAAAAGGAAGTAGCACCTAGATTGTACCATCGGTGCCTGCCACTTCTCAAAAGGGAAGGGCAGTGGTGGGTTTAAATGGTGAGTTCCCTAAATCTGGGCTGTATCGTCAGTAGACGCAGGCCTAGTGAATGGTGGACTCAGGAGATGGCCTTTATCTCTTTATCAGAGAGTATGGCTGAGCAGGTTGCTGAGGAGTTAGCCCGCGAGGAGGAGCGGACAGCAGGGAGTCCTCCCGCAGCATCAGCTCCTGAAGGTTGATGGCTTCTGGATACAGATCAGGTCTCAGGTAGAGGGCCATGAAGGCTTGAACGTAAGGCATCTCTGATCATTTTGTCTGTTCCTTATACTAAAGATATAATTGAAATATGGCATTATATTTCAGACTCCCAAGGGGTGGTCATGTCTTGTTTTCCCCAAGTGGATACCTAGGCCATTTTTTATTACACAAGAATATAAGATGATCTCTTTGAAGGGTCTTAGTGTGGAACTCATTCCAACGGTTGAGAAGACATCTGAGTGGAGACTTAGAAGGAATAGATGAGGTTATTTTCATTGGCAGACAAGAGGAGTAAAAATAAAGTCCTAGGATTCTAGTAAGCTTGTCTCTGAGTCAGTCTTCAATAGCAGGGACCTGACAGGGCATCTCCCAATAGCTTGTCCTACACTCATATCAGGTGTCCCCTAGCAGAGGTAAACCCTTTAGGGCTGGACATCTCCAGCCTTAAGTGAGGATTGGTGCTACTTCCTTTGGAACTATTGGATTTTCCCTCCACAAACACAACTTATCTTTCAGTTAAAGATCCCACAAGTGGGATGCCTTACTGGCTAGATGCCACTTAGCCAATTAAAAAGGGAACAAGACTCATCCCTAGAGAAAACTCAGCTCACTAGATCAAGCCACAGAGCATACATATCTGGGGACAAACTCTCAAAATAAAAGCCAGGCACTATGTAAATTCAATCAGCAAATACAAGTTACATATCCTTTTAGACAGCAGCATAAACTTTAAGTTATCACAATGAAAGCAAAACTGAGTAACAAGGAGAGCAAAACTGAATAACAAGGAGAGCAAATCAGTATCAGCAAACTACCCCAGGAAGCAACAGCTTTAGGCAAGTTTTAGGACTCAGAGGAGATGAGTCAACTAGTCTGCTTAGCTGCCACCTGATACTAGCCAGTGCATGCAGCAGTGGTGGTGGAAGGTTTAAAAGGGACACATTTTTCTCTTCCCATGCAGGAAGACACAATACCTCTTAAACCTGTTTTGTTGTTGTTATCCAGACCAATAACTAAACAAATGGAACACTCTGGTAGCCAAAAGCCTGAGGGGGGAGAGGAGATCAAAAAAGGAGAAGGAAAATTATTAAAACCTGTGGAAAGGAAGCGCTCATCATGAGCCCATAACCTATGGGGAAGCACAAACAGCCTTGGCACTAAAAAAAGAGCGCCCAAGTCCAGGGCAAGTTACCAAATACTTCACAGAGAAGAGCTGCAGTTCAAGTGAGCCAGGTCCTTGTCTGTCTCCTGGTCACCTGCTGTGGGTGGCTATGCCAAAGCATTTGCCCAGAGGTGGCCTTCCTCCCTGCTCTTCCTAGCGTATGTGCATCCCTGCTGAGGCCTGTGTCATAGCCTCCAAGATAAACTTTTCACACCCTGTGGCTCTACAACAGGACAAGGACTCAACTGCTGGGTGGGGTCCTCCTGTCTCCCGTAAGCACAGAAGCCTTTTGCCCCACAATCCAGTCTTTTCCATGTGGCAACTGGTCTGCCTCCCCTTCCAGGGATCCATTCCTCTCCCAGAAAAGGGAGGAGAGAACGTCTCCTGAGGGAGTGGGGAGTTATCTTCCTGCTGGATGTGCTGTCTGCTTGCCCACTTCTGCTGAGGTCTCCAAAGGTCTCTGGGCTGCTGATGCCTGTGATGTCTGGTGAGGTCTCTAGGCTGCTGTGTAAAAAACCTCTTGTCTCCTTGTCCAGTGAGGTCTCCCAAGGTTTGATGATGTCCTCCTTGCTGGCTCACCAGATGTTACTGTTGAATGGCCCACTCATAGTCCAGGTTCTTGTGTACCAGGGGCAAAGAATTGCCAAATGTATACCCGGTAGTAAGTACTGTAGGAAGTAGCTACATTTATTGAAGGTCATGGGAAAGGTAGCAATACTAACAAGAAAATGGGAAGAAATGGAAAAGAAAGGGCTGGTAATGCAGGCAATCAGAATTTAAAGGCCAGTTATCTCTGCTTTTGGTGTCTCCCACTGAGTCTCTCACTGGTGCCTAGGGCATAACAAGCTCCTAGGCTTTCATTGTGGTTTTTTTTTATCTCTCTTAGGATAATGGAAACATGAATAATTGTAGAGAGCTGTTTCCAGTTAAATGGAGGGAAGAGAATGACTCTCTCAGCTCCTTTGTTTCTCACTGTACTAACATCCCTCCTGGTTTCTCTCCTCCGCCAACACTCTTGTCCCCAACTTACGTTCTCAGAATATATTGTGCCTGGAAATGTGTTACTGACAGGTAAAACTTCACCATTTTCTTCTTGATGATTAAAGTTCTCATATTTTCTTCCTTGATGTGATTATTGCCACCACCTCTTTAGTAATTATTATATTTATAGGCCCGTCTTTGTGTTGAGCAACTCTTACTCCTTTATTTCTGTTTATTTTATTTGTAATCCTCACTGGAACTCCCTGTAACATCATTCCTAAAACTTATCTGCATGTAGAAATCACGTGGGAAGCATCATAAACTACTGATGTATGTGCCTCATCCCCCTACAGACTATGATTTACTCGATGGGAGATATAGTTCAGGGTTTGGAATTTTCAAAAGATCCCCAGGCAGCAGTAAAAATATTCTAAAGATAGTTGTGGTGATAGTTGTACAACTGGGTGAATAGATTAAAAACCATCCATTCATTGTATAGCTTAAATGAGTAAATGTATGATATGAGAATTATGCCTCAATATAGGTGTTACATTTGGAAAGAATCTTAGGTGACTAATTTGGAAACCATTGCTATGAGGAAACTGAGACCTAGAGAAACGAATTCACTTGTCCAAAGACTTACATCTAGGCTGATCAAATAAGAATTCATGCAGCCTATCACTAGAGTACATGTCCATATCAACTACATCATCCTGTTATCTTCAAATATGAAGATGATCATGGTGACCCATACTCCTCAGGCATACCAGGAGGATCAAAAATTACAGTGAATGTTTAAATAAAAAATTTGTAACAGTAAAAGATACATTGCCATTAATCTCTCTCAAAATGCTCTCCCTCACTTTGAATACACCATTTATCCTGGCAGTGTTGCTATCACTGTAGTAAGATTATAAAAAAAATTTTTTTAAACATTCAACTATTTTTGATCACTTTTTTAAACTTGGAGAATTCTGCCACCTGTCTCCACTTTCTCACTTCTGTAAGTGGCACATTATGGAAGCAGTGGGTATAATTTGCATAATAATTGGCTTTAGATACAGTAATTTGTCCCTTTGGGGATAAAATCCCAGTCCTCAGTTGCTTTCTTGTGGTACTGAAATGAAGAAGCTAGCCTCTTTTGGTGGCCAGGAGGAATTCTTAGAAGCACATATAAAGAGGTAAATGCTGGTATTAAAGCTATAAATTCAGAAGCAACTGTTCCACATCCTGGAACCTGAAAATAGAATTCTATTTAAAAGATACTGCTTGGTATGTTACCTTGCTCTTTGTCAACCTTCTGCTGAATTTGAGTATAAAACATACATAAAAATTAGTTCAGCCATAATAGGAAAAATGCCTGGGTTGGAGCTACAGAACAGATAGGGAATAAAAGTCAGTCCAGGGGTTGATTGGAAGGTCTGGTTTTACTAGTCCTAGCAATACACAAAAAAGCAAGACTTATAGAAAGGAGAACATGAATCCCTATCCTGAGAATTGTCATGCATTGTCTTTTTTCTAGAATGAGTCCTCAAATGGAAATCCTTCAAAGCATCATGATGGCTTTTCCAAAAGAAATGCTTTATCTGTTATATGTAAAGATGATTGCTAATGACCTTGGAATGGCCTCACTTTCTGTATATGATCCTTTTATGAATAAATATCAAGTTCAAAAAGAGGAGCTCAGTTTAGAGCAGAAGCAGAACTCATTAATAGTGGCCTTTCTAGAGGTTTAACAGTTGACTTCCAGGAAGAACTTTTGTTCATTTTGCTTTAGCAGTTAGTTAGGGAGCAACTATTTCCTGATGTGTTGAGAAGCCTACTGATTTTCAGTCTATTTCTTGTTGCCAAACATTGTATGATTATGTTATCTTGGACATTCAGAGTTTTAGTTTTTAAACTTGACATTGTCTATACTTGCCTAAAACATTTGCCTGAACTAGTGGTTGTTTTGTTTGAAAATTAACATTAATTTCTATTTTCTTAAATCCTTGAAATACATTGCTTTGATATTTTTCTTTTCAAGGAAGAATAGGTTAAAATCTAAATAATGAAGAATACAGAAGTAGGAACTAGATGTTATGCTATTTCCCCTTAACTGAAAGAGTTGTATTGTTTATGAGTAGTTATTTATAATGAGCCCGGCTGGGGTCACCCATGGGGCCTGGTGGCATCATGGGTAGTTTTGTGCTTACCTGCAGGCCCCATGTGAAACACCCCACCCCTCACCCCTTTCCTGAGTGTTTGTCCATATTTCCATCCATCAGTAGGTCTTACTAGCTTTTCTTTCAAAATATATCCAGAATGTGACCACTTCTTTCTCTATCCACTGCCACCTCACTAGGTTCAAGTTTTTCCCATTTTTCCCTTGCTCACCTCTGTAGCCCTCTGTGTGGGCTTCTTGCATGCTTACTTAGCTGTAGTCCATTTTCTACAGAGCACCTGGAGTTGTAGCTTCACAATTTCAATTAGAGCATGCTATCCCCTCTTTTTTAAATCCCTTTCCCTCCTTCTCCCTCCCATCTCCCTCTGTCTCCTGGTCCCTTTTCTTATGCAAAGGATCTATGTAGTTATTTCCTATTATCTTTTATTTGGCTCTATAATTTATTTATATTTTGGGTTTCTCATATTAGAGAAATCATGTGATATTTAAGCTTGTGCATGATTTACTCTTTTCCAAAAAATTTCTAAAAGTTACCAATTTAAATGGCTTAGCTTTTTATTCATTCCTGTTTATTTATTTATTTATTTTCTACTTAGACACTTTATTTTTTAATTTATTTTTCATTTTTTGCTTAAATTCTTTTATTGATACATTTTATGAACACAATACGTTTACATTTATCATTGGGTGCTTGGACCTGTACCTGATGCCTCTTGTTTCTTATTTTTTCCCTGTTCCCTGTGCTCTCTTCACCCCCTCCACCCTTCCCTTTTTACAAAGACTTTGTTTCCATTTTGTCCTTTTCTCATAATTTTTCCTGTTTATTTTATTCACAAGTCACTTCAGCCTACATTAGTGCCTTTATACTTGCTTTTGCCTCTGCAAAGTAGGAAGTTTCTACATTGCCCTGGTTTTCAATAAATAAAGGAGTGAATGGCTGGTAGAGGCCAAGCCTGGTAGACATGGATCTAAGTCTTAGACAATATGGCAGCTTGAGTTTATCAAACTCTTAACATAGTATGGATTACCTAGGTAACAGACTACTACAGTTTTTGAGCAAATAGGACTGAGAATGAGGTGAGAACTTAAGTTTCTATCAAGCTCAAGCAGATGCTAAAACTGTTGGTCCTCAGACCATACTTTGAGTATTAGGGGCTATCTTACCTTGAACCCTCCAATTGGACCAACTGTCTTACTCTCCTCAAACGAATGCCAGACTCCTCTTAAAACTTTGGTGTAGAGAAAAGGGATCCGCCCTGACTAACACCTTACCTGGATAGCTGAATTCTTCTTTTTTTAAAAAAATTTTATATTATTTTAGGTATACAATATAGTGACATTCATCGTTGGAAATTTGCACCTTTACATAATCTCTCTTGGTTCTTATTTT
>NW_004624822.1:7361119-7404795 GCF_000247695.1 Heterocephalus glaber | reverse complement strand
TATCATTCTCTTAGTCTCCATTGCATTGATTTCTGCTCTGATCTTTATAATTTCCTCCCTTGTATGAGCTCTGGGTTTGTCCTGCTCTTCTTTTCCTAGAAGCTTGAGGTTTGGCATCAGGTTGTTTAATTGGGCTCTCTCTGGTTACCTAATATGAGTATTCACTGCTATAAATTTCCCTCGTAAGACTGCTTTCATTGTGTCCCATAGATTCTGATATGTTGTATTGTCATTGTCATTTAATTGAAGGAGCTGTGTGATTTCTTCTTTCATTTCCTCTGTGACCCATTGGTTATTCAGAAGTGTGTTGTTCAGTTTCCATGTATTTATGAATTTTGTGGTTTCTTTTGCTATTGATCTCCAATTTCATTGCAGTATGGTCTGATAATATACAGGGGATAACTTCAGTTCCTTTGCAATTTACTTAAACATGTTCTATGAGCGAGTATGTGGTCTATTTTGGAGAACGACCTGTGTGCAGCTGAAAAGAATGTGTATTCTAATTTTTGGGGGTGGAACACTCTGTAAACATCTGTTGAGTTCATTTGTTCAAGAGTTTGGTTGAGTTCTAGTATTTAATTGCTTATTTTTTGTCTCCTTGATCTAAGTATTTGTGACAGTGGGGTATGGCGGTCCCCCACTACTATTGTATTAGTGCATGTATGAATTTTCATGTCCTTTAGTATTTGTTTTATATAGTTGGGTGCACTGGTGTTTGGTGCATACATATTTATGATTGTCATCTCTTCCTTTTCGATTGTTCCCTTTACAAGGATGTAGTGTCCTTCTTTGTCTCTCTTAATCTGTGTTGTTTTGAAATCCACTTGATCTGCAAAGAGGATTGCTACTCCTGCTTTTGTTCAGGTTCCTGTTACATGGAGTATTGTTTTCCACCCTTTAACTTTTAGTCTATGAATTTCTTTTTGAATTAAATGTATTTCTTGTGTGCAGCATATTGTTGGATATTGCTTCTTGACCCATATTGGTGAATTGAGACCAGTAACATTGATGGCTATAACTGATTCGTATTGACATATCATTATCATGACTTTCTCTTTTTGTTGGATTGTCCCCCTTTGCATTTAATTTCTTACTGCACCAGATGGATTCATTCTGCTGTGCTTCCTGGGGGTTGTGATCCTTCTTGTCTTTTCCTAACATATTCTCTAAAATTTTTTGGAGTGCTAGTTTGGTATTCATTAAGCTCCTAAGGTGCTCATTGTCATGAAAATATCTTATTTCTCCATCAATTTTGAAAAATGGTTTTGCAGGGTACATCAATCTGGATTGGAGGCTGTTTTCCTATAGGGCTTGAAATACATTACTCCAAGCTCTTCTTGCCTTGAGGGTTTTTGTGGAGAAGTCTTCTGTGATTCTGATGGGCTTTCCTTTGTATGTGATTTGTTTCTTTTCTCTAACTGCTTTTAGAACTTTGTTCTTTTGTTGGGTTTCTAGAATCTTAACAATTATATGCCTATGTGTAGTTTTTTTTGATCAAGGCTAGTAGGAGTCCTATATGCCTCTCTTATCTGTATGTCAAGTTCTTTTCCCCTGCTCGGGAAGTTTTCTGCCATCACTTCTGTGAACGGTTTTTTTATGTCATCTGTACTCTCTCCTGTTTCTTCATTGACTCCAATCAGTCTTATGTTATTCTTCTTTGCATTGTCTAGCAGCTGCTGGATTGAATTCTCATGGTCCCTTACAATTTTAAAGCAATTTTTCTTTTCTTGGTCATTAATTGCCATCTTATCTTCTGTATCTGAAATTCTGTCCTCACATTAGGTCATTCTGCTGAATAGACTTTCAATGGAGTTTTTAATCTCCTTGAAATCTGTTTGTATCTGTTTTATGGATTCCATGTGTTTCCTATGTTGGGATTCCATCATCTTCCTCAGCTCCTCTTTCTTTTTTAATCTGTGTCTCCTCTAGATTTATCCAATCATGTCTTGCACTATGGGAACAATCTCTGCTGTTATCTGAGAAATTATCTCTGATTTCATTTTTCCCAGATCCTCTTTTGTTGCCAGTTCACGGTGTCCAGGTGGTTGAGTATGAGAGTGCTCTATCTCCTTTCCCTTTGGGGAGTTGCTATGGGTGATCTGGAAGTCTGTTTCTGAGGCTTGTTTACATGTGTTCTCATTTGGATGGAAGTGGTAGTGGGGGCACAGGTGGGGGTGTGCTGCTGGCACTTGCATGGCTCACCTCCTCTGTGCTGGGAGCGGTGGTAGGTTGGCCCAGAAGTTTCTTACTCTGCACTTGGAGCTGTGGCACGTTGACCTGGAAGCCTCCTCCTCTGCACGCCATAGCTGACTTCTTAACTCCCGGCTGTCTCAAGTCAGAATTTCTTTCTCAGAAATGACCAACTTACCTCAAACCAATCCCACTGCCACCTATCATTCCCAACCCATTATCCCATTGTACCTTCACCCAGCCCTCTTAACTGTTGGAAAATCTTACTGTTTCAATTGTTCTTTTTCCTCTGGATCAGAGAATGGAACCGTTGTGTTTTGTTCACAGCTATCTCCCCATAACTGTAAGAGCAGTGCTTAAAATAGTTAATGAATAAAGTAACATACCATTGATTGTGAGTCCCAAGGTGATGGAGCCATTTATTTCTTGTTATTCCTTGTATCTCCAGTACCTTAGACTGGGTCTGGCATATAGAAGATGTTGCATAAATAAATGAGAGCTCAAGCTAAAGGTAAGGGAAGCATATGCTTCAGTAATAACTAGTTTACTAAGCTATTATACATCTTGATGTTGGCAGATTGTACCTTACCTATCCATAGTTAGGATCACCTCCTTACTTTCCTAGTTTTTTTTTTTTTTTTAGTTGAGACTATTTTCCAGACTCCTATAATAGGAACAATAAAAAGTAGAATGTATTTTGAGATTAAGCAGCAAGTAGCAGTCCTTTCATTTTATTTCATTTTTGCAGAGTTTATTGGCAAGAGGATGCTGAAGGCTGCAGCCTTTCATAGGAAGCCATTGTGCACTGACATATCTGAGTGTAGGAACAAACATCCCCGAGGGAGAATGAACCATCAGGCCCTCTAGCTGTAGCTCTCATTTTTATTTGAATGGTTCGAACCACAAATTTCAGTCCCCGAATTGTCTTTTCATGTCACATTGGATAATGGCCCAATCTTTTTTGTTCACCTCTGTGGGAAGAAATGGGCTATTCATTTGTCCTCTGCCCAAATCACTACTACAGATTTGTTCATTTTGATATCTTTCACAGAGATTGGGGTTTTTTTCTTTTCTTCTCAGCATCTGATGCTGGGAAAAAATGGCTCATTCTTTGACTAGATCTTATTCTATCAATGGCAGCTTGTGAGGACTCCACTTTGTAACTTGGCTCAAACTGTTTTAATCAGAAAAGGGACAAAATCAGAGAAGAAATGAACTGCATTTTGTTCAGAAGAATGTGTCTTTTAGTCCACATGCTTTGGGAGACTAGCTGCGTGAAGCCTTGGTGTTAGGTACTGACTTTCTTCTTTGTTTCCAAAATGAGATTGACTCTTACGTAAGTCCTACCTTAGTATCTATCGGATATTTCATTCCGACCCAGATGTCAGTGCTTTAGTCCATTCTATTGTATTGATTTGATTTGGTTTACAACAGTAGGCCTTTGTGGGGTGCTGTAAACAGATCTTGAATACTAGAGACAGAGATAAAGAAAAGTGCAATGGATGAATCTATTATTTATTTAATTGATTTTAGCGTGTCTACCATTTACCTCACACCATGTTAGCTGTTTTCGCTAGCAGAATGATACATGAAAGTCTTATTCCTTTCTTAAGGAGGAAGTTGTCTCTCTGGTGTCTGGCTTTTGTCCCCCTCCCTTCCTTCCATCCCTATCACATCCACATATACTTCTTCTAGCAGGAGAAGCAGAGAGTACCGGTGCGTTGACTACCTGGCATCTACTGGGCCATGGCCCACATACTTGTTGGGGAAAGTTGATCACTTTCAAGTAGTGAAGTGGCTCAGTCTCTGTGTGGTAAGGCCTAACCAATTCTTCCTAGTTGTCCTTTCAACCTGGGACTGTGGGACAGACTGATGCTATGGGTCTGGGGGCTTTATTCTAGCAAGGGAGCAGGAAGACCCATTTTGGTTTCTGGCCCGAACCAAGTTATTTAGCATACTTGAATGTTTTCTAGAGACTATAGGAATTTCCCAGCCATTCATAAAGCTGTTCTTGCCTCCTATGTGGCTGCCTAAGTCTGCTTAGGGAGGAGAAGGTGATATACAACTCTGGCCACAGACAACATTCCCTGCCTTCAAGGAAAGAACAGAGATGGAGAAGCAAATACGTACTTACTGTTTTTGCCAAAGGGCCTCTGTTTGGAGTGTATCCTGGGTACTATAATTAAGAATGGAGGGACAGGCATTTTAACATGTGATATTAATCTAATTCGTTAAGACCTCATTCGTGTGCAATGGATTACATTACTGATAGTGATGATAAAGGAAGAAAATTGCTCCAAAAGGAAGCTACAATTGTTTGTATACTCTCTTGTTTGTGTCCTCATAAACTGTGAACAGTGTCCCCTTCAGAGTACACAGGGTCATACTTTAATTTTGGTATTATTAACTGTGATTTGGAACCTTTGAGAGCTGTTGTCCAGAAACATCTCTACTTGACTTTCCTAAACATAGAGCTATGACCTACCCCAGAAGCCTGGCATGACAGGAAAAGGAAAGAAAAGACGTCAAGCCATGATAAAACAGATGGTTGCCATGGCCACCAACAAAGGCCAATTCCAACATATTAGCAGTAGATTTAAGTAATAGGAGAGTTTCAAAAACAATTGGATTCATTTTACATTGTTCGTAGGATGGTTTCATAAAGAAATGGCATAAGCACCCATGAGAAGGACATGCTTTCTCTCATGTTCTAGAGCTGGGAGGCAAAACCACAGAGGTTTTCCACCCTTTAAATGGGTCAGTGTAGAAAGCAAGATGGATGTCAGCAAGTGCTTGGTGGGTAGGCGAACACTTTTGAGGATCCAAGAATTATACTGGGCATTGAAAGTGCAGTAGCAATTTGAGTGGAAACATCCGTAAAAGAGTAAAAAACCTTAATAAATGAGAGACTCATGAAAAAGTGCATTTAACCAAATGAAAGGCCGGAGGAGGAAATCTCCACAATAGCAACCTGAGAAAAATGTCATCAGGGAATTTAGCTGTAACTGAGTGTTCCACAGTAAATGTATGCTTCACTTGTTTCCTGTGACAGTGACTTTTTCTGGTAATCTTTTCTAATTGCACCCTCAAAACAGGTTAATTTTTTTACTTTGTGCTGAATTTCATAGAAATAAGTTCCCCTAGGGAAATTTTAATTGTTTCTTTATTTTTTTCTCATATTAATTCCCTGTACAGTTAAAAATTAATACTACTGTGAATTTACAGAATTTTTCTAATTAGTAAGAAGCTTGACATTCACTAATATAAAACTACGAATAAACCCACTAATTTAAAAAGTATGTCACAATCATAATGTTCCCATGGAAGCTAGAAGCCCCGAGAAAAATGTGGTCTTTAGATATTTATTAACAAGGTGATTAGTCAGAGGATTACCATGGAACATGTTATTTCAATGCTAGAAGTTTATTATTCATGTTCCTAATTGAAAGAGCTGAGATTCTGGAAGATACGTGTGTTATCATAGCTTTAGCCTGAAATGGATGGAGCCATTTCAGGGCTGCCATGAAAGGTTTCCCTGCATCATTACTCTAAAGTCTAGTATTAGAATGAAAAACAAGTTTTGCTTGTTGCATGGCCACTACTACAGTTGGTTAGTAATGCCTATCCAGAAGGCTCTGTTAAGGTCCTGCAGGAAAACATGACATAGTTGATTAGAGTTGTCTCTCGAGGGTGGAGGAAGAGGAGGCCCTGGCAGGAGTGCCAGGAGAAAACCAAGCAACTTTTACTCTTCACTGAGGATTTGAGCTCCTGGAATCTGCAAGTAGCAGGGAAAAGGTTTTTCTTGGACTGGGCAGTAGGAGTAAATAATGCCATCCTAGCACTCTGATAAACATGCTTTGCAAAACCCTGACCCGAGCCTTGAGACATCTTCCTGTGGCCATGTGTGTGTCAGACAGGGGGAAGCAGGTCAGCAGGTGACAGGAAAGTGCTTGAGAGTATTCCTCCCTGTTAGAGATCAGAACAGGGCCGGGTGAAGAGTGCACACCGCCGTATTGTTAGCAGCAAGTCTGTGTGCTGCTTCTCACAGATTGTTCTGACACACAAAGGCGAGGACCGAAAAGACAGAAGTTAAGCTGAGTCCACAAAGGCGACGTCCTGGCAGGACTCTTGGAGTAGGGATCAACTAAACAAGATCACTTAAAACCGGGATGAAACTTTTTCAGAGAACATTTTTTAAAAATGCTGTTTATTGCTTTTTTGAAAAGCAGTGGCCGGCCCTCTTCATATTTGGTATTAAACCAAGATTCAAACGTATAGGTTTACTAAAAGCTGGCATTTGGAAAATTATTTTAAAAGCAAGAGCCTTTACAGCTACAAATCTCAGAGATTTCATGCTGGGAGAACACGCTTTGTTGTTTGCTTGGTCTCAAGATCCATTTTTCAACAATACGTGTACACTTAATTAGTGATTGCTTGTCAGCCTTTTAATTCCTATGTTGTGCTTCTCAGCCCACTTGGCAATAAGAGTTGCTATAAATTACCCTTAGCAACTGCATACTCTCAAGCAGAGTCGGTCCCAACTTACATGTCTTTCTAGTGTCATGGGTGAACCAGGAAGGCAGGTGAGGCAGAACGATGTTGGAAGCAAAGGAAGACTTGATCATGCCCCCAGCCTACCCGTTTTACCCTGTGAGACCTGGCTTGGCCACTTCTCGAGTTCTGACTAAGCTCTATATTCATGGGAGACCAGACGGACTGAGTCTGTGGGCAGCAGTGATTGTGCACTTGAAAATTAATTCCTTTTTTGACATCATGTCTTCTTTTTTTTGTTCTTCCTGTCACTTCCTCTCCTCACCCACCTGTAGGTAGTCATTTGGAGTGATTATTTGCATTAGAAAACTACAGCATGAGATGCAGTGTGGGCAGTAGATCTTTCTTAGCTTTGCTGGAGGTAGAGAGCAGACCAGTGTCACACACCCTAAGCACAAATCTCAGATCAGTTACTTCCTGCTTGAACTTGGGCAAGTGACTTAAACTCTCACTGCTTTGTTCAGTAAAATCAGGGTGATAAAAATACCTCACAAGGCTATTGTGAGAATTTATATATTTACATAAATTATTTAGCATAATGCCTTTTCTACAAGATGTCTATGAGAATGTTACCTGTAATCATTAATATAATTAACAGGTACTGATTTTAAATTACTGCAGGAGTTTTCTGTCTTTATATCATGCATATCAGTGGGACGTGTTCTTGCCAGCATCATGATAAATGCTGAGTCCCCCACCCCAGGTACTCTTTTCAGGAATAAGTCCTCTTAACTTTATACAATTGAAAGAAGAAAGTACCCTTATTCTTGAACAAGTAATTCCTAGACTGTATTCAACATGGTGATTGTCGTGGATATGAGGAAGCAGCTACTGGGGACACGGGCAGGGTTATGCACCTTGATGATGCCACTGCTTCTCATTTCTGTCACCGCCCTTTGTCACCTTCAGGGTGTGGCCATTCCATTAAACCCACTCCAGGTCCCTTGTTTCTTTTTGCCCTTCTCCAAGCAGTCTTAGTGGACACTTGGGTTTACTGAGAAGAGCTCTGAGCTCTTAGCTAATCAGGAGTGATCTTGATGTCACTGGACTTCATTGCGTTTTGTTTTCCTCCAAGACTTACAGAGACTGTTGGTGTTTAAATGAATTAATTGACTGCAGATTAAGTGCCTGTCATGGGCCCTGGAACATATGAGTATTCCATCAGTGCTCAGTCGTCATCTTTGGTGCAAGGCTCTTGCTGCTAAGAAAGGCTATTGAGTCCAGGAAGAGACGTTGTGCCGTGGTCCCAGTTCCCTCATTAAGTGTAAAGATATCTTTGTCATCTTTTCCTGGGGTTGAGGGGCACAGCTCAATTTTTATCCTTTGTATTTCTGTCTCCTATGAATCTAAGCCTGTCTTTCCTGGGTGTTGACTTTGTAGATGTGTGACATCAACTTTGTAGATGTCACTTAATGTTTGTCTGGCCCCATTTGAGTTGAGCCAATATTACTGACCATGTGAGAGAGGGTCTGTGTGAAGACAGATCACTGAGATGGCTGTGAGAGACTCATTTTTCCTTCAAGGTCAGAAGGAGATCAAAATAGCAAAAAGAAAATGACCAATTAGTGTTCCCTTTGAGAATACTCAGCTCCAGAAAGCCCTTATGCAAGAGGAGGACAAAGAAGAATGAAACAGCACGCTAATATTATGAGGGAGGTAATAGCCAGTATGTAAATGAGTATGATCGCACAGGAGAGCTGTTTGGAGGCAGTGTGAATCATAAGACCGAAGTGAATGCACAATAGCCACCCACAAACCCCTTCTCTCCTGCAGAAGGTTGCCTGTAGACAGAACCGTCCCACCTGGCCTGAACAGTGGACTCATGTGGTGGGATTCAGGTGTGGGTCTCAGTCTGCAACCTCGTTAGTGTTTGATGATGCTCTTTGGTAGGCAGCCAGAGCCTCATTACTGTGCACAAGAGCAAGCTAATAATTAAAAGTTTTGCATTTCCGAAAGGTGACAAATAGAATGAAGAGGTAATGAGATGGGTAGGAATGGAGATTCCCCGATGAGTGCCTATCACAGTGAGAGGATGAATAAGAAAAAAATGCTGAGGGAGAAAAGAACTACCATTGTTATTTCTAGAGCTGCTGAGAACTACCTATCTGTCTCTGGTGTCGGGCAATGGGAAGACATTTGTAAGGCAGTGAAAATAGCAAAATTGCTTGGGAAGGAGCTCTGATTAATGCTAGGCTGCAAAATCCATGATGGTGGATTAAGGGTCATGACTGCTTTCAAATTCATGCTTTATTCAATGTTTTATCATAGTCAAATATGCTGAAGTAGGAGAGCTCAATTTCAAGACCCCTGTGTGAGAAACTCTTTTTGATAATTGGTGCAGCAATAGGTTCTGCCCATGTTGGTTTTAGTAAGGACAAAACATAAAGGCTGCGGTTTGACTTGTTATGATATTTCATTTAACTGTGTTTTCTCAGACTCTGAGAACCTTAAAGGTGGGTGGTCTGTGATGGGCTTGGATTCCAGGCCTTCATCTAGATCTTGTTATCTTCAAGCGGCTTTTTCTATGCTGTTGAGCAGGGTTGAAGGGAGACATTCATTACACAATTCTAAACTTGTCCTCTTACTAGATTGAACCACATATAGTATAGTGTTAAGTAATAAATTTACCAGTCATGTAATTATCTTGTGAATAACACAATTAGAAATTGCTGAGTGCAGCAGAACTCTTAAAATAGAAGTGAGTCTATAGATTACAAGTGACACATAGCTATAATTGACACCATAATTAGCCTTACTACTCTGTTCTAGCAAAAGTCGTGTGTGGCTTTGCTTTGCCACAAAATATGCAGACATTTCATTTCAATCAAAAAATTGTTGAACCATTTTTCCTGTGTGCACAGATAGTAATTGTTCTTTTGTGTTCATTTGTGTATGGAACTTTTTCGCTATTACTATTTAAACCATGACACAATTTATATAGTTTTGTTTGATGTTTCTTCATTTTTTTAAGTTGTTGGAAGCTCAAACAATGACTACATGAAAAGACCCTGGGCCCCTTAACCTCTAAGAGACCTGTGCGTTGAAAAAGGATGCTAGCATGTGCTTCTCGGTTCCAGAAGATAACAGACAACAGTTGATTTAGATCTACCGTACAAGCTTTTGACACAAGTTCTGAGTGTCTGTCCCAGCAGATCCACATTGTGATCACCCGTTCCATAGAGACACACGTCTGTGAGTCTTTTGTGACTGTAGAGATAATCAGTGGGAACTCAGTCGAACACTTGGTCTCTTTCAGTGGATACATAATAGTATGGTGAGTTTCAACCTTCAATTCTGCTCCTTAAGTTTTGTTTTATTATAATCTGTAAATTTGCTCTGTGCTATCACAGTCTACATGAAGACATGGTTTGGTTTATTTTTACTATTAAAATGAATCTCAAAAAAAAATAAAATACATCTCTCAGCCTCAGATTTAGAAGTCATGCAGTGCTTAGTCCTTCAGTTTAGACATCTTCCTTTTTACTCTGGCTTCTGTCTTTCCTTGAGGTGGTTATCTAAGATATAAACTGCTGATTTTCTGAAGGGCTCCAAGTTTTTGAGGAAAACCATCAGTTATTTCTAGATTTCCTCATGTACAGGTGCACATACATGTCAAATGATTTCAAAATAGCTTTATATGTGTACTCCCTATTCTTTGAAAATAAATATTACTATTATAAATTTAAGATCATATCTTCTTATTTGTCTTTCATTCTCTTATTGGATGATTCAGCTACAAAGATTGGGGGCATGGGATGTGGAAGATTGAGGGAGGTCCCAGACCTCTACGGCAGTGCAGGGAATAGGTGTCAGGAGTTGTAAGTGAACAAGGTGGGAGTAAAGAGTTCTTGACCTCCACTGTGGGTTGGAATTACTATGCAAACTCTAGCAAACAAAACCAAAAAGGCTCTGATATTCAAGTCTTAGCTAGGCTATGATAACTATTTTAATTTAATTAAAATTTCTGAGTGTGTGCTGATGACAAAGGTGTAGAGAACCTGAAACCCTCATTCATTGGTGGTTGTGATGGCTTATATCTAGATGTCCCCCCAAAACCTCAGGTGTTGATAGGTGGGGCATTTTGGAGGTGACTGGATTAGGGTGTGTGCTGTTGGGGTCCAGGATATGAGGCTGGGATTGATTCAGGGTGCAATGCTGGGATTAAAGCTGCCCCACCCAGGGTGTGAGTGCCACCGTCCTAAGGGTGGGCAGCCTGGATAAGATGTAAGAGATAGAAAGAGGGTCACTGCTTATCACTTGTCTCTTGCTACTTGTCACTTGCTGCTCCTTTGCTACTTGACTGCTTTGCTGCCTTTTGCCCACTATGAACTATTTCTCCTCTCTGATGCACCTCTGCCGTGCAGCCCTGCCTTGGAGTCAGCGAACTATGAACTGAAACCTCTACAAACTGTGAGCTAAATAAACCTTTCCTCCTTTAACTCTGGATGTCAGGTGTTTTGTCTCAGCAACGAGCAAAGTAACTAAGACAGTCATAGTAATATAAGATGGTACAATTACTTAGGAAAACACTTTGGCAGTTCCTCAAAAAGTTAACAATAGAATTTCCATGTGAACCAGCGATTCTATTTCTAGGTGTATGTCCAGAGAATTGAAAACATATGTCCACACAAAAACTTGTAACTAAATGTTCATAGCACTATTCATTAGTACCCCAAAAAGTAACAACAAATGTCCATTAACTGATGAGTGAAAAAATAATATAAAAATATTAAAAACCAGTATATATATATATATATATATATATGTATATTTTTCAGCCTTTAAAAGGAATGAGGTATTGATACGTGGTAGCACATGAGTGAACCTTGAACACATTATGCTAAGTCAAAAGCAACATGATCCATTTATATGAACTATCCATACTAAATGAATCCATAGAGATAGAAAATATATTAATATTTACCAGGGTCATGGAGGAAGGAGAAATGTGAAGTTACTGCTAATGGGTATAGTTTTCTTTCTGGGATGATGAAAATGTTCTGAAATTAGATAATGGTAATAATTGCACAGTTTTGGTGAACATATTTCCAACCACTGAATTGAGTACTTTGAAAAGGTAAATTTTATGATCTATGAATCATATCTGAATTTTTAAAAAATCTGAGAACCGGACATGGGCATTTGTTTTAGTTTAGATCCAACATGTTCCCCCCAAATCTCATATGTTCAGAGGTGGGGATTTGGGGAGGATATGGGATCCTGAGGGCATTGTATGCATCAGTGTTAATCCACAACTGAGTTCAGGGTTGAATATGCGGCTCGGAGGCAGGGCCTGGTTGGAAGAGGTGGTCACTGGGCATGTGACCTGGAAGGGTCTATTCTTGCCCTAGGCTCCTTGCTTCCTGGCTGCCCTGGATTCAGCAGCTTCCTCTGTCTTTCACCATGTGTTTCTCCCTTAGAGCCAGCAGACCATGAACTGAAACATGAGCCCAAATACACCTCTCCTGATATAGTTTGTGGTGCTGGACATTTTGTCCCAGCAATAGGAAAATGACTAATATAGCATTTTACCCTCCTGAAATGATTTTTAAGATATAATAATAAGGATTTTTAAAAAATTAGATTTGAACCCTGAACACTCTGTAGTTTAAGATATTTGTCATCATGGAACTTCTTACTACATATTAAAAAAAACGCGAAACAAGGCCTTGAATCTGCTGGTATCTGCCATCTTTGAAACTCGTCTCATCTCCCTGCTTGGCCCTGCTCGAATGCTCCACCGCCACTGTTCTTTCTGTCTCCACTGTTTACTCCTGCCCTGCACTTGTCCTTGCCTCTGCCTGGAGCCTTTGTCCTGATACTCACGTAGCAGGGCTTCCTCATCATTGGAGGGCCAAGCCAAACCTTACGCTTCCTTCCTAAATCAACATGGTGTTCCTTCTGCCTCCGGGACATTGCCTATTCTTGTATCTTGATGATTTCCTTCAAGTCACAGTCAGAAATATTTTGCTTGTTGGCTGATTTGTAATCTCTATTACTTCTAACTCCTCCTCCATGAGGATAGAGGCGTAGTCTGACATGTTTACCATTAGAATAGTATTTAGAATATGGCAAGGATCTAATAAGTATTTGCTGAATGAATGAATAGGTGACGGAGTTTAATGAGCAAGCAACTTAAAGAAAGAGGATTCGCGCATAGGCAATCTCTGCACACCCTTGTAGAAGGGGGAAGAACGGATGAGAATGAGGCTAAATACCAAAATAAGCAAGAATGAAAGAAAAAGAAGTGACAAGTAAGAGGAGAGCAGGAGAGGAAACTCATGAAGTACGATCTTGAAAAAGTTCTTGGCATTTTGAAATACTTGTGTTCTTGCATGCAAATAGTTGAGGTTCTGGGATTTTCTTTGAGTTAACAACTGAAAAATTTTATTACTAACACCATAGGTTGATGCCAATATAATTTACTAAAAATGCTTTCTTTTCTGTATAAAGATGTTATAGGTACACTTTAAAAATTTTTGCTTAAATTTTGAGATATTTTAGATTGTCTTTCTCTTTGCCTTATCATCTTATCTTGTTAGGGGTTCTTCAACTGTCCTCTGTGAAATTTTGGCATGCATCTGTAGGCTAAGGACGTTTTAGAAATCATATAACTTAAATGTATGTTTCCAGCTACTCTTTTATGTGCTTTGATTGTTTTCTAAGTCATCAATAAAATAGGTTTCAGAGCCTGGCCAGCTCAATGTATTGTTCCTCAGGTGGATGGCAGGTCATTTTTCCTTTTAAGGTCAGTCTAGGGATCCATTAGTTAGCAGCCTTTCCAGCTTATTTACATTTTGGTTAACAAGTAAGCACCCAGTTTTTAAATGAATTGAAATAAAGATGAATTCTCCAGTTGGTAAAAGTGCTTGGAATTGTAGTTTTTTAAAATTTCTGCAACAGGGCTTTATGCCTCCAGAGTGAGTTTTAATTCTTGCTATTTGCTGAGTCATGATAGTATAAAAATAACAGATAGTCCACCCCCTAACCTTAACAGTCCCAGACATAATTGAATAATATCTTCATTTTTCTAGTTAAAAGGAAATACAAATTTTTCATTCTTTTAACCAAAAGAACAGTATTTCTCTTTCATTACGTCTGGCTTCCTGGTTGCCTAGGAGACATTCGAGTTCATGGCAGATTGCTTTAGCTAGGGCATTTAGAAAAAGTCATTTCTCCCTACATTGTATTCCGAAGTAATGACAAAATTTTACTAGAGATTTGGAGAATTAGAAATTGCCTGTTGTTGACAAAGTTTTGTGGAAATGGGCCTTCTCTACACTATGGTTGATTATAAATTATCAGAAACCTTGCCTGAGAGATATTTAGCAATTCATATCAATAGTTTTGAAGGTTAATATCTTTTGAACACAGTAATACTTAATTCTAGGAATTGATGCAGGAAAAGTAATCACAGAAATGCATAATGTTGATGTATGTAGTACCTTCCTCCCCCATACGGCTGTCAGGAGGATTAAAGCATATATCATATATAAATTGCTTGGAAGGATGAGAGTAACAGGCAAGCATTAGCTGTTATTTCTGTTAGTTAATCAAATGCTACTTTTTATGTGACACTGCTCTACCTCTAATATGGAGAATAGCAGTCACTTTTGGGTAGGACAATGCCAGATATATGCTTTTATTTGACTTTATTTTATTTAACTGTTCAATAACAGTTTTGTGATTAGCATTTTACTAAGGGTCTTGCCAATATGAACTTATGTATTAGCTGACAGCTAACAATTGTTTATTGAATAAAAGTAGCATTACTTTTTCTATGGTAAAATACACCAGTATGATGATTAACACTCACTGAATATTCACTAGGTGCTAACTGTGTATCCCTGAGAAGGTACTGTTGAAGTCCATTTGTATATGTTCCTACAACTGGTTGGGAAAGAAAAGAGAATTTTCACCCATTTCTGTCTAATCCCAGAGCTGTGTGTACCTCATTGTTGTAGATGTTCTGTTGGAGTCAAGATGTGATAGAACCGAAGAATCTATTCTTTCAGAAAACTCCTGAAGTGACTTTAGTGAACTCAGCTTCTGTGCTAGTGCTTTGTGGATATGCTTTTCTAACTTTACTCTGTGTCGTTTAGCAGGTCTGGGCTGGTGCCTGGGAATGTGCATTCTTATAATTCTTGAGTGATGCAGATGTCAGCAGATAACATTTTGAGAAGCCAAGCTACTATATGGTTTGTGGAAATACACAATTTTTTCCAAAATAATCACTTACTATAGGCAAAAGGAAGACAGTCATGAGGTGGAAATGTTTTAGGAGCTGTATAGATGCATTTCACTGGAAGTCTTAAGTTTTTCAAATTTCTGGAAATGTGGTTTGAAAGGTCTTTATATTCTCAAAAAGCAATTCATAATTAGTGTTCTCTACTTGGTAAAACAATTTGAAGATAATAGGCATAGGCTTCTGCTCTTATCGTTTGTTGACCATCTTATAAGAGAGTGCTGCTCTGTGGCTGAGGGATCCCCTTAAATGACAGAGTGTCTTTAATTCGGTTTCTAAGATTGGGTCCCTGAAGTCGTAAGCTCTCAAGTTTAAGAAGTCCTTGAATAGTATACTCTCTAACGAATCAGGAGAACCACTAAGGTTTGGAATTGATTTGAATAGGCCACTTGGCAGGCTGGACTTGCTTGATATCTCTAAAATGACAGGATGGATCTAAGTGATCTCTTATGTCATTTTCTTGCTCAGAATTTCTGCAAGTGGTTTTTATTTTTTATTTTTGGAACAAATTTTGAAGCATTTAACAGTTATTTTAGTTGATTATTAGCATAACATTTGAAAGCAATCCAGGATGAAACCTGATCTATCTGAATTGAGCTATTGTTTTCTCCTCTTACTAATGATGGGGGGAACTCACATTTTGAGGCGTACATGTGCTTTTATGGGCATTAGACCTTCTCCTTCAAGGTCGGTGACCTACTGGCCCTATCAGGAAACGACTGATTAAATCCACCGAATCACAATACTAAATGTGAATGTTGGGGACCTTTTCCATTATCTCCTTTTTGTTTAATAAATCTTGAAGACGAAGTTCTAAAAATAATGTGATGCTACTAACTAGCGAGAATTATAGGAATTAGAGAGGTAGAGGCAGGGTATAAGAGACAGAGAGAAGTTACAAATAGGTTATGAGAGGGAGGTAGAAAGGCTGCATTTCATGGCTGCAAAGATGAGAGATTTGTTAAATACTTTGAACTTTCATATTTTTAGTTCCAAATAAAGCAATTATTATCAAGAAATGGAAAAGAAAAAAGAAATTGGCTAGAAAGATAAGACCTTGGTTTTTATTGATATATATATTTCTGTTTTATTACAAAGAAAGAGATACAGGGCTATTCACTATATTGTGGGTGAGCTAAGTCTCTTATATTTCTTTCTTGAGTAACACTAATAAATCTAAAGTCCCAAACCTTCCACTATACTGCCTAACCTGGTTCCCGGCTCTCTGAATTCTAGAAGCCATCATCTCCGTATTTAGTATGCAACAGAATTTATTAGAGATGATTTCCCCTGAAAACTCAACAGAATATTGGTACATCCCACTTTCTTATTTGGTAGAAAGGATTGAGCAATTTTACTTTAGCCTAAAATAAAATTGCTTTTGGCCATTTCTATGTAAGAGGAAACTATTTAATATTTATCTTAGTCTCACAGACAGTGTCAGATCCCAAAGAAGCATGAATCTTCCCATCACATTATCTTGATTCTTACATTTTTTCATACTTCTGTCTTTTTAATGGTTCCAAGAATATTTTTCTTTTCCACTGAAATTAAACCTGAAGAAGCAGGTCTGCTAGCTGCACAAATGGACAGAATATTAGCACAGTTAAGAGAGAGGTAGAATTAGATTTGGGTAGGGAAACTTGAAAATAGTAGTATTGTGGTTTAAATCTAAAATGTCCCCCAAAACCTTACCTTGTGTGTGGAAGGCGATTGGATGTGGAGGTGCCATGCTCATCAGTGGATTCATCCATTGATGAGTTCAGTCCCTGAATGTGCTGTTAGGAAGTAGAGCATGGTTGGAGATGGATCACTGGGGATGTCACCTGGAAAAGTGTATTCTTGTCCCTGGCTATTCCCTTCTCTTCCTGCTTCCTGGCTGCTATGGGTGAACACCTTTTCCTCCTGCATGCCCCTCTACCATCCTGTTTCTGCCTTGGAGACAGTCAACCACGGACTGAAACCGAGAGCCAAAATAAAACTCTCCTTCAAGTTCTGGGAGTTGGGCATTTTTTTCCTTCTGATGGGAAAGTGACTAAAACAATTGGTATTCCGGATGCCTACACCCCATGGCAGACACAGTGAGATGTGCTTTACGTATGTTGTCATCTGTTTTTAGATGAAGTATTGAGGATGAAAAGTTCAGCTCTTGGCAGAAGGTAGGAAGAGAGTGGCAGGGCTGAGGCTCAATTGCAGATGTCTTGAACTTTGCTTCCATCCCTTCCTGCTTCTCCAAATAAAACACATTTTGAATTATATAAATGACCAAAGGAGAAGGAATAGTGAAGAGATCAGAAGGCAGTCAATATTTTAAATTGTTAGTGGCCTAGGCTAATGAGAGGAAGTATAATAAATAGAAAGATATGAGCTTGTTGAGAAGAATTATCCATAAGAAGGAGGGAAATGTGGGCAGAGTAGCCTAGAAATAGAGAAAAACTTGGAAATGAGTAATATCAAAATGTGATGTTAGGAACTAACTTAACAAATGAATGAATAGCAGAATTTTGGTTTGAAGCTGTCTCCCAAAATGCATCATAGAGAAATAGAGATTTGAGAAGAGTGTGACCAGAAATAAGAGAGGTAGAATAAATACAAATGTCAGACGAAATCTCTGAAAGGCAAAAAAGCACCAGCTGGGGTCAGAGAATATTTGAAGAAATAGTTACCAAATGTGTAGAAAATGCAATAAAAACTGAAGACCTCCTATGGAAATGTTTTATAGACTACAGACGGAGAATCAGGAAGTTAGTCTATAATGGGTTGAATAGTTTCCCCCAAAAAGGAATCTTAGAACATGACTTTATTTGGGACTAGGGTCTTTGCAAATGTAACTGGTAAGATGGGGTTGTGTTAGTTAGAGTGGGCCCCAGATCCATGGTGCAGCCTTATAAGAAGAGGAGAAGATGTGACAGCAAGGCCATCAGAAGGTGGGACGGGTTGGGGGTTAGAGGAACAAGGGTCAGGGTGATGCCAAGGAGCACTGGGGAGTCTCAAGGATTGTTAGCAACCACCAGAAATTAGGAAAAGGCAAGAAGAATTCTGACCTCGAGGCTTCGGAGGAATCATGGCCCTCAGTTTGTTCAGTCTTGTTAGGGTAGTCCTAAGCTTAGACCCCCAGCAAAACTCTAAATTTAGAGTAAACACTAGAACATCCTGTGGTGAATAGGCGTCTAATTGCCATTGGGCCTCTCTCAACAGCAATAGCAGAATGCAAGAAAGCAAAGAAATAATAGTTTAAAGTGTGTTTTAATGTGCAAACTTTGAGCTTAAGATATTATGACTGGTTATTTATTATTAAGCGGGGACTGGTTATTTATTTAAATGGGAGTGCACTGTAATGATACTGTTCTGTATAAAATCTCACAGTTTGCTGTGTGTAGATCTTTTGTGTATTATAGTAAAAATACAGAACTTAATTCAGGAGAAAGAAAAAAATATGGGAAATAAGAGCAAGTAGGGAATTTAGTGATTTTTGTAACAACAAGCAATAATAACTTCAGTTTCTAAGAGCGTAGTGGAGTAGATAATCAAAAAATTTTCCACTAAAAATAATTCTAAATGCTGTGTAAGGTGTATGAATATTCACTCAAAGGTACAACTGAGCTTTGAAGAACTGGGGAGCTCAAACCAAAGAAGCAGCTAAGATTCAAAACAAACAGTGGTGCTGGAGCGCAAAGCTTGCTAGAGTAAGTGGTGCAGATTTAAAAACATGTAAGTAATGACACATTTGAAATTGTAACTCAGTGTTATCTGAACATGCCAGTTATTAGGATGGAAGGAGGATAGAGTACAATACCTGAAGGAGATCAGAGGTGGTCAAAATATGTTAAGTATATAGATTTTGAGGGGAAAATTTAGTGTCCATATGGATAAGAATAACTGTTATTGAAACAAAAAAATAGTATATAATTTTTATAACTATGGGAAAATACCTGATTTAACTGGAAGGTTGGAAGGAGGAGAAAATGGTGAAATAAGATGTTTGAAATAGACTCAAAGAATAAGTGGCATAAATGTATAGGGGTTAAGTTTACCAGGCAGATTCTCTAACGGGAAGAAAACAAGGTGTTATGTTAAATTTTTTATAAAAAACCTTTGAAGTATACAAATTAAAAATGAGGTGATAAAAAGTCATACTCGTCAGATACAAATGAAAAAAGGGATAATAAGATCAAGAGAGTAAAACAAGCAAGAACATAAGCACATGTAAGAAGATGGCTTTGAAATATACAAAATAGTAATTTATGCATTTGTCATTGATTTAGCAACTGTAGTTAGAAATTTAGCACAGTCATCTTAGAAACTGGTGAAGCAATAAGACAAAAGTAAGCCAGATAGAGATTTAGATAGCAGTGAAATTCATCTATGTATATAGAATTGACTCAAAATCAGAATATATTTTATTTTGGAAGATCTGCAGGTTAGGTACAAATCTCTTCATCTAATGGGTCAGGATGGAAGCTTTAGATTCTAAAAAGAACAACACTATAAAGGTTCTTTTTTCTAACTACAGTGCTGTAAATTGGACGATATTAACAAAAAGATAGCAAAAACATGCTATGTGTTTGGAAATGAAAAGGAATACTATGAAATAACCCTCAGGTTAAATAGGAAGTGGTAACAGGAACAGCAAATTTTTAGAGCTAAGTGATAAGAAAGCACAGCAGGTGAAAGATATAGTTAATGGATTACTTTGAAGGCAATATTTAGCTTTTGTTACACAAGAGAAAAACATGAAATTGGAAGCCCTATAAGCTCACTGTTTGACTCAGGTAACTAAAAAAACAGCAACACAATAAGGCTGAAGAAACATGGAAGGAAAAATTATCACGGGAAAGAAAAGTGCAGGAAATCAATACCAAAGTAAGAATAATTAATAAAAGTCAAAGAACCAAAATTAACTCTTTGGAAAACCTAGTAAGTTAGATACAAGCCTTGAATGACAAGTGAAGTAAAAAGTACATACCTGTATCATGATACACAAAAATAGGTGAAAGAAATAATTACATTTTTTACATATTAAAAAGAAGATGATAAATTTTTGTCAGTAAAATTGAAAATTTAGGACATATAGATATCAATAGAAGAAAAATACATCAATCGGAAAACATAAAACAAATTATAATGATTATCAAAACTCCATCCTGCCTGCAATCAGAAAAAGGGCATGAATTTGACAAATGAGTTCTATTTAACTCTCAAGGAACAGACAATATTTATTTATAAAGCTTCTTTTAGAACAAAGAAAAACACCAGCCTAAACTAAGTTTGATCTTAATAATGAAGACCAGGTAAGTGTAGCTTAAAAAAGGTATTGACCAACTTAACTTATGGCATTAAAGAATATTAAGAAGTCAAATCTGGCATTGTATTAAAAAACAATACATTGTGACATAAAACTAAATTTGATAATAAAACTGAAAGGATAGTCTAATATTTTTAAAAAACTCTGCCAATGAAGTTTATTACATCCATAGTAAGGCACAAGCAGTTGTCGAATTTATGATATAAAAATTATCGAATAATACCAAAGTTTTTTTGATGAACTCAGTCCTTAGCAAACTTAGGATAGAGGGATGTTTCTCTCTCTCTCCTTTTTTAGCTTGATAAAAACTTTCTGCCAGAATCCTCCAGTAGACATCACTCTTAATGGAAAAGACATGTTTAGATGACAAAGATGTCTGTGTAATCTCTCCACGCAGCTCCGGAGAATGGATCTGCGCATTAAGACAAGGAAGAAACAAAAAGTAAAACACTGACATGAGATATATAATTGTCATTATTTTTTAATGAAATCACTTATATAGAAAATCAAAGAGAATCAACAGAAACTATTAGCAGCAGTACAGGAGTTCAGCGTAGTTGCCTGCTATATGAACAATATATAAAAATCAATAGCTTCCCTCTGTATTGGGATTAACCAGTTATAAACTATGATAATGATAAGATACCATTTATAATAGTGACATAAACTGAAAGTTACCTAGGGATAAATCTAAGATAGAATGGATAAAACATACAAGGGAAATTTAAAACTCTATTATAAGAATTTTATTATGGTATTAAAGGATATAAATGCAGTGTTCATAAATGGCTTTATTGAATATTGTGAAGATGTCACATTTCCCCTCCATTAAAATTTAAATCCAATTCAATCAACATCCAACCAAGAATTTTTTTGAGAGAACCAAGTTTAGTATAAATTTATATGGGGAGTAAATTATTTAAAAAAGAAAGAGGGATTCTAACTCTGTAAAGCATTAACAAATATGGAATAGGAGTTAGAAAACTTCAGTGTATAAGCCAAATCTAGACTGTGCATGTTGCTGTAAATAAAGTTTTACTGGTACACAGCCATATGCATTCATTTGCATATTGTCTATGGCTGTGTTTATGCTCTGATGACAGAACTGAGCAGCTGCAACAGAGACTGTACTCTACTGCATCTGTTCCTTTTCATAAAATATTTAGTGAGTTCTGTTCTATAACATCTGGTCTAGAATCCAAACATAGTCTAGACTAGTTCCTATATACATACGGATGCTTGTAATCACTCCCAGGAAGTGATACAAAGAAAATTGACTCACAAAAGGAGAAAAAAAAATGAAGATGTTTTCATACTTATAAACAAATCTACAAGTGGGATAAATACCTATTAAAAGTGAAAATGTATGTGACAGAAGAAAATACAGGAATATATATGTGCAACCTTATGGTAGAGAAGGTTCTGTTATAAAATATTCACAGTGCACAAACTATAAAAAGAAAACCAATGAATTTTAATACATCACAATGAATGCTTTCTGTTCAATTGAGGGAATGATGGAAAAATTAGCAAATAGTAACAATATAATTGTCATGCTTAATAGACCACAGTCATTATGTAGAATATATCACAGACTTTGGAAAACTAGAAACTGGAAGGGAAGAGACCAGAAACACCAGAAGACCGATTGTCCTCCTAAAAATGGACAGTTTGTAGAAGGAGAAACATGTATACATCACTATTAGAAACAGGTGAATTAAAAGGAAGAGATTCTTTGTACAAATCAATCAGTAAAAGCTAGTGAAACAGGTACTGTCAAGTCCTGGCAAGGATGTAGGAAAATAGAAATCCTCACATATTGCTCCTCGAAATGTGAATTGGTACATTTCAGCAAAAGACAGATATGTTCAGAAACTCCATAATGCGGCTGTAGTTTATGTGTCCAGGGAAACTCACATAAGGATGGTTGTCTTCTATTTGTGGCAGAAGATTGCCATCAAACTAGCTCATGAGCCTGAGAGAGATGGACAAAGAAAGCTGCCATGAACTGCACGAGAAGCTACAAGCAGCGTGGAGGAGTTATAGAGACCTCAGTAAGTCTCAATGTTGAGAGAAAATTTTAAAATGATATTTAAGATACCATTTATGTTTATAATTATATAAAGATTTAGAAACCACATGTAAGAACTCTAGATTTCTCACAAAATACATGTACACAAACATATAAAGAGGATTCTAAATTGTACATTAATTGTGAGAAAATGAATCACTGAGCTGGGAGGGGTGAGGATGGTCCTGGGCATAGAGGATGAACAAAAGCGAGAATAAAAGAAAAACGAAGTCCAAAGAAGAGCCAAGATGGTATCCGGATAATAATAACTCTTCAAGGAGAGCCCATGCCTGTCATGTCTGCAATATTACCCGTAGAAGGAAACAGACTCCAGGGACATTGCTCCTTCCAGCACTGTTGGGTCTAGGTGTCCTATTGATTATGTCTGGGTTTCCGTGTCTTGGGTCTGCTTGCCTCAGTGATAGCTGTAATAGATTTTGAGGGAAGTCTAGTTGTTTCACTTTCAGATTGTACCAGCTGGGCAACTCAGCTGAAAGGGCCCCTGTTAGCATCAGCAGTAATCGACTGTTGCATACCTTTGTCTGAACCCATGTTGTGTTAGAGGACCAGGGGGAATCCATCCCTGGAGTTAGTTGTAGGAAATTCCTAGGTTTAGGAGGTGGTGGAGTATTATGCCCAAAATCAAAACAATGTGGCTAGAACTATAGGAAGTAGATGGTGGGGAGTTACTGGTAGCTTGAATCAATGTTGTTTGAGAATGGTTGGCATGATTTGCTATGTTTACTCTAAAACACGGAAGGAAATGAAGGATTAATTCCAAATACACAAAGCATTGACACTTACATAATACTTTTCTTCATAGTACTTGTTTCCTATGGCTCCAAGGAATAAATCCTCTGCAAGTAGGTGGCTTTGGTATGAAAAATGACTTTGGCATGGGGGGGGGGGAGCTGCTTCTTAGGAGTACATGGTGAGCCTCCCATCACAGGGGCCTGTTGAAGCTCATGCCAGCCAGCTCCTTGGCAGGGGTTCCCGAGGAGTGGGCCCACAGACTGGGGTGCAGTTGCATTTGCTCAGTGACCCCTTGTCACCTGAACAACTTTTTAAAGCACACAGTGCTGGGTCCTTCTCTTAGAGCTTCTTATTCAGTAGGTCTAGGGTGGGGCTTGAGAAATCCCATTTCTGATAAGTTCCTTGGAGATGCTCATGCATATAGCCAAGGAAATATATATTGAGAGCCATAGTGGTAGATGATTTTGGACATCTTTACTCTCCCTTCATTTTTAAGAAACAGTTGTAAGTGTTCTGAAAACCACCATCTGTCACTGAGAAAAACCTCTGCACATTAGTTCCTGAGCACTGGAAACATGTCAGGATCTGCAATTGGGTGCGTGTCTAGTAGAGAGCATGTGCAGGCCTTTCTGTAGTTTCTGTCACATAGGACACTGGGCTCATTAAATGATTGTGCGTGGATTGTGTATTCCATAGAGCATTTAGGTATTTTCTGATCTTGACCTCTTTTTCATAATTCTATTCTTTTTTCATAGGTTGGTCTACATTCCTTAGTTTTCTAGTGTGCTGTTCTTGAGTTAGAAACATGAAGTAGTTTCTCAGGGAGGGTGTGTCTGAGTGATTTAGAAAGTACCTTTTTGAGGTATAGGATTACCAAACAAAAAACCTAATTTCTTGGTAATGAATGGATTTGGCTTAACATAGTTCCTAAATCCCAAATCTCTCTTCACTCCCTTTTTGAAGCTTTCCCTGAAAAGGAGGACATTGAACAATTCATGAACCTTCCTGTATCCAGACTGTGTCAACCAGGAATTGTTCATGTCTCAAATTCTAATTTGCTCCTTTCTTCTTTTTCTCTTTAATTTTGAAAATTTACTATACTAGTTCTCTGGAAGTGCTTGTATGCTTTCATAATTGTAGGCAAGGTCAGACAGTGTTTGTACTTGTTCTAAATTGCTGTTATATAAACAAAGATAAAACCATTTGAGAGAAACACTTAAGAATTAGTTTTATAGTCAATACTTAACAATGAAATTTTCCGCTTAGCAAAGATGACAAAACGAATGGGTAAAAATAAGTGCTTGACAAATAGGACTTGTAGTTTGGAGGCGGAAACCTGAATGTGGACGGATTTAAAAATGAAAGGCTGTGTAGTTGTTCATGTGCAAATTCCTGCTTGAAAAACATGCTCAAATCAAGGAAGGATTGTAGGGAGAGGAGAGTATTTTGGACAAACTTCGGATTAATTTTGGCGAATATTAAATGAGTCATTAACATGACATCTGTTTGCAACTAAGAATCTTTACTAATGGAATTTGCTTTCTTCAAAGTGGTACATGAACTGAGTTTCTTATTTGAGTTCATAAATGTCCATTTCCTGAATTGTTTTCCTTCAGGCTTCAATTGTGAAGAAATGTCGTTCAGATTTGGCCAGCATCTCATCAAGCCCTCTGTGGTGTTTCTCAAAACAGAACTATCCTTCGCTCTTGTGAATAGGACACCTGTGGTACCAGGACGTATCCTTTTCTTTTAAGAGAGGCAAGATAGCAAGTCTATGAATGTAGTCAACCCAAAGAATTGGAGGATTGGCCTCCAATGCTTGTCCTAAACAGTAAATAAGCAACGCAGCACCCTCTTCCTTTGGAGAGACCAGGTAAGCTGTTACTTACTTTTATTTTGGATCCAGCTGGTGGCACCAGTAATATGCTTGATCAGTGTTGCAGAACTTCTGAAAAGAGTTGCTTAGCAACCGTGGCTTTGGAGGTGAATTTTTGCTTGACCTTTTCACTCCCATAGCTGTGTAAATAAATAGGTGTTTCTAAAATTGGCCCAACAAATATCATGGGCACTTTATATTCATTGTGAATTTTAATGTTATGTTAGAAATTGGATGGCAAATTTGTGAAGTGGAATTAAGGTAATATGCAACTGACTTTGTTTCTTTATCTCTTGTGGAGATCATTCAATTATTAGTTTTAATTAAATTCATGCATGTAAATATTTTTATAATTTTTTTCATGTTGGCATCTGAAATGGCCTTTTCTTTTTGTGAAAACCCTGGCTTCTAGACCATTGTACTGTATTTTTGTCAGTAAAGTTTGTTTCAGTTAGAAGGATTTCCACAGACCTCAGCAGGAGCCATTGCAGGAATTACTGAAATGCTCTGGAGTAATTTTCATGTTGTTGGAAGTATCACTTGTGATTGTGTACATGTAAATTTTATAGTGGCTCTTCAGAACTTTCTTTTTTTATTCTTCTTTTTTTTTCTATGCAGGGGGCAACAAGAATAAAATTTCATATTTTACGATAAAAGATATTTTCTACACTGAGACATGATTTGGTTTTGAAACAAATTTCTTAGTAATTCTGAGGGTACAGGTATGCCAAGAGTTTTGCAGAATAAGTTATATTTTTTCAGCAAGCCAATTCAGAATACTGAAAACTTTGTGAATAATCTGTTTCTAGCCATGTAACCATTATATGGTGGAAAAATACAAAAGAAAAACATGTACAAAAAGATAATTGTGATTATATGGCAGACTCCTAAATTTCTTGAATATAAATTTTAGCTAATTAAATTTTATAAACTTACAAAATTAGTAATTAAGAAATAAATTAGTAAATAATGTTATATAAATTTTTTCATAACATTTAAAACTTCTCTTTGAAATTTTTAAAAATAAAATTGAGTCTAAATATTCAATATTAAATAACAACATCATTCTATTTATTGAAGGAAAGGGAAAAAAATAAACTAGAATGACTTAGAAAAATTCCATAAAGCAACGCTGTGGAAGTTATGTGTCAGCTTTATATTGAGTTCTGAAAGGCTCCAAGGTTCTTGGAATAACAGCATTTTATTTCTTCATTTAATTCTGCTGCAAGTTTGTAGTGGTCTTTTTCTTTTGAGGTATTTTTCTTAAAACAAAATGCCTATAGATTCGAATGTCAAAAGGATATGATTTAGATGCCTTTTCTTTTGTCATGCCAGCTTAGTTGACTCTTAACAAAGAACTAAGGGATCCTGGGATAAAAATTCAAATTTAGATGAACAAATCTTAGTATCTCAGACTAAGAAAATGTGAGGTTGTAGAAATGTGCTTCTTTTTTAATGGTTAATAATGGAATGAACTTTGCTTTAGGTCTTTTTTACTCATGTCTTGATAGTAATTTGCTTTCCATGTTTTTTGTAACCAACTCTGAAAGTATGATATTTAAGAACTAGGGTATTTGTGAGAGGAAAATGAAGACAGCTGCTTCTAGAGAAATTGTGATCTATTGGCAAATGATGACCTTTTTTCCAGATGGCCCTGAAATCGCCTTTGGAAGTAAATCCTAATTACTTACCATATTTTTAAGTAAATGCCAAGGACATTGAGAACATTTTATTAAAATTAACAAACATTCTTTAGGAAGAGGAGAATAAGGAGAGTGACAACGTTTTGTAATCAATACATTCTGTGAGGCTATCTCATGTCTATTGTTGCAAATGGTCTCAGGGCCAGTAGATAATGTATTCAGACAATCCTTTTTATGTGAAGATTTTTCAACTTTTTATTTTCCTTTACCTTTGAAAACTCAGTTAGGTTACCACGGTGAGATGCATCTTAACAGGGTACTCATTTGCTTGCAAAAAGCTGTAGTCTTTGTCCTGGGATTTAAGAGTTGAAGCTATGGATAGCTCTGCCCACTAGCATTTTTCAAATAAATAGTGAAATGTCTGGATTGGGCTTTTGTCTTTCCCCAGTGTTCAGTCCTACCTGCCCTTGTCTAGTCTCTTTGCAGCCTTCCTGAGTCTGGCTTTTCCAATCCACCCTTCTCCTCATTCTAAACCACAGCTCTGACTGTATCAGTCTTCTGATCCCTTGCTAGCAAATCACTAATGATCATATTATTTTTTTAAAGAAAAAGTTCAAACTCCTTAGCATAGCTTTAAAACTCTCATTGTCTTGCCTCCGTTTGCGTTTTCCCAGCTGTACCCTAAATGTGTGTTGTACTTCCCCTTGACCTCTTTCACCCTGCCACTCTGGACCTTGAGATTCTCCCCCTTTTGATTCCTACCAAGGGGCTTTGATAACTATTGTTGTCTTTAGGAAAAAAAAAGTATTCTGTCCTCCTTGAGATACTTAATGCCTCACCCCGGGTTTATGTGGATTCACTAACTCTGTCACTGAGCTCATACTCTCTTCCAGACCCTGTGTCAAACACTTGTCCTCATTGGGTTCATGTCAAAATGTGTGCATTCCCGCTAGTCTGTCAGAGCCACTCCATCCTCAGTGTGAGACCTGCTTCTGCGTACAGTGCCTCTTTTTTATTAGCGTCCTCAGATTTTATTGTGACTAAATTGAAAGTGAAATTTTAGGTGCCAGGAATATATACATTTTTTCAGTTAATGGAATTGAGTAATGAGAGTCTGCTTAATGATTGACTTTTCCATGTTCCTATGCCCAAAATGTCACCATTTTATTCCAGATATGTTAATATTATGTCCAAACTGTACCTTTTGAACTTTCCCTTCAAGATTTGTCAGTTACAACTCAGTTTACAATTTTGTTATGTGTGTGCAGCAGAATTGATGGAAAATGGGAAAAGATGCTTTTACATTTCTTTCTGCATTTGTCAGTGGACAAATTAGTATCTTGAGTAGTATACTGGCATGTTCATGTAAAATGCAATATTTTGCTTTGTGTCTTTGATTCTTTTTTAAAAATGGTATTCACATGGCTTTTGGGGAGCATACCATTCATGAGTGACTTATAGATGTTATCCTTGAACTTGTGTCCTTGCTAACATTTTGCTGTCTCCTTCAACTGTTTTTTTTTCTTATGACATTACTCACTGACTTTTTCATAGCTTTCAGAATGGGAGATGAAGTGTCAGATCAGGGGCCCAGAGATATGCTTTTGAAGCAAGCCTTCATTCTTAAAAGAGCCAATTCGGTCCCTCCTTTTCCTTACCTGAAGCAAACACTTCTGTTCCTTGCCAACAGTGTTTATAGCTGATTGAACGGTCTGTGTCATGCAACACTCTGGAAGAATATATCAGAACATCTGTAATCCATTAATTTCTTGCTCCTGGAAAATACTTTTCAGAGTTTCTTGGTAAGAGAATAGAATCATTTTGTAGAGTGTGTCTTCAGAAATTTGCAATGAACATTTTATTCATGTGCATCAGTACAGCCCAGCCATTCTTCATGGCTTAAATAAATTTGGGCCATTATGGTTAATACTTCTTACTTCCCTCCCCTTACCTTGTACTGTGTCTTCCTCTCTTCTTGAGTTGAGCATGAAGAATGAATTTGAACATGAGTAGAATTCATTTGGGGACTGGGGCTTTTATTGTAAATAAAATTATTCATTTGTTATGTCCTGTTGTTTTCAGAAGACAGTGTATTGATCTTCGGGTTGCCGTTCAGAATGGCATAAGGATCTTTAGCACAGGGGAGACATTGCAGTGCTTTTGGATAGATTGAATGTGGTGTATAATGACAGAGACAAACTTGCTCGCTGGCCCTACTGTGTTATACAAATCATTTGTCAACAGATTATTGAATCAGTTATTAAAGAGACCAGTTTTTTCTATCCTGGAGCATCACATACAGAGTGTTATCAGGGCCAAACAATGTTAGGATGATGCATGGAAGTCAGCCTTGCAGAGTATATCTGTGGGGAATTAAACTAGGTAACTCAAAGGACATTTCTGCTGACTCATTAGAAACTAAAAGTTTAGTACAGTGGAAACTGCTGTACGAGCTGACCTCAACAGCTAGGAGACAAAACTCTTGATCTTTGTCTTTTTAACACATTTTTATTAGTATGTTTTTACTAATAATGATGATTGCATTCATCGTGGCGAGTTGGCACATGCGAATGTCTTCGAATTCAAAATTTTACCTTTCCAAATCAGTGATATTATGCTTTTTCTTTTCAGACCATCGCTATATTGAGTACTCCTGAAATAAATGAAACGCTAATAAAAATAGTTTAATTACTTAACAAGGATTCTTGTGGAATAGATGAAAGTGCCCTTTTAGTCCTTTGTGAAAGTCAGCGGTATTCGTCATTTCCTAAGTGGGTGCAGTCTTGTGAATTCCTTTGACTGTTCAGGAACCACAGTTATTAGTGATCTGATGATCTCTCTTCATTTCTGAAAAGTGTTTCTTTTTAAACCTTCCTGTACAAATGAAATGAGCACAAGCACTATTTTAATATCTTTACAGCTAAAGATAAATTTGTGCTCTTAAAATTGCGCTGAGCACACGTCTTTGCACTGCGTGCACCTGTCACCTCCGAGCTAGCTTAAGTACTCTTGTAGAGTCCTTCAGAGATGATCACATGATCTTGCTGTCTTTTGTCCTGAGCTCTAATGGGCAGGTTAGTTTACTTGTGGTCGTATTTTTTTCTTTTTTTGGAAAATTATTTTGTTTAGAGGTATTTGTGTAGCAGTGATTGCTCAGTTGGAGCTTTTTCCCTCCTGTGTTTATGGGAAAGATTGTCCCGATAAATGCGTACCTATTCTTGGGCCAGTAGTGTACACTGGTCCCAGCTAAAGCCAGCTTTTGATGACATTGGTCAGCAGGAAAGTTCTTGTATGCTTTCATCATTCTCTTGGGTTCACTAGTGTCTTCAATGTCTAGAATCTGCCATGGAGGCTCCTGCCAATCCTCATTGTAAGACAAACCTGTGTGACCACCATCCTTCTTGTCTTGTCATCTCTGAAACTGCTGAAGAGGAAGCACATACATTTTATCTCGACTGGACTGCTGGCTCGTCAGCTGGCAGTGAGATGAGCGTGTTGAGGTTGATTCTGCCTCCATGCTCACGGTCAGCACACAGCAACTGTCGTGGGTTCCAGAGGAGAAGGAGAAGCTATCTTGTCAGGCCTTCCTCTTCCAAGTTGCTTTTTGTTCTGGAACCAAGATGATCATTTTTCTCTCTATTACACAAAGAACAATAGATTGTTGGAACTAATACTGAAGGAATTAAATAGGTATTTTGTGTGCAAGGAAAGTAATCATTCAGATGGAGAAAATAGGTATGGACTCTGTGTTCCACCTGGACCCTTCAAATGGAGGAGACTTATTTGAAACAGTGTGCCTGCAACATGTACTTTGGCATCTAAACCTCACCCACGCTGCTTCCTGCTCTCCACTGTCTGTCTGTCCCTCTCGAATCTCCGTGCTGCCTGCTTCCTGGTGAGGCCTGCATGCACCTGGTGGTGGTGTGGTTCACAGGACCCCTGTCCTTTAATGACTGTGTCTTCACTGGCTTCCCTTAACCTCAGCCTCCTCTGTGTAATGGCACTTTCCCGCATAGCTTCCCACCCTGCTGTGACTGTGGCTAGCCTGCCCAGGTTATGCAACAGAGGGGGAAAATTCAAAGGGCTTTTTGATTCAGGCTTTTAAGCAGCTACAGTATATTACTCAGAATTGAACAAAGGCTATAGTTTCACTTTCACAACCAGAAAAGGATGCTGTGTAAGCTGCCCATCGATACAGAACATAATTCTAATGGTTGTGTAGGTACAGAGAATGTTAGGGATGGCCTCATTCTGGCCCTAGCAAATAGCAGAATGGTAGTTGTATCAAAATAATACTTTGAATATTTCTCATATTAATTTCCAACATGAGTATCTTGTAATGTGAAGTGATGTTCCCCATTTTTACTTATGTTTGCATGTAACTTTCTCAGGTAGTGTTAAACTGTCATTTTGAAGGACTACAGAACTCTGTTCTTTATGTGCTTGGCATGGTTTTGACCTGCATCCTGTGCAAGTCATCAGATTGTAAAGAACAGGAAAAGGCTAGTCATGGTGTTGCCAGCCTTGCACTTGGTAAGGAACATAATTAAAAGTAATGAATGGAACAATATATCATTATTCATAAGAAATGTCATGTAATTAACTCACACAGTGCGAAATATATTCTAATTCCCATTTGGAATAGAAATAGATTTGCTAGAACATCAGGAGGCAGTTACTGTTTATCCTACATTTTCATACACATATCAAAACTGTTAAAATATACTGATTGAATATATGTAGATTTTCTACAACATACATACTCAAGATGGCCTTCTTCTAATACAGCCTTATGTACAGTCCTTGTTTATTCTATACTATACATGCATAATTTGTATATATGTTCAACTCTTAAAATTAGCATAGTTAATTTATATTTATTGTAAATTAATGATCTAATTTACTTGCTTAGCTCCCATTTCCTTTCTCAAACTAATTGACTGAAAAAAGAACTATACATTTCCAAATAGCTCTTGGGCACAAATCCTAAATTGGACTTATCCTAAGAACTCTCTGCGACACTAAATATCTGAACTAGTTTCATAGTAGAAACTATTTTCCTGAGATTTCTACTACAGGCTTTGAATGTATTTTATGGGTCCTGGTTTGGGTTAAATGTGCCCATGGTTGTAGGTCAGGATGTATGCGTGGTTATGTCTTAGGCAGGGGGTTAGTTGGATATGTAACAATGAGTCTCACACACAGCCCTGACCAGTATTTAGTGGTAGTTCCTTGAGCCCTCTGCTGTACAGACAGCAACCTATTAATTTCTGCATGGTGGGGCAATCTGGAGAGAGCCAGGGAGGAAGCAAAGGGTGGTGAGCAGCCCTCAAGGGATAGTAAACACTGCAGTATTTCAATTGTTAATAACAAGAATGGACATTCCAGTGTACCAGGCTCACCTACAGCACTGCTTTAGAGAGATGAAGACTGATGGGGTAGCTGCCATTGTGTCCCTGGGATAAAATGTGCCATTCGTTCTTCAGCACCATTGAGTTATAGATTTGCTGGTGAGTTCAAACAATAGAATGCTTTCTTTGTTTCAGATGGCCACCTTCCTCACAGTTTGGGGGAAGCCTGGCTGTTGTACGGGTGTCCTGAAGCATTGTTCTCTCTGCCTCCCTTGTGTGCATGTGTCAGGTGATGGATAGTGTGTGTGTGTGTATATATATATATATACAATGCAATTTATTAGTATCTTACATTAAACAGAATTTTAAGTAAATGAGTGAATACTGGAATCCCCATTTTTTTTATACTTACTGATCTGTGAGAAGTGTAAATGGAAAATTGAGTCTGAGCTCAGTGGGAACTCTGCTTTATACGAGTCAGGACTTGACTCAGGGCTCTTGGTTCTTTTTTATCGTTGGTTCTACAATGTCTGCTTTTTCTCCCAATATTTATACAAATATTTTTTATATAATTGGTTGGGTGTCTTGATAAGTTACCTCCTCAGGGTCTTAACCCTTTCCTGTTAGTCCCACTTTCTACTGTTGTACTTTTATAAATCTATACTTTGCCATTTATATTTGCCTGGACATTTTGTCACTAATGGCTATATTGTGTTGTCATAATCATCGTCATTTAAGAATATAAGTAACCTTGGTGACTTCTGAAAATCTCTAAGCTATGAGCCCAACTCTAGTGCCATCTGGATGGGTCCACATAGTTTACCCAGATTGGCAGCACAATTTGGTTTGAGGTAAAAGGAGTCTGGAAAGGACTAACTTCATCTGGCCTTCTGAGTTTTACCTTTTCTGGTAGGTTTTGAAATAAATGTGGTTTTCAAGAAATTGTTTCATCTTCAAGATTTACTTCTAGTTGAAGAGATTTGTCAGAACTGAGATGCATCTGCTGAATGCTAATAATTTAAACTCAACCATGATACCTTTCCTTTCACCAGAGATAATGGCTTTGATGGTGGTTAAATAAGATGTGTCAAGACAAAAATAAATCATCAGGAATTATATTAAAATCTTTATCTAGTGTTTCACATGCGGAAGTCTGGACTATTAGTTGGCATATTCTGTTCTGTTTAGGGACCAGATGTCCCCTGGAAGCTTTTGCTCATGGAAGTATGTCTGTAATGATAGAGCTGAAGCACAGGAGTGCAGCAGACTTTGAGGAAGATTTCACATTACCCTGGAATAAGCAACTCGGACCTTAAGGGGATGGGAGAGACTAGCTGGTAAATAGCTCCTCTTACCTAGTCAGAGGCAGCCGCTGAACCACCTCCACCGCACTGAGCCCCACCTCCAGTCTCCCCGACCATGCAAGGGGAGAACTGGTGAGGGTGGAGACAGACAGCTGGAATGAGGGGTACCTGAGGTGCTTTCTTCTTCTTCTTCCCAAGTGATGACTCCTATTGTCACCAAAAGTCAGGTGTGGAAGGTAGCTCAAAACCACAAGGCCTTCAACAGAAGGAGACTGGCGCCCTGTGCCCTGGCTTGGTGCTGCTGCAGCTACAGAACCTACAGGTTTGCACAGGCATTGCTGCCATGGGCGTGCAGGGTGGTACAAGTGCCTTGGGAGGGCTTCTCATTTGCTCTCTGTGGTGTTTCTTCAGGATGTGCAGAGCAGTTCTCGAAGCTATTTCGGTAGTTTAGTCAAGTTTTTACGGCCCTTTGTTCTTGACCTCTTATGCATGTAGGCTGTCTTACATAACAAACAGGTTTAAAAATGATCTGATTAATCCCTTTTATAAAACCTTCTTTTCAAATATTTTATTTGTATGATGGCCAAAACAATCATCATTGGACAATTTTGGCTTATTTCCTAGAAAGCTTAAAAGTGACCGAAGTTGACTATAATAAATATAGTAAGAATGAATAAGTAGAAATATAGCAAAAATCAAGTAGTAAGTAAGGAAAAGTAACTAAGATGGATTCAAATGGAGGGGACACATGGATTAGAAAAATCTACATATACTTATTAGAGTTGAGTCACAGAGTTGGCCTTGAAATTCCTACCATCAACCTGAAGAAAAGAGCATCCCTTTTCAGGTGAAAAAAAAAAAAAAAGCTTATTGCTCAGGAAAAGCAGAAAGAAATGCTCAAGAGTAGAGATCATCATTGTCATTCTATTTTCTGAGGATCCTTCTTCATGGGGATGATGTTAGAACATGAAACTGACAGCAGTCTCAAAACATCCTTGTAGTGCACGTGGGGACTTTAGCCCAGAAATGTGCTCTGTGTCTGCTGCTCGACCTCTCTACTGCTCCTGCCAGATCTTGCCTGGACTGGGTGCAGGAATCTCTTTGGTTTTCTTGTTTATTACTTTCTCTACTTTTATTCCACCGTTCAATCACCACAACACAGAAGCCGGCATTATTTTTTTAATGTAAAAATAAGAACACAGTATTCCTTTGCATTAAGAACCTCCAGTTGCTGATACTTTCAATTAGAATGAAATCCCAGGTCCCCACCTTGGCTTCTGGAATTGGGACCCTGCTTTAGTGATCCTATGCCTGTCCCTGGGCCTGGCACCAGCTGTCGTCCCCTTCAGAGATGACTTTCCCTGGACCTACACATGCTGCTCTGCTCCTCAGCTTTGTGGTTCCAGTCCCCATGTTGCCCTCTGCACAGGGCCTTTCCCAGGGCCCTACCAGGAAGCTCACACCACAGAGTTACTGCTGAACAAGGCTTGTGCAGTCTTGTCCTTGGTGCCCTTAACTGTGCTCAAGGGTTTCTGCCTTATTTACACTTGCTGGGTGCAGAAGTTTGTACTTGTGGAAATTACCAGTGGGTTTAGATAAGAGAAATTTAGTCCCACTTGGAGCCTTGGTAAAGTTACTTTTCTTTTGTCTTCTCATCTGAAAATAAAGATTTACCCGCCCCTCCCCCGAACTATTTTGAGCACTAGTTGATGTGGAAGTCAGACTTTTAATGCAGTCGCATAAGTGATCGGGAGCAGGATAGATTAGTTATGATTTTTTCTTTATCTGCTGTCTTGGTACTTTAAGGCTGGTTAGAGGTTGGGTTTTGTGTAAGGGGCATCACTGGGGTAGCCCTAAGTTTGTACAGCTGAAATTTTAACTGAATTAAAGAAGCTTCCTGAATTTCTATGTGAGTATTACATACCAATTGGAGAATTTTAAACTGCTCATTTAAAATGACAGTGAAGTAACACCTAGGATTTTTAGATAAATCTATCAATTTATAAGAATTTGATGTTCTCTGACCTCTTTATGAGGCATGGTTTTAAAAAAAAACAGATTATTTTCTGTTGCTTGTAATCCCTGGGAAGAGTAGGTAGGTGAATAACCCTGAGTTCATTCTTGACTTTGAGTTACTTTGCCAGCATTGTTTTAAATGAAATCCTCAAGGATACTCAACTCTCATTAACTAGAATGGCAGTCACCAAACCTGACCTGCTTAGCCACATACAACCTGAAAACTGACCTTCTAAAAGTACATTTGTATCTTTCTCTAAGAACTAACTTTAATGAACTTTTTTTTTTTTTTTTTTGTACTGGGGATCAAACCCAGGACTTTGCGCTTGCCAGGCAGGCGCGGTGACAATGAGCTAAATTCCTGGCCCAATTTAATGAACTTTTTAAGGCAAAACGCGTCTCCTATACGGAGGGCAGCAAGAGTCTAGAAATTCTCCGCTAAGCACCAGTCCTTCGTTTGGGAGTGCGCAGCCTGCACTCGCTGGAAGGGTTTGGGCCACGCCTCACTTGTTTTCTGAACTGTACAGTTCTCTTTAATTTGCTTTCAGAGGCGACTGTTCTTTCTTTCTTCATCTCTTTTTCCCATAGCTCAGTCTCCTGACACAATAACCAGTCCAGAGTAAGGTCAGCACTAATGTAGTTCTCAGATGTTGAGGACAGAAGGAGTTGCATTCATTCAAACCATTTGGTATTCTTAATGCAATCTACTAGGAACCAGCTAATGAACTGCTTGATCAAAATACCTGTTTCGTTTAAATTATGTCTATGTAAAAGCAATCTAGCTTAAATCAAGTGTAGCATATTTCTAAATCTTAGATTTATTTTTTCTCATTATAAAAATATGTACCAATTATACAAAGTAAAAACTATAATCTCATTAAGTAAAATAAGCTCTGATAAAAATTTCAGTTTATTTCTTTCTAGTTTTATTTTATGTTTGTATAGAAAAGAAAAACATTTTATAACCTGATTTTAACCTATTTCATTGTTGACATTTTCTGAAGTTTTGATACATACTTAAAAGAGAATTTTAACGATGGTGTAATATTGTGCCATATGGATCTACTATAATTTATCATTTACTATGAACTTCGCAACCTATGTGTAATGAATATTTTGGTAGAGGATCTTTTGTCATTTTCTGATAAGCTTAAATTATGTTTTAGTTACTTTTCTCGTTGCTGAGACAAAGTACCCGACACCCACAAGTTAAAGGAGGAATGGTTTATTTGGCTCACAGTTTGTAGAGACTTCAGTCTATAGTTGGTTGGCTCCAAGGTAGGTGGCATGGCAGACGGGCATCACAGAGGAGAAACAGTCCATGGCAGTGTAGGCATGAAGCAGCAGCAGCAAGTGGCAGCAGTGAGCTTGCCTTTCTCTTTTATCCCATCCAGGCTACAAGCCTTTAGGGTAGTGCCACCCACACTCAAGGTCAGCCTTCCCATTGTCCAAAATTATGCTACAGCAGTTTGTGGACTAATGCAGAACCACACACCCTTAATCCTAGTGTCACACTTCCTAGGTCCAGCCATCTCTGAGAAGCCCCACCTGTGAGTGAATGAGGCTTTAAGGGGACATCTAGGTACAAGCTCTAACAACTAGATCACTTTGTTGCTAAAATGCTGTGTATTCTTTAAGTTGATAAATATTCCTACATTTGTTTCACACTGGTAATGCAAGAGGATACAGAGTTTTTATAAACTTTTAAGATTTTGGAGTTTCTCCTAACCTTTGCCAAGCTGATAGGATAAATATCTAATGATTTCACTTTGTAATTAATTGCTATTGAAATGATCTTTCAAATGATTTATAATTTATTTTTATCTGTAAGTTACCTGTTAAGTGCTTTCGTTTCTTTTTCTGTCACTTTTGTGTTTTAATTCAATTTTATCATAATCTTTTAGAAATTAACATTCTTCCTATAATATTTGTTACGAATGTTCCTTTTTTGGTCTCGGCTTCTTATGTTTGCTTATAATGTATTGCTATATAGAAATTTTATTATAGTTACACCTATCCACTTTGTCACTTGTGAGTTTTCCCATTTCTTTTATGCTTACAAGGTCTTTTCCTGAGCTTAGTAAAATATTTATGTATATTTTCTTGTGTTTTTTAAGTGATTTTCTTTTTTCTTTTACTAGTCTACCATTACCAACAAGTTCATAACACTTCATAGGCATGGTTTAAAAATTCTCTTCATCTTCTCAGAAGCCCTTTGAAAGGGGTAGCAGATGCTATTCCCAAGTGTATAAATGAAGAGATCAGAAGCATAGCAATGAGCCAGACAGTAGAGTTTTAGAAGCATGGCCACGCTTTCCATATTCCTAAAATAAAAACAGAAACTTTTTCATTGAACTGCTAAATTAGTCTTCTTGTTAACTATCAGTTTTACATATTTCCTGCAAAAAGATATTATCGAAAAGGTAGATCTTAGAGAATGTGGCAAGATTATACTGGGTCTTCCAAGTTACCAAAGATATTAAGAATGATGTTACAGTATTATTTTATGTAGGTAATACTTAATTTAATTATCATATAAAATCAATTCTGCAATATTTTAATTCCTTAGAAACAGTAAAGCATACATGACAGTTCCCAGTAGCCAGATCCTGAAGCTGGAACAGTCCTTTGACCATTGGTGAAAACACAAAAGCCACAGCAATAGCAGTGGATCACGTTCCTGTGGCCCTAGAGAAGCACATCTACAGAGCTAGGGAAATAACTCATTTTCTATTATTCTGATCCTCCCTGAAAAAATACCGATACTTGATGGTGAAGTAAAGAAGTCTAGGAATACATGAAAGAATTCCTATTGGAAGTATTGGCTGGAAGAATTATACATTTAATCACAATTAAAATACATCACATATGGAAGTAATATATGTAGGAAAGATATCTTTAACACTTTCTGTATTCCATGTTCAGTTCTGAGACTATCTTCTGACTGGCCTTTATCAATGGTAAGAAATGAAATTAAGCTGGGTGTAGTGACACACACCTGTGATTCCACCACTCTGGAGGCTGAGGGAGAAGTTTCAGGGCAGCCTGGGCTAACAAGTGAGTTCAAGGAGACCCTGTGTCAAAACAAAAACAAAAAAGAAATGAAATTAATAAAAATTTGCCCAAGTGAAAATATATTTAACCTATCTTCGAGTTAATATCCACTTGATTCTCCATAACTCTTCACCTACTTTTTGTCATTAAAAATATTTTTGATTTGCTCAGATTGGCAAGTCACTGAACATGCATTTATAGCCAAAACTCAACAGAAACTGCATTACAGAATTCCCCTTGTGTGACATGACTGTGAACGTGAAAGGGTTTTGGAAGTAGGATGCTGCTTCTCATCCTCTGTGGGGTGGAGATTCCAGTGATTTTTTTTCTTAAGCCAAAGGCAGTTATGCCTCTCAGTATGCATCTCTACTGAAGTCTCAATTTATGAAGGGTCCTATTGTAACTATTCTTTTTACAACATGGATATAATTGTTCACTCCCACTCAAGTCATTCTTCTTATTTACCCAGTTGTGAGAACATAAAATTCAGTGTAAAGATGTCACCCTGTCACAGGAACTCGGCCTGAAAATCATCATTTCTTTTAGTTATTTAGCATTACTCTGATAACATTTATACCATGAGACTTTCCTAAGCATCTGTCAAATGTTAATTAATTTATTTATTTTTCGGGGGGTACCAAATTTCTTCATTTGAAGCAATTAAAGAACTTTAGATGTTCAGGTGCAATTTGTAGAAAAGGTACAGGTAGCCCCAACACGCATGCGCTGCCCCGGTGACATCAGCCCAGGTTTAGTGCTCGTTGTCACGCCCCCAGGGTGTGCTTGTGGAAGAGGAACCCTGCCATGCCGCACTGGGGGGCTCCCATCTCACGCGGGCTGGTCACATGGTCACCCAGCTGCTTGATGGCCTTCACTTGCTCGTCCAGGTAGTGAGTCTCGGTGAAGTCACGCAGGTGGGGGCCGTTCTTGTCAGTGGCCAGCCTGTGCAGCTCCAGGAGTGATTGGTTCACGCTCTTCTCCAGGTGCAGGGCGCCCTCCATCGCGTTCAGCCCGCTCTCCCAGTCGTCACGGTCTGGTTTCTTGATATCCTGCAGGAAGATCGGCTCACTGCGTGGGTTCTGCAGCTTCATCAGCTTCTCGGCATGTTCCCTCTCCTCGGGAGGCTGGTGCAGAAAGTACTTGGCGAAGTTCTTCCAAGCCACATCATCGTGATCAAAGCAGTAAGACATGGGCAGGTAGACGTAGGAGGCGTAGAGCTCCAGGTTGATCTGGCGGTTGGTGGCGGCCTCAGCGCCTGGGTGGTAGTTATGGCGCACCTGCGAGGGTGAGGAGGTCGTCATGGCAGCAGGTGGGCGACGACCTCACATGTTAATACTCATGAGTGGCCCTGTAGCGAGGTGCCAACGGCACCTCCATTTCATAGAGGAGGTAGTGAGATCATTCATCCTCAATTAATCTAGATTGAATAGCCTCGGCGTGGCAGAGACAGGCTCCGAGACCAAATGGTCGAACTACAGAGCCCATGCTTTAAACCAGTGCCCCTGCAGCTTTCTGAGACCTTTCAGGGGATTTGTGAGCTGTTTCCTTTACCGTCCATGTGTCTGCATGAGACCAGCTTTTCTTTGTGTACTTTGCCCATAAGACATCATGTCAGATTGCATAGAAAAGCAGAAGTGAAAATGCAGCCTTCTTCTACCACACCATTATTAGAGATTTGCAAGACTGTATAAAAATGCCCCTCTTCACCCTATTTTTGTCTTAGAAAACATAATTATAAAGATATTATAGATGTTAACATGTTGTAGATTTATTATTTTAAATAAGTGAATATACGTTTCAGAGTTTTCTGAGTTTTCACTTCTAAAGAAGTATCTGCAAGTACAGCCGCGTGAATATAAGCTTTTGGTGTTATCCATTTCTGAGAGTATAAAGGGGTACAGGGACCAATGAGTTTGGGGATTGTGTGCTCCCTAGCATGCTTTGCTAATCCTTTGTGTCCCTAAAGGCCTAGCTTCTCCCCACCCCCACCTCCAGCATGCGTTCAGTCCCCAGCACCACACAGGTGCACACACACACACACACACATAAACAATGGGTGATGTTAAAGTTGTCAGCATGCTCTGTCTGAGGGCTGGAGCTTTGCAGCCCAGGCCTGGATGTGAATCCCAGCTCACTTTATTGCTAGGAGCCAGTCTTGTGAAGTTGGATAACTTGGCTTTCCTCAGTTATCTTATACTTAACAGGGAGCAATAGTGTCTACCTCACAGGGTTCATATGAACACCATGTGAGTGGATATATGCAAAATATATAGACCGTCCCTGGCACATAATGTGTTCAAATACTAGTTCTATTATGATTAAGTTTCTACTCAGTTATAGGAGTTATAGTCAAGTGTGATTTTATATTCCACGAGTTCCTTAAAGCTTTTCTCTCCCTCTTTTAAAGGTTTTATTAATGAAAGCCTAACCTTTCTTTTTAGTTTGTTTTCCTCCCCAGGCCAGGTCTATGGACGTGGCCATTGTCTTCAGTGTGGTCGGTCCTCTTCGAGTGAGGTTGCTGTCAGAGTGCATTTCTCTTCTAGTAAATCCATAAATGCTGGCATTAGTGCTGTCATCCCTCCCCCCTTGCTGAACTCCCTCAATTGTTTGGAGGTCACATCCCGTAAATGTGTAGATTTCCCCCTCGAGCTGCTGTTTGGGTTTTATGCCAGGAAAAGAGCAGGCTTTACTGTGTATGCTCAGGGCTCCACAGCCTTCCTGCCATTCTGGGGCCTTTGGTTTTCTTCATGGCTTCAGCTCACGCCAGGATCCTATTACCTTTGCTTAAGGGCATTTTCTCAAGTGCTCCCCTGTGCTGGTGCCATCAGCGCCTGCCTGTCCATTTGTAGTGCCCACTCCCCGTATTGCCTCGCTGCCCATTGTGGGTGGCAGTTCTCTGTTCTCTGGAGGCTTGGTGACCAGCTATGTTTTATCCACTGAGCTGCCCTCAGCTCATATTGCCCTTCTGAAAGATTAAGGGGTTTTCCTCCAGGGCATTCCTCAGAGCAAGACACTGAAGACTAGTATCCCTGTGGGTGGCAGAGCGGAGAGTCACAGGTGTCCAAAGTCACACCTTTGTGTCTGTCTGAGCGCTTTGGTACAGATTTTGTTTCTCCTGATGGGTCTGGAAAGATTCTTCTCTCACAGACTTTTAGTTGTCTTATTGATGTTGGAGATAAAATGCCTTGTAATAAAAATTGGAGGCTTTTAAAGTCTGAAGGGAATCTCGCATTGGCTATTCTTGACTGAAAAACATTTGTCTTTTATGTGTATTTATACACACACAAACATATGGAAAATCATTTGGAGGATTAAACATGTTGAACTTTAGTTGCTTATTGGGACCACTCCTGCCAATAAAGATAGGAGCTGACTTACAAAAATACTTGCAGTATAACACATTTATTTGGATTAGAAGTGAGAAATTGGGGCAGAGGGAAAATATCTGGAATATTCCAAATGTAGTATGTGAACATAATTTTCAATATAAAAATAAATAAGGATAAAAATATTTCAAACTCCACAGAAAAGTTGAAAGTCGCTTTCAATGTTCACATATTTTTCTCTCTTCAAGTTTCATAAACTGTGTTATCTTGAGATATTCATACCATGTTTCTCAGTGGACAACACTTCTTTTTTCCAAACCATCTGGTTATAGTCAGCTGGAGAAACTGTGATGCTCCCAAATATCCCAACACACCTCTCCTAAGGATAAAGGCACCTTGTGCATAACTGTGTCTCATTGACTGCATTCAACAAAATCCAAATCAGTGGAATAATACCATATTTTCTGTGCTCAAATTTCTTTAATTGGATTCTTTTCTCAATGACAAGATTCAATGGAGGTTCTTATGCATCTCAGTTGGTTATTGTGGGCAGGCCTATACTCCCAGCACTCAGGAGGCTGAGGCAGGAAGATCACTGCAAGCTTGAGACCAACCTGAGCTACATACTTAGTTCAAGGCCACCCTGAACTACATGAGACCTTGTCTCAGAAAAACAAAAAAGATATTTTAAATATTTTAAATCTGTAACAGTTCTCTACCTCCCTTGGCTCTTCATGGCATTACACCAAGATCCCAGGCCAGCTATCCCATGCCAGTCTGCACTTTCTTGGTTCTGATTACTTCCTCATTATTTATTGAGGTCATACGCATACCATAGTCTCCCCATATTGTTTCCCCCAGTGGTTTACTTCAGTACTTACTGATACAGTATTTATGAGTTATTTATAACAAGTTATAAATGAGTTATTTATAACAAGAGGCTCACAAGACGTTGTTTTGCCCATTCTAGCATTCTTCCATTTATTATCTGGAATTCTTATGTAAGAAGGAAATATATACCCCTCTCCCTTTTAGCTGTTCTTGTCTGTCTATCTCTGCGTCTCTCTCCTCTAATCAATTCAGATTATTTTGAATTCTGGTTGTTATAACCCACTGGTATTATATCATTTTGGTTAAATTTATTTGTTTTTGCATCAGGTAGCACTCCATGCAGGTGTGTATGGTCTTTTGACCTGACTTTATGAGATTTGAGCACTTCCTTATTTCCTGGCACAACATGTTCCAAGTTCATTTTATTCTTTCTCGCCTCCAGAGCTGGAATTAGCTATTTCCAAAGAACCCTCACTCATTGCTATTCTAGAAACATCTTTTCTAGGCACTTCTTGTGGAAAAGACTAGAAAATATGTATGAGTTTATGTGTATAATTTAAATCATGGATTGATACTGACACCTCAGTTAAAATCTAGCACAACAGGGGTGGTTCTTCCCACTTCCCCATTTCATATTTGTACTTCTCTTTTATCATATTTACTTCACCGTTCTATAGTACACTGAAAATAATTTAAGAGTTGTAACATTAAAATTCCAAACTTCTGATCAAAGGGAAGTGCTCTGAGTTGAAAGTATATTTAGTAATACCTTAGATTTTTCTTTAGTAACAGATTGATGATCTGAAAACACACAAAGCAATATTTGTGCACTAGGAAGGAGATGTTGCGAAGTATGACGATGACGTCATAATGAAATTGTGGTAAGGATAGTGATTATAGTGCACGTGTATCAAAGCAGTACATTGTTGTTCAGTCCTGTTTGTTCTAAGTAGTTTGGATGTTTTTCCTGTTAATCTTCATAGAGATCTTTTTAAGATAGTTACAGCTAGTATTATCTTTTCCCCTTCACCAGTAAAATTCTTGTGCAGAGTTACACTGATAGTAATCAACAGACATGAGGCTCAAACCCAGATTGTTTGATTATAAATTCCAAATTTTTGACCTCTCTGCTATACATGTTTCAGATTTTTGTTTTAGTT
>NW_004624822.1:7278774-7355164 GCF_000247695.1 Heterocephalus glaber | reverse complement strand
AGTGGTCTGGTGGTCCAGTGTCTGCGCCTTTGTAGTGTGGAACCAGGTGGCTGTACAGAGGAGCAGGGGCGGGGGGGTGGGGGTGTCCAGTGGATTGCTGTCAGGGCGCGGGCTGATTCGGTGTGTTCCACGTGACTCGCGACGTTGCTATGGCGTCCACAGACCTTCCTGTCTGCAGCGGGCTGATTTGGCGCCGTGCTTTAAATTTTTAATAAAAAATAGCTACTCATACTTTATTTCCCTAATTTGAACAATTTGCATGTTCAACCGGTATTGGAATTGTTTCTTGGTTTGTCTTTTACATTAGATGTAAAACCTCTAAGTTTAGAGACTATAATTTTGCCATTTATGGTTAAATCAACAATATGTAGTACATAGTGCACCACCACACTCAATTCATATTTTATCTTATTTTATTTTTGTTGTGCTGCAGATTGAACCCAGAGCCTTTACAGTGAGCTACATAGCCAGCACTTTATTTATGTATTTATATATTTAGTTAGTTATTTACTTATTGCCCGGTTTAGGCTTAGAACTTGTGGTACTTCTGCTTCAGCCTCCCAGAGTGCTGGGATTTCAGGCAAGCATCACTCTGCCCAGCTGTATGTTTTTAATAATGGCAATGTAGTCATTAATGGTGTATGTCAGACATTATGCTCAAACTTTCAATTTAATGTTGTGAGTTGTTAATCACGCAGACTAGTCTTTACCTTCCATATTGTGAGAAAAGAGACGGACTTAGAAAGCCAACATGATTACCCAGAGCCCTTCAATTGGTAAATAATAAAAATTTGGACTTAGATCTCCCTATCTTGGAAAATTTCTGTATTATCTCCATGAGATTGCTTTTTCTAATGAAATTCCTCCCAATCCAGTTCTTTGATGCTGACTTCAGTGGTGAGGTAGATATTTGACGAGCTTTACCAAAACAGAGAGATAAAAGGGTGATAAAGTATCATTATATTGAGCAGAAGCTCCATACAAATTCAAGGTATGAAAATCATATATAGAAAAGATAATCTTGTCCCAAGAATCCTGACGTTCTTGTAAGGAGAAGCGAATCATGGTTAACTCAACTCTTATAGAAACTCAAACATTGCCTTTTTAGGTATCTAGATTATATGAAATTGGCTTTCAATTAATTGTAGACATTGCCTGTAAATTCTGGTTAATCTGTGCTTGGCTTTCAGTGGTGCCCCAGTCTTCCCCACTACCCAATATGTTGAGTTCAGGCAACTGATTTCCTTCTGCCACTCTTAGTCTCCTATATTTTTCATTTCCGACCTTGGCTGTATGGGTTCTATAATATTTTGCCGCTGAAGCTGTCCTTTTATTCATTGTCAGGATACAAAAGTAAAAAGAGCCAAGTAACTAGTGACTCTGGAAGAGTACTCCTTGTAGTCATCATCACTGCACAGCAGCCTGAAGTTGTCGTGGGATGTGTCTCACTCACTGATATCTCCTTGAACGGGTTGAGTTGGTAGCACAGCCTCTTAACCAGGTATGTGTGAAAAGAAGCAGTAAGAATGAAAAACGTCTTCCATTCTTTAGAAAGAAAGACCATGTCCATAATGTTAAAGAGATTTGGTGGACAGTTTTCTCTGAAAACAAAACAGATCACTGTCAACAGAAGATGAAGATTATTCTGGATTAGTAATGTAGCTACTACTAGAAAAGTCACCTGAAAATAATGTGAAAATACAAATGCCCTTAGAGGAATGAAGTGGGCATGCTAAATCATTTGTCACTTGCGAATAGCAGATGTACTTTACATTTCTTTTTAAGTTTTAAAGGGTGCACTTGGGCAATGAACAAATGTTACTGGGATTGTACAAATTTCATATGAGATAGGATCTTGGGAACCAGTATAGTGAATGTTTAAGATCTTGGATGTGAGTTCAGACTAGTGGAGATATGAGTCCTAGTATAGCCAATTGTTAGCTGTATGATTTTGAGCGATTTAGTTATCTAATCTGAGGATCAGTTTCTTATGTCAGTGTAATGAGTTGGAAAGCCATGAGAAATAGGTCATAAAATCCAAAGAAAATCTGAAGAGTAACAGGCCTTGGAAATAATTAGAACAACTTTGGGCATCCTGATTGCAGAAAAAAGTCTCCTCAGAATGCCACCATTGAAATGATGTAACTCCAGCCATCTGTGTCCTTGTGTCTCTTGGAACTGCCCATCTGGCCCATCCTGGCTCTGTTGCCTGGGGCAGGAGAAGTATTTGAACAGCCTGCTAGGCTGTTGTCTGTTGCAGAGGAGTGGGTACCCTAAATGAACTGGGAGCTTGGCATGGTAGTCCCAGCACTCTGGGGTCCTGATGCAGGAGGATCTCAATCAAGTTCGAGCCCAGGCTGGGCAATTTAGTGACTTAGTGAGATTCCCCATCCAAAAGCCTACCAATAAAGCTCATTAAGAAAGACCTAGGTCTAATCCACCATGCTGCAAAATAAATAAATAAATAAAATAAAAAATAGTGGGAATAAATGAGGTGGTTTGTTGGTGGATACCACACATGTCCATTCTGTGTGTGGGTCTAGGAACAGAAAGATTTTATGTGTGCAAGTGTGTGCCTATTCGTACTATCATACTTCTGTCTCTACTTCAGGAGCCAAATATGGATGGAATAATCACTTTAGAAAACATCATTTTGACATGATGAGAACTTTGACTTATCGTGTATTTCAGATGCAAATTGTAGTGCCATAAGCCTTTACTCCAAAGATCGTTGAAACTCATCTTTGAACTTTTAAGATATCCAAGAAAAAAAGGCATTATCTAAATCCCATAGAACAGGAAATGGAATTTGAGCTAACTTAGAAGATACGGTCTTAAATTTTGAAGTGTTTTGTGGTGTCTGTAGAGTTACATTTTTTTCCAGCTTTTCTAAAAGGATGATTTGTGACTATACACATGATAGGGTGATCATGAAGTTTCCATCCACACCCTCTAGACTGAGAGCAAGGACTGTATCTCCTTTATTTTTTTACCTATGGTAGTATCAGCACAATATTTTACATATAGTAACTACTTCATAATTAAGATTTAGTGATACTGTCCCAATCAGCTTTTATGAAGTAACAAACAACCATAAAATCTTGGTGGTTTACCGCATGAATATCTTACCTTTCTTATTCACAGGTCTTAGTCAGCTTTGGCTCTACTGGGCTTGCTGGGTTCAGCTTGGTTTGGGTCTGCTTTGTGTTTCTTCTCACTCAAGCTGAAGAAACAGCCACCATTGGGAACATGTTGATTTCACGGTGGTGGCAGGAGTTTAAGAGGCCAAGTGGTATCACACCTTTAAGGCTTTTGCCTGGAAGGGCTATATGTCACAAAGAATCACGTTCCATTGGCTGAATCAAGTCACGTGGCCATTCTAGTATCAGTGGAGTAGAGATGTAGACTCTTGCAGTGTGAGAGGAGAAAATAACTAAAGATTTGCACTGGAAATACTACCATCTACTATACCTGTCCAAGATTTTCAAACAAAGGAATATCTGCTTCTGATACCAACTATAGAGCCATAGATTCTCCAGAGGCCCTATACTATAGATAGCATAAATACTTTCTCTAAGGCGGCCAGCTTTGAAGATATGAAATTTACTAAATGAAGTGAGCATCACACCTGGTGCTGCACATCCTGTGCCGCTCATTTATCCCTTCCCATCAGCCATCGCCCCCAAAACTACCACGTGAAAAGCAGACATCAGTCACCGGTGCTGTGTAACAAATACTCATGAATTATTTCATTAGCACTTAGTATATACAAGAGGCTATAAGATGACAGGTAAACACAATTCTGTTTTCTGTCAAAGTTACTGCCATCAGAAAATACTATCAGGCTTCACATTTCATGCATGGTTGAGTTGATTAATTGGAGGAAAATAAGTCTTGCGATAAAATTGGTCATATTTAGAAATTACCTGAAAGTGAGAAGTAATCACACCTGATTTTTACAACTGCCTAATGTCTCTTCTTCAAAAGTTGAGATGACTTCCCATCAGGGGGCCATATTTGCTGCTTTTGGGGTTAATTTCACCAAGTTAAGGTTCTTAACATTAGAAGAAAGATAGTGTTATAGAAATGTTCATAATTTGAAGAGAGCCCTTTGTCCATTGGCTGGCAGAGTGCCACTGAAATGCAGCGGATGCCGATTGGCTGCAGAATCTGGTGGTCTGTCAACATCTGTGCCATAGCAATCAGCAGGGCATTTGGGCTGCTCTCTGAGATTTAGCAAAGGAAAAAATAGATATAAACAAAAGAGATCAAATAATGTCTTTCAAACCCATAGTGTTATTATTGTAAATGGAAGAGTCAAAGTACACCTGTAATAAACAGTTGAAAACATTTTTTGCAACTCCATCATAAGATGTCTGGAAATAGGGTTTAAGAGATATTTTATTGTTAAATAAATAACATTTATTAATTGATATATTTTCTTTGAACTTTTTTTGTTTAATAATAACAGTTACTACTTCCTGAATGTTGACATATTTAGTCGATCTCACTTTAAGATACACCAGAAGATAACTAGGGTTAGGGAAATAACCTGTTCAGATTTACCCACCTGGTAAATAATAGAACCTCCATGTGAATGAGGTCACTCTAATTGCAAGTGTGATTTCCTCACTCAGCCACAGCCTGGAATTAGCCTTGTTTATGTAGCTGACTTGGTACAGCCTTTGAGTGATTGATTGATTGATTGATTGATTGGAAGGAAAGAGGGTTTCAAGTGAATTTCTGTCTGTTATTTATGTATTTGTTTATGGTTTTATAGTTGATGATCTAAATATATATATAGAAAATATATTTGACCAATGCCCACGGATTAGTAGAACTGCAAATCCTATTTGCCCTTAGCCCGGTGGACTTTTCGTTTCATCCTGATGATATCATTCTGTTATATAGCGCTTTGATTTCTACCCTGAACTCAAAGATCAGAGTTGATGTTTTCAGTCTATTGTCAAAATACAGCTGCCTGTATTCATCAAACTTGGACAGGTAATTGTAAATTAAATCACTCCTACAGTTGGTTTCCGCAATTGGGTTTACTGTAGCAAAGAAAGGCTACCCAGCTGTGTAGCTAACAGGGAACCATTTCATACTTTGCACACATGATTTTAAAATTTTTTTCCAAAGCACATTTTCCCTTGCAACAATTTTCGTCCTCATTTTGTTAATGGCTTTCTTACTTGAGCTTGTGGTTGGGCACACCCATGATGTACTCTCACTGAAGCTCTGGGGGCTTCATTAGCCAACTCAGATCAATACACTGTGTCTGGTAGTTCCTTCATTCACTGTGCCATACAGTTACACTGTAACTAACAAAAGGCTGTGCTTAGGGCAAGAAAGAACTTCAAATTACTCAGCAGCTTTACTGAACTAAAAACATTTAAAGTGTCATCAACATGAGTGGCTATGAACATGGTTGAACAGCAAGTGTGCTTATGTTTGGAGAATATACTTCAAAATTAGTTTTTTCTGATCATTTGTGCCATGAAATTCTTTATTTTGAAGTAAAATTAACCTTACTCTATGGTGTGGTTCCACATAAATAAGTTTTATTTTCCTTTCCAAATGAATATTGCATGTATTTGTATGAATAAAATGAGCACATTTTAATGCTATTAGTTTTTTCACTTATAAAGGTATTAAGAATAAAGTAAAAAAGACTCATAATCCTGTGGTCCAGATAAAAACTCCATTAACCAAAAAAAGTTTGTTTTCTTCTCATCTTTTCCTAAACACTTTAAAATAAAACTAGAATAGTGTTCCACAGTAGGATGTCTTGATCTTTTCATTTTTATTTTCACAAGACTTTTTCCTTATCATTTAAACAGTGTTTGTTAACCTTTTTGGTGGTTCCATAATATTCCATTGATTTTATTTTCCACAATTTACTTCATCTGGTTTGAATGTTTCAGAATTTACACTATTATATTTCATATTGTAAACACTGTAAAATTTATCCTTAAGCAAAATAGAAAAGCATTTTGCTATTGTACACATTGAATAATGATACTATTTCTAATATACGCTAATTTATTAGTGAAAGTGATAGCATGTTCATTTTCATTTATTTGATTATTAAGAAGGTATTATTGAACATTTTAAACATTAAGTTTACTCCATTTTTACTAGTGAGGAAATTGAGGCTCAAATAAGTTAATGAAAGCCACACAACTAAGGGAGAGAACCAGAAGCTGACCACACAGTTTCCTGGTTCTGTTGCCTCTGTGCTTAGCCAATGTGGTATCATTTAGTTTTTTATTTTGTTGTTTCTTCAAAACATTCCATTTTCCTTCATATTTAGTTACGATACAATTACTATGTGTGTCTCACAATCACAGTCTAAATAGGAACAACTAAACTGTGGGTGTGTTTTTCCTTAAATTTCACCTTAGTGTGTGTCTAAGGTTTTGCTATCTTAATTATTTTTTACAACGGTTTTATTCTAATTCACATATACAGTTCACCAGTTTGAAATGTATAATTCAGTGGCTTTCACAGTGGTCACAGGATTATTTTCAGCTATCATGACAGCAAATTGTTGTGTCCCTTACCACTGAGTTCAGGATCTGGTAGCCTGCTCTGTTTGCCTAACATAGGTAGTACACAGCGGGCACTAAATAAGGAATTCTTAATGATCAAACAAGATGTCTTCTGATGTGGGACTCCCCTGGGGGAGCTGAGAAGTAAGATAACATCCTCTGCTCTCCAGAACCCGCAGGGTCCTTGGCAGTTCAGACCCAGGAGAAATGTAGCGTCAGGAGGAAGCATTTGATTAGCTGTCAGATGAGGAGGCGAGCTATTGGTGGTTACTGCAGACCTGGGAAGGTTGGAGCCCGCTGTGTCTGTGAGGTCATCCAGGGTGGCTCCTCAGAGCCAGGTTGCATCTGGGCTCCAGGGTGGCCCGGCTCTTCCTTTTTGTGGGACCACAGAGATGCAACTATGTTTGGCCACCCTGTGAAGCTTCCCCAGGCTGCTTGGTTAGCAACTGAGAAAGCCAGAGTTCTTTACTCTTCTTGTGTCCTAAGATCTAAGATGTTAGCCATGACAAGAAAAGATTCTGGGATACCCATAGAGTATAACAACTGCTATCCCTTGTTTCCTGCGGGGTTCTGCTATTGGATCCAAATAAGCCTCTTTTTACGTGGCAGACAGCCTAGACCAGCTTCTTCTAGGCCTTACTACACGTGTTCATCCCGCTGCATTCACATAGCGTCATGATGCCTGCTTCTGTCATGTGTGTCAGTGCACCTTATCCAAGAAGCTCCTTGATGGCAAAAATGTTATGTCTCAAGTTTTCTCTGAATATTTCAGCTCTACAAGGGCTGATTGTGTGTATATAATATTCATTTGCATGAATAACCCTGGGTAAAGCATACATTATCAATTTTTATTACCTTTCCAAAACAGGGAAGCAGTGGTTCTAGAAGTACTTAGATTTTTGCTATTTCTTCCTACTGTGGTTATCTGAAATCCTGCTGTAAAATAACAGATTTCCAGCGAACTAAAAGTCATTTGAGGTATTGGTTAGAAGGCTAATTCCTCAGCTGTGTCCTAACTCCTCAATGCTGGGGATTCTGAACTAGAAAACTTGAGTATAGGAATTTGGAGTTGGAATTTAAAATGAAACAACAAAAACACTCTAGTGACTTGTGATGTCACATCCATGTACCAATTTTGAAAGGGAATATCCTAGACAGTAAAGATTTAAAGAAATAATGTACATTATTTAATCATGATTTATCATGATTTGGAACTGGTAAAATGTGGGTTAGTTTGCATCTCTTAATTACATAGAAAAGACCTAACTATAGAACCAAGTATTGTAGGATAGTACTGCAATTCTGGAAGGCTGTACTTGAAGTATTGTTTAGAGTTTTTGTCCGTGTATCTTCATAACTCAGAATACAAGAAGTTATCAACAAATGCTAAATGTATGTTGACGTCTGGCCTCTTGAATCATATTCTTTAAATCATTCCTTGAAAAGGGTGATAAGAAATGATGTCTCAGGATAAGCTTGTTTTTCAGAAAGGCTTGTTCTCAGAAAATGAGTCAACTGTTTGGCTCACTAATTCCACAAGTTGGCCTGTTACTATTTCCGGCTCAAAGAATCTAGTTCACTTCAGCAAATCTTGGATGTTACCTGCTGTTCCTATACAGGAGCCCTGTGCTTCCTGCTGGGGTTGATATAAAATATTCATGCTTGTACAGTATTTGCTAGGAGGGGTCAGGCACTGTGCCAGTGCTTTATGTATTCAGGTAGCTGACTAACAAATGGAATACCAGTCACAGCTCTTATTAGGTGCTCGAGCTATAAAGGAGATTTCTTTTGGGCTACAGAATTTTAATTTATCAACTTGTCACAAACATCCTTTAACTTGTGGCTACCCTCATAAGTAGAAGAATTGGTTAAGAGGTTACATACTTTGCTTGAAGTCGTCCTTGGTTCTAATCTCAGCAGCCTGGGAATCTCTACTTTTAATCACAAAGTTATGTTGATGGTCAAATGTTCTCTTGGATTTCTATGCAAAGCAAGATGCAGTGTTTTTCAGAATACTCCTTTTCCTCTCCTTCACAGTTCGGTTTTGCTGTGTTGTGCAGGGGTGCTTTCCATGGGAGTTGGTCCTCATGATCCCTGGGTTCTTGTGTGGTCTCCAGGCCCTCATGCTACCCAGTGCTCACCAAACATGTTGGGTGTTTCTTTTTAACCCTCCAGATCAATGCTGCCCACTAGAACTTTTTGTGTTGGTGGAAAGGTCTTATAAATTTGCTTTGTGCAGTACAGGAGCTCTGTGTGGCAGGTGAGCACTTTGTATAAGGTAGGTGTGTCTGAGGGAATGAAATTTTATGTCATTTAATTAATTCAAGCCTAGCTACAGATCCAAGTGCTTACTGTATCATACACTGCAGCACCAGATCCATCCTCTCACCATTGTTTTTTGTTTTTTGGGTTTTTTTCTGCCTGGATGAGGCCTCACTGCTATGGAGCAGGACTCACTGACATCTCAGCCAGGTGGCATTATGAGTGGAGCATCAGTACAGGTCCTGGCTAGGTGACACTTAGGGCTTTGCAGGAGCTTTCCTTTGGGCAGAATGATTGACTCAGAGTATTTAAACAAAAGCACACAAAGGACCATGACTCCTCTAAAGACAGGACAATGCTTTAATAATTTACTTATTAAATTGGCAAACCTGTATTATTAAGTTGTCAAACATTCTCTGTGAAGGATTAGATAGTAAATATATTTTGGGTCACTTGATCTCTGTTATAACTACTCAACTACGTCATGCTGGTGTGAAAGCAGCAATCAGCAGTAGGTGAGTGAGCGGGCATTGCTGTGCTGTCATAAAACTTTCCTCACAAAAACTGGTGTCACCCTGGTTGGACTCTAGGGTCACAGTTTGCTGACATATAATTAGAAACACAATTGTGTCTTATGAATAAACGTTGTATGATTAAATTGTGTGCAAGTCCCTGGATATTCAGTAGTGAACAGTCAGAAAATGGTTATATTTTTCTTTTTGTATAGAGGAGTTAAAAATAAAAGATTACATACATCGATATGAACCTATAAGTCATGAACAACATGATTTTAGGTTCTGAAAACAATAAAAAGAGGAGTAGGATTGAGAGAGAGAGAGACTACTTAAGACAGAAGTGTGGAAAGTCTTGTCTGCTGGTGACCTGACCAGTCCAGAGAAAGACAGTGAGCAGAAGATTCCAGACAGAGAGAAACAAGAACAATGGTTCAGGCAGAAACAAATTTCTGTGTTCATAAAGCCTGTGGGATGAAGCACGATAAGGAAGTAGGTACGTGTCATAAGGCCTTCGAGGGACTATTTTAGTGCAGTGAGAAACTTTGGTGAGATATAAGAAAGAGAGTAGAAGGGAGAAAGCAAGAGAAACAGGAAGTAATTTTTAAAATATAGAAGTTGTGTTGCCGCAAGGTCATGTTGGTGTACCTATAGCACACCTTCCTGCTTCCACCGTCCTCCATCCGGAGGCCAAGGTCTTACACAGACCCTCTAAAACTAGAGAGCAAAATGCTTCCATTCATTTCAGCTACTGGGCATGACTTCCAGAGGTCACTCATGGAGTCTTTGAACAAGGCTAGCACTATGAAACATTTCTTTATTGGTACTGTAGTTCAGACCTATTCTTACCTTCCAAATATCAATTTCAAGATGTCCCAGGAAGTACTCGGATCTCTGTGTACTTGAAAGTGCCCAGAATGTTTTGATATTCATAAATATGTTAACTTTCTGGCCATAACCAATTAAGAATATCTGTAGACAATCTAAGGGCTCTTTCTTTGAGTTTAATGACTTTTTCTTTCAGTTGAGCTTAAACTTTGTTTAAAAATGTGTAGTTATATTCAAAATCTTTGAAGCAGATTTGTGTATCATAGGGCCTAGAATCTAGTTAAGTGGGACTTGCTGCTTTGATTGGGAAGAGTGATTAAGGGGCACGATGATGTTTAACTGTTTGCTCAACTTTGCCTAGTCCAGTGGAATACATATATTTGACCTTCTTGACAAAGATGGATGGATTGAAGTTACACACCATGATATCATTAGGTTGTTGAATAACATCATCATTCATGATTATAAGGAATTATTCAGGTGAAATGGTAAACCTAATAGAAAGCTATTATTTGTGTAGAGAGTGTAATTTCACTGTCCTTGTCATTCCAACCCTTTGGTTGAATTGAAGATAAGACATGTGTATTTATTTTACTGCAGAGAATCTTTCACAGCATAATTTAAACAAATGGAACCAATTATAATTAGTAATTTAGTAAATAAGATCCTATAACACTCTTCCAGAAAGAAGTTGGTATGCTATAAATCTACAAAGGAACATTTTCATCATTTACTGAGTTTTTCATTTATGTGAATTCATTTTAAGTTGTGTGAAATTTCCGTACTGATTAAAACATATGCAAAACTATATTTCTAGAAAAGATTTGAGAACATGCTGTAAATTTAAAATAGTATTTGAAATAGTATCATTTTTGCAGATCCTTCAAATATTTATAAATTATGGCCTAGGGACAAATGGTATTCTGTCTGCTTTTGTAACTAAAGTTTTATTGCAACTCAATCCCACTCATTGTTTTGTGTATTGTTTGTGGCTGTTTCTCTGTTACCGTGACAGGGTTAAATAGTTGTTACATAGACCACATGCCCTGCAGATCTGAAATATTTAATATTTGGTCCTTTACAGAAAAAGTGTATCAAGCCTTGCACTTAGGAACTATGTAAATGAAAACATAAACTCTTGTACTGGCTGATTTCAAAGCAGTTTGAAGGAACTCCCAGAATGCACAAGGCTGGGACACATTCACCTCAGAATCCAGTTGGTCAAGCAAGTGTTTGATGCTGATCTACTCTTCTTCCATCAACTTCTTCCGAAAGTTGCCAGGCATTATTACTGTGTGCTGTAAAAATAGGAAAGAATGAAATTAACTTTATCTAGGGTGGCTTGAGAATGTTCTTGCCTTGAAGTGAGGTGATGGAATAAAATCTGTGATGATGGGTAAATCCTGCATTCTTCACAGCCTTCTCTTTGCAGCTCTGCACAGAACAAACAGCTAAAAAAAAATGCAAATAAAATTAGATGATGAGTTTGAAAGGATAGTTTTTGCAAAAATGTATTTCCAGAAATATGCCAATAAAAGAATTATGTAACCTTCATCCAATTTGTAAATTAGCTGTTTATTTTTAGAACACTTTATATTTTTTTAAAATTTCAAATATGTAAAATATACAGGGAATAATGTAGCAAACACCATAATAATTGCCATATTTCCATATGCCATATTTCCACATTTCCTTTTAAAATAAAAAACTCTAGGTCTTTACTAACTGGCATCTTTTCTTTCAATCCTGGGGACCCAGGCTCGGGGGCCTTACATACGCTAGGCCAGAGCTATGCCACTGGGTTACATCTCCAGACCTTCGGTTGCCCACACTGCCCTCAAGCTTGCCATCCTCCTGCTTCAGCCTCCAGAGTCCCTGGCTTTACAGGTGTGTGGCACCATGCCTGTCTTCTCCAACTGGCGTCTTACTCTCTTTTCTCTCTTTTTAGAGAGAGGCTTCCCAAACCAGGCACTGCTGACAGTGGTGCCGGATACTGGTCCTTGCGAGCACAGCCCTGTGCTGCAGGAGGCTTGGCAGCAGCTCTCTCACTCACTAGGTGCAGATACTACGCTCCTTTCTACTGAGATTGGTATGTTTCCTCTCTGCCTCGGTGGGCATGTTTCCTACATGTATTTGTGTCCCTAAGCAACACATAGTGCTGTTTGTTAGATGTGTGTTGATATTTACCCATTATACTGTATATAATTAATTTCACTCAGCATCATTCTAGAGATATAACTACACTGAAAATGGACTATCTAATTCTTGCATTGTTACCCCCTGTATTGTATTCCTGTCTCTGAATGTCTACTGAATTAGTTACCTGTTGGTTTCTTTTGGTTGTTCATAATTTTTCTCTATTAAAAATGTAAAAAGAATATATATCTTCTAGTATACTGGTGTCTCTGTGGAATATTCACCTACCAGTGGAATCCTCATGTTGGAAGGTAGGCATCCCTTCAGCTTTGGGAAGAATTTTCACAGTCCCAGTTAAGTGGTTGTGCCAATACTCCACAGCAATGGACAAGAATTCCTGTTTCCATGTCCTCATCAGTTACATCAGCAAGTTTTAAAAATGTTTGCTACTCTGCTGGGTATAAGTGTCATGGCCTCATTGTTTTAATTTAATGTCTCCAGTTATCAGGGGCTAAAGCACTTTCCCATTTGCTCTCTGTGTATTCAGGTGTCCCTTTCTGTCACATGCCTGTGTGTATGTTTTCACCTGTTTTTCTACTGGGCCATTTTATTTTTCTGTTTCTTTCTGCTGATTTCTGGAATCAATTCCTCTGTGATTATATCCATGTGAGACATTTTCTGATTTCTAGCTTGGAAACCAAGCTTTACTCTCTCTCTCTCTCTCTCTCTCTCTCTCTCTGTGTGCGTAAGGATTTTGATAAAATTTAAAATGAAAATTTTAATATAGCCAAATTTAATAATATTTTGTTTCTGCATCTAGCTTAAGGAACTTTTCCCAATCCAGACATCATGAGTCTTTTTTACAGTTTTCTTCTGAAGTGTTTTTTAAAAAATGTTTTGATATTTATCACCTAGATATTTTATGTAGTATGAATTATTAATTCCCTTTTCTTCATTTGGAAAACTAGTCTCTCCTTTCCTCATAGTTTTGATGCACATATGTGGGTCTGCTCCTTGCTATACTTTGAGTTCAGTCTTTTGGAGCTACAAGTACGCAGTGCTTTGTTGATAATGAAGATATTGTTAGGTGTAGAAAGGCAGTCATTCCTTTCCTTTTGTCACATGTTTTGGCTGATCTTTACTCTTCAATCTTTCAAATGAACTTTTAATCTTGTTAAATTCTGTGAGAAAAGCCATTGAGATGTTTTAAAGAAATGCCACTGAATATATAGACTAATTAATGGAAATTTCATGTAACAGTGTGGTATAGCTTGTGTCTAAATGTCCCCCAAACGCCTCATGGGGTCTTAGGTGGGGCTTTTTCAGAGGTGGCTGAATCGAGAATGTGGGATTGATTTGTGGTGCAGTGCTAAGCTCAAAGTCACTAGGATTAAGGCTGTGAGTGCTATCTGCCCTAAGTAGCCTGGATAAGATAAAAGGGGCAGGGAGACGCTGTTAAGGACCCTTGCTGCTTGGCTACCTTCCTTCCACCGAGAACTGTTGCCTCTGCCATCCCACCCTGCCTTGGAGCAGCCGATTAGGGACTGAAGCCTCTACAAACTGTGCGCTAAATAAACCTCTCCCCTTTTAACTTTGGGTGTCAGGTATTTTGTCCCAGCAATGAGAAAAGTAACTAAGACAGTGCTATTAAATATTCTCTGCCACAAACATGATACAGATCTCCATTTTTCGGTCTTGTTTCATGCTTCTATAGAATCAAGTTCTTATGTCAATAATTCCTTAAATGAATATTTTATTTTTCCTGGATTTTTAGATTGGAAAAATTGAGTCAAAACTTGTAGTTGTTTACGTTGTTAACAGTGAATACACAGCGCCATAAACTTTTTGGAAAGTTTTTGGGAAAAGAAAAATAGAAAATAGTTGAGAAATAATGGACTTAGCCATTTCTTCTTTAGTATTCTTAGTTGCTATGTATTTGAAACATACTAATTAAAAGAAACCATACATTAAAGACCACAAATTCCATTTACAGTATATGACATACCCAAACTAGGTAAATTCACAAGGGTTTCCAGAGACTATGTTTCTAGGGACTGGGAGGTAGGGCTGCTTAATGGATAAGGGTTTTCTTTAGAGGTGATGAAAATGTTCTGGGAATTGAGAGTGATAAAGCCTGTACAACATTGTGAATTTATTAAGTGCCATTTAACTTCCACTTTAAATGGCTAAATAGATGGATGAATTGTATATTATCTGAAATTACTACAATTTAAAAAAAGTATTTCAGCATATATTTTAAAAAATAGAGAGAAGTTTTGTAATTTGTACAATACCTCCCCCCAATAATGCAAAGCGTATCTCAATTCTAATGGAAAGTCTTAACCAAATGACTATTTTCCTGTTTTCTTTTAAAAAGCTATTTTGGTAACTGACAGGTACTTGAATTTCATGTTCCATCTGACACCTGATTGTGTTCTTAACAGGAATCTAATATTTGTCCTTGAAATTGTTTTAAAATTCTATGAATCCAAACATTTAAATTTTAGACTTAGTCTTATTTCTGTTCTCAATATTATTGCAAATATTGAACTTGCTATTCAATATTGTTTTAAATATTGAATTTAGAGTTCAGTATTTATGAGTTGTCAAAATAAAAGTAGAGAATTTTTTCCTCATGTTTACAATATAAAAGTGCCATGTTAGAAGTGGCAATATGATAGAGCATTACACTGAAATTAATGTGATGATGTCGAAGGTGTGACCTAATTAAAATGTAAATGTAAGCACATTTTGTAAAAATTGACATTGCAGTTCAGATTCTTCTCAAAGTGGGACTATTGGTTGTTGATAATTTGACTTGACAAGTTCTTTTCTCAAGTTCATTGCTTTAACCTCACAGTGTAAGCATATATTGAGCTGCCTGATAAGATGAGAAAACTTAGATAGATTCAGGAAGGTTAAAATGAAGTTTAATGAGTTATGATTGTTTTCAATAATATGTGCATCCTACTTATTAGGGAAATTTGGAAAATGCCTGCCATCTACAGATTCATGATTGGTATAAATCAGTATTTTGAATGTAAAATTCACATTTTATATTCTTTTTGTACTTATAGTTATTATTGTTAATTTCATGTTGTTCCTTTTACCCCTAAATATTCCTATTTCTTCTACTCCTTTGTACTTCAGGTATCTTTTTATGAAGTCTTCTCTTATCCTCTTCTCTGTGAGAAACAGCCATTTTCTATAAATTTTTAGCTTAAACTTTTTAAAGCAGTTTTCCATAAAATTACAGTGAATGTTTAAATGAGGAAGGATTGAAAGATATGGTGAACATTAGTACCGTAAAAGACACATTGGCATTAATCTCTCTCTGAAAACTCTCGCTTGCTTTGAATACACCTGTCCTATTGCTCTTGCCAATTTCTGAAGCATTCCTGGAGGTCCTCTTTTCCCAGTGTCTTCAGTTGCACTATCATGGGTACTTCAGTGCCCTGAATTGATTTAGAACATTTACTGTTCGTGATTACTTCGACTTTGGATGAGCCAGAATTCTCAGGGTGCCTGATCCAGTGAATAAGGCAGATGAGGACGCGCTGCAGTGTTTTTCAAGCCTGCCTTTCCGTTGGATGCCACTCAGTAGCAGCAAAGTAGTTCTGATCACACCTAGTAACACATGATGGGGAACTTCTAGAGCTGCTTCAGAAAGTGACAAGAATGAGGGTAAATGTGTTTGAAGTGAGGAGGCTTAGTGGCAATGTATCTTTTACTATAATACCACTTTTATCGTTTAAACATTCCCCATGTAGCTTGATCACACATGTCCTGTGCCTTGTGTTAGGTAATTTGACCCTCAAGAACAGGAATTATTCTTCTAGATCAAGCATAGATTAACTGGCCCAGAGTAGGCTCTCAAAAAGTGAACAGAAAACTGAGTGAATGAAAAGGGCCGCATGGATGCATGCTAAATCTCTCATTCACATGGCTCTCCTGATTTCTCACCATTAACGTCTTATAAAGCTGTTAACAACCAAACTAAAATTGCCATCATTCATTTCTTCATAGTTCCTAGAAATTGGCCTTAGAACAACTCCAGTCCCTCCAGCAAGGACCTGGTTGTAAAAACTTAGTCACCAGCTCATAGCTATTGAGAGGTGATGGGAGTTTAGAGTGAGGCCTAGTGAGATGCTTCCAGTCGCCGCGGAGAATATCCTTCACAGGGATGTTGGGACTCAGGCTTCTTTTCCTCTCCTGATTCCCAGCCATTGCAGGAGAGGCCTTGTTCTACCAAGCCCTTGCTGCCGTGATGAACTGCCTTGCTGCAGGCTCAAAGAAACAAGGCCAAGAGATTGTGGACTGAAACTACTGAAAGCCTCAGCCAAGATAAACCTTTTCACATCTGTAAATTGATTTATCTCAAGTATTTGTGATAGTGATAGAAAACTGACCAACAGGATAGTGACTGTAGAGCATTTACTATTTTATCTAGCCAGGTTTTGCATCATAAGGAGAACTTATGAGCTAATTCCTTAACTTTTTGCTAGATATCCAAATTTTTATAACTCCCAAGCACAAGTATAGCTCTACACTAGATTTCTAATGCTCGTTTGTGAGAAACACTCAATTATTATCAGTATTATAAATACTGAACATCTACATTCCCATGTAACTGCTATAGTATTTCAGTTTCTTAAGTGTTGCCTGTTTGCTTTACACACACATCATACAGTAGAATTTAGTTCTAGTCAAGAATCTATGAACAGAATTGAACACTATAGTTTTTAAAAGAATATGTCAATCACTGAATGGAAATAAGTAAGATAGAGACCATGGCATTTTAATTTTCAGGAATATTTATGTCTGCAGTGTCAACATTCCTAATTTTGCTTTGAGCAAAATTGTTTTGTGTAAACAAGGTAAGAAAGTTCTTTATTGGAAAGGGAATAGAAGGGAAATTTTAAACTAACTGAACTGGTAACTTCAAAGAACCAGCTTTGTATTCTAATATAGACATTAAAGCAAATATTACTATAATGGAACATTTAGTTCTGTTTCTTTTGTAATAAATTTTAAGAGAGTCAATAACAGCATAAAGACAAAATTGGTGATCTAGACCAAATATTTTAATTCTCATGTAAAGGCTTTCTTATCTTGAATAGCTGATGTTATAAAATGAAATGCATTTAAATCCATGGCTAAAGATGATTAAAATATCATACAAACCCAAAGCACTCTAGCTGTAGATGTTCATTAAATTGCCCATTAATAACTTGTGATGAAAAGGAATATTACTACGTCCATAAATTTTGTATGTAGATTTTATTAAGCTGGCATGTTATATGAATTGATTGTCTAACATCTTCTGGCTGTGGCTGAAGATAATAGTGTTTCATATGTATTTTCAATAATCCAAGAATTTTGATGGACTGTTTCTAACTACTTATTATGTTTTTGTTCTGGTTGGCATTTTTTCCCTCCTAGTATGCAATTATAAAATATAATTATAGCTTTTGGTATGAAACATTATTAGGTTGATTGTGTCAGCATTTACATTATAACCCTACTTTTTGTAATGGCTCTGTGTGTGTGTGTGTGTGTGTGTGTGTGTGTGTAGAGGGAAGGAGAAATTGTGTCAGCTTGGTTGACTATTTTGCCTTATTAATGAATTATTTCCAGTTAGTCATTGAAATGTAAATAGACTAGTTTGTAATTTCTTAATTTTAAAGGCACACTTAGTGGACTGTTACTTGCTTTCCCAGCCTGTGCTGAGATTGTAAGTCTGACCTATCTCTAGTGAACAACAGCACCATTTGGTTTTGTAGACTTACTGTTGACCTACCAGGCTGCTTTCCACTTTGTAATCACGGGGTCACAAGGATGAAGATTGGATACTTTTTAGACAGCAGATCTAGTTATTGCTTTCTAATGTATCAGGATTCTTTCATTTACTTTGTAATTACATCAGTTTTTGTTTTCAGAAAGAGAAAATGTAGAACAAAGTTCAAGCCTGGACCAGATTGTTTTGTCTAGAAAACCAGTTCTGCTACCTATATCTTAGTTTGTTTTATGTTGCTATAACAAGATACCTGAGACGGGATAGTGTATATAGGAATGAGGTCTATTTTGGCTCACAGTTCTAGGTTGCTGGGAATCCAAGATCAGATAGCCATCTGTGGGAAGAGCCTTGTGTTGCTTCAGTTCCTGGCAGAGAGAAGAAGGGCAAGCAGGAACATGTGTAAGAGACAAAACATGAGGGCTGACTTCGCTTTATAAGGTGGTGGTCCCTGGAGAATGCCCCTGTAGGTCTTCACCTAATAACCTCTTCAAGGCCCCACCTCCTCTAAATACCATTATATTGTGGGTCCAATTTGAACAAGATTTGTGTGCAGGGCAAACCATATTCAGTCCATAGCACCATACAAGTTACTCAACATCTTCATACATGTGTGCTCGTCTGTGAAACAGTAAGTGAGAATTGAAATGTATGTGAGAGATTCTGTATAAAATATGTATTCAGTATTTACTATTATTAATATCTGAACTATTAATACTTGAATTAGAGAGAGACGATATGAAACTTTAATCACATTTTTCTTTGTGCTAATCAAGCAAGACAAAGGTACTGCCTGTATATTTGAGGCTGTCCATTGACATAGTTTACCAGCTGAATTCCCTCCATGGTCACCCTGTGGAGTGAGAGTGAAAAGTTTTAGAGAGAAACCTGGTCTTGAGTACATAATATTGGAAAATAAACTTAGAAGTCTTAGTTCCCACTTTTGTAATATGGGAATAATTATGGTTAGCTATATATTGAGTTATTAGAAAAACATATTAATTTAAAATAAAATGTAATGTCTGGCATGCAATATTAGTATAGTAGTTAATGGCTTGTTTGTGACAGCTATGACACATTTTGTTGTGTGTCTTTACTTGAAGCAGTAAGGGTGTCTGATGTAACATTTTGTTCCCTTTCAATACTATATATTAGAAAATTTAACTGATTATGGTTTTTTTGCTTCATAAACACATAACCAAGTAAAATTGACTCAAAGAACATGGATATTGATCATCTTACACTGAGATCACCTTATTGGTGTTCTTTTTGTTGATTTGTTTCTTATACAGATTTAGATCTTGTCCTTGTCCTTGTACTTTGTAATTCCTTGCCCATTTTGGTCAAAAGTAAAACAACTGTGAAAGTTGGAAGGTTGATTCCTGCCTCACATTTAATGCTTGAGGAACACTGAGGCCCAGCACCCTTATTACTCTGAATAATAAAATTGCCAAGCAGATGACTGGTTTTGAGCCTCATGCTTTGTGCCTGGGAAACTCGAAATAGTAGGAATTCCTCATACTTTCTGGCTATATGTGAGTATAGCCATCTTTTTGTTATAAAAATAGGCCCAGGCCCTCCTGCCCAAACTGAAAGAAGAAATAAGCGTGTACCTAATGAAAATTAGGCACAGTGCATCAAAAATTAGCATATTGACCACTTCCTTTGTAGTAACAGTTTAAAAGCGTGCTGTGGTAATTTAGATGTATGCAGAATCTTAAAGCAGGCAGGTGTTCTAGTGGGTATCCTCGCCGGAATGTGGGGAAGCAGGTGTGAGTAACTAGGGCAGTGGTACAGGGGGCTCTGGTTAATGTGTGGCTGGGCTGGCCAGCGCTGAGGAGGTAAGCTAGACTTAGCAAACTCCAGTGTTAGCTCATCCATGGTGTCCTTGTTTAATTGAGCATGTTTTTCAAAATTCCAACACTGATAAAGGGAGGAAAATGTCTGTTCTGTTAAATTGGACTGTGGTGGAAGCCAGTATTTGGATTGCTTTCCCAGACATGAAAATCATCTTCACATGTTTTCTAATGTAATTGTGTGTGAGTTTCTGTGCCTTCTAAAGGTGATTTGCTGCTTCTGTGACTTGTAGCTTGAGATTGGTTTTTTAAGGGAAAAAATAAAATTACAGGTACTTTTATGTTAAAACTCTTGTCTCTGTTATGAGGGATAACAGTGATGTTTGTTTAAAGGTGATGAAGTAAGATTCATTTTTTTCTAATAAGCATTATTTATTCTGTATTATGACAAAATGTTCCTATTTTCTGATATCTCTCAGTACATTCATGTTCTTACTTGGAATCCCGACCCATCCTTGACCCAATGGGGAAGCCCTTTCTCTGTGTTGTTGAGTTTAGAATACAGTAGGTCCCCAGTTCACGAGCGAGTTCTGCTCAAGGAGAACATTCCCAAGTCGGATTTGTTTGTAATCTGACCAAGTGAGTCTTAGACGACAGTATACCCATCACAGTTCACAACTCTAATGTCCGTCGTAAGTTAGGGACTTACTACATATGAATTAAAACTGAAGAGTGACTAGCAAAGGTGGAAAGATTTTGTTCATTTGTAGTCATTCAAATGACTGAGGAAAATCTCTATAGATCCATGATTTATAAAAAAGTTGGCACCATGTTCCTATCTTGATTTTATTTCTAGCTATTAGACACCTGGTCTATCTTTAAATCTTTGAACCTGCTGACATTACATGTGAGAGTTAAATATATTAGGTATTCATGATCAACAAAAAAAGATCATCTATGGAATAGTAAAAGTTGTATTAGAGAAAGTCAATTTTAAAAACTTTCTAGAAACTGTACACATTAGCTCATGTCTTTAACAAAAACGCTTAATAAGTGAGATAACCCGTCTTTTCCATTTTACTTGTTATATAGCATAGTATTTAGCAAGTGATTTGCCTAAATGTTAAGGGCTTGAACTTGTTTATTTGTATAGACAACAGGCCTTGAGGGATTCTACTTAGTCATAAAGGTTGATTAGTCACACTGATTACTGAAATACTGAAATAATATTTCCGTTGTACAGAGATATTGCTCTGACTTCAATCCTACCATGCTAGTTCTCCTGGGCCCTTTACCCAGGATTCCCCAACTTTCCCATGATTCACTAAGCACAGAATTAATGCCTAGACCTCCAGGACCCTACTCTGGCAACACTGCCAGCTTCTAGGTGTTCTGCACCTTCTTGAAAGTTGCTTCTGAATAGTCCTATAGTGGATGTCAGTTGAATAAATAAAGGGTTACTTGGAATCAGAGACACAGGAAAAGTATATTAAAACCTTGTTATGAGTATACCTAAACTGCAGAATCAAAGGTAAACAATAAACCATAGCAAACATGAGACAGGTTTAAAACAGTACTACACCAGGTCTATAGCAGTGCAACTGTGCCTAGAACTCTTCTGGGAAAATAACAGGAACTCAGTAAATTTATCATGAAGTGAGTATCCCCAAATGTCTCCTAGATCATGGGAATCAAAAGGTTGCTTAGCAATCATCCCTGCTCTGGTTTCCTAATTGTCTTACAAAGTTTCATAGTTAAGTCAAAAGAACCTTGCATTTGTCTTTTTACTTTAAGCAGCTTCAGTGGCCTTGTTGGGTTTCTTTCCCCAGCCTTGCCTGCCTTCTCAGAACATTTGCATTGGCATCACAGAAGGTTGGCTTCACAGTCTTGTAAATAGTTGAATAAAGAACCTCTAATAGTTGGCATTTTAAACTGGCACTTAGCTGGTTCATCTAAAATCTATTTGCTTTGGCTGGCAAAATGGATTCTATGAGTAATGAATTTAAACTTTGTCACCTGGTATTATCTCTGAGATAGCAGAAAAGGGGAGAAGGAATTAGGAGGTAAGATTGCTGTGTGAATAACTTGGCATTAAAGACTTCATTTTCTCTGACTTGTTGGGGAATGAGCTAAACTTGAGACTATTTTGCTATCAAATGTGATGATGAAGTGCTTTGAACTTATGATAGGCTTATTTCTCTGCATTGGCAAGTTAGAGATAGCCAGGCATCCCAGGAAGCCCCAAGCATCAAGTAATTGAGAGGCAAGTTGAAGATAGATTACATTCAGTCTGTAGAAGTATATAGAACTGTATTTATTAATTGCTGCACTTAAGATCTCTATACTCTTCAAACGATCTTGAAAGAATGTAATATCAGTGGTGAGCCTTCCAGGTGTCTTAGAGCAGAGCATAGAATTCTGTCAACTGTTGCTTTCCCTTGCGTGGAACGTACTTCCACAGTTAATGTTTCTGACTCTGAGCTGTAATTAAACTTTAAAAAGGATGGTAATTGTGCAGTTTCAGAGGCCAACCAGAGTAGTTTCTCATTCTATCTTAAGTAATTTCTGTGCCCTGCTCAGTCTGCTCTTCCTGCTTCAGAAGCTTTTACCTCTGTGTCCTCAAATGCTGGTACAGACAGAGCCATGGCAGGGCAGTGTGTGGCTCCCCTGTCCTAGCTCAGTCTCTCCCTCACCCCTTAAAGACCGGATGCCTGCGGCCAATTCACCAAATCAATCTCCCAACATCACTAGGAGGATTCAGCCAAGAGATTAGCCAAGGTCCTGGGACACAGAAATTTCTTAGCACATATTAACTCTTATTTATCATATATTCCGTGTTTATGGTGGTAGAGTTATTTGGCTAGAAATAAATCAGGCACTCTGAAAATTTCTGAAAAATGGCCAATCCATAGTGACAATTTGTCCTCTCTCGGGAACAGCCATAGGGGAGTAGTTTTAATTAAAACTAAGTTCAAATTGAGAAATTTTAGCAGCTTAAAGAAATTACTGGTCATAATAATGATTTTTTAAAAGTAGCATTGTACTTAAGAAATTTATGAGGCAACTAGAAATACGAACACTTAATTTACATTTAATATCGTTCATTTTTGTCATTGTTAATTTTTAGGTTTTTTTCAGTATTTAATCTTGTAAATTTGTTAACTTTTTAGGGTTTTCTAGAGGCCTAATTTTTAAAAATTTTCTTTTTGGGGTGATATATACAGAAACATGTAATCTGAAATTATATGATTTCCGTGATATGCTTTCAAATAATATGGGGTGGGGGAGTGAATTAGAGTAGTGAACCAAGACATGAAATGCTCATTTTTGGAAGGTGGTAGGTACAAGATTAATTTTCTAGTCTCTTTCTATATAGGCTTGAGATTTTTTGCAGTAAATTTAAAAAACAAAACTAGGTTAGAGACGAAATCCTATCATTATTACTAGTTTATGGATGATACATTTATCATAGGCTGTGTATCAGCTCTAACTAGGTAACCAGAGATGATTACAGGGAAAAATTAGCTGATGGCTAATAGGGGTAGAAAGTGTGCACACATGAGAGCTGAATTCCCATCTCGTATGGTAAATTGACCCTAAATATATAATTAAATCTAAATTTATTGATGAGAAGCTGCTCATTGGAAGATAAAATATGCTTTATAAGGTATCTTTTTGGATAAGGAGAAGTGTTTGGGTTTTATTTACCAAAACCTCTTCTTTGAAGCATAACAGGGTATATATGTGTAGTTGTTAGGATTTACTAGCATCTGGAATATTACTTTAAATAATTAATGGAGGAGACATCAGAGCCTGCCCCTCTCTTACCTATAGATGTTTAGTCATCAGTGGAAGATCTGATGGTACACATGTTTTCTTTGACTAACCTGTCAGGCCATCTTGGAGGTACCCCAGATTTGTCGATGGATCCTAAACTGACTGATTAATGTTTGATGTTAGGCAGCTGTGGGAAATTGTTCAAGCACTCATGTTTGTTTGTACTACCTAGGAAATGTATGCTTTGTATGATCAGTTCAGCTCTCCTTGTGATCCTGTATTTTATGATTCAATTATACTTTTGTAAATAAATAAATAGCACCTGACATGGTTTGATGTTTTCCTCTCCAATTAAAAAACAAAACTGACATAAAACTTCTTATTGCAAATTCCACCTCTGAATCACTTTTTAGCTTTTGTTTCCGGGCTCTGTCATTGTACATGTTCTGTAAATATTTGTTGTCCCTTGGCACTAGAGAAACTGTACCTTTTTTCCCAGTTCCTAATGAGAATTGGCAGCGTAGTTTATAGAGCTAGGCATTGGAAGGAGACTGCTAGGTGACAGGTGCCCAAAGTGTCTCCCATACTCTGCTGCTTCATAATGATCGATAATGTCTTAGACACATAAATAATCACAGAGAGATTGTTCTTTGAAGTGACTGCATCTTCATATCAGAGGTAGACTTTATTTATTTTCTCTGTGATCTCACTAGAACTAGTAATCATAGTTTGGGGTCTGTGGATGGCAAGGTGAACAGTCTAGATTCCTCAGTTTTCAGACTCAAGGTCTTTAATTCTAAGCACTTGTCCATTGCAAATATTTATTTACCGTCCTGGCTGTACCTAGCCAGCTCCACCCCACTGCTTGGATGTTTTCCGTGCCAGTTGACCACTGCATCTTGAATCAGGGCCATGTGGTCCTTTTCTAGGACACTCAAAACTCTGTATCTGAATAAAAATATTGGAAATGCTTTTGGGCACTATTACATAGCACCATAACTTTGATGTCAGTTAAGGGACAAAGTCATATTTCCTTCCTTCCTTGGAGAATCAATAATGTGGCCATACTTTCAGAGACAGGCATGTCTGAACCACGAGCAGGCAGTGCATTATTTTTAATTTTTTTTTCTCCCAAAGGTCCCTCAAGTCTAGTCCTCTTTGACAGTTTCATCATGAATGTTCTACAGTCTCACTGTCCTGGGCAACCTTAGAAAAGCTCCACGGAAAACAATGTAATTAATACAGTGTCTTTTACTGGGCCCCATCTTTAACTCCCAAAGCATAGTTACATTGCATTTCACATCTGTAGGGTGCTCCATGGTAGTGGCTTGGATTGGACATGCCCTGTGGTTACACTTTCCATGTCATTGGGAATTTGGAGTGACTTTTACGAGTACTTCCTCTACACCTACAACATACTCTGTTGTTTCATTTATTTGTTTCTTCACTTTTTTATGCAAAAAATGGATTGCTTTTTGCATGTAAAAGATTTTTCAGCATAAATAAAGAAACATGCAGTAGAGTAGGGAAAAAATGCAGTGTGTGATATGTGCAGCGTCGCGCCTGGCAGGTAAATGGTGGTGGCTTGAGCAGTGTCCTTTTTGCTGCTGCTGTCTGGCACCATCACTGCTGCCATCACCTTTATCATAAAATATTATGATAAGATTATTCATAATGCTACTTTTCATAAAACTTTTTGCCACATGCATATTACTGTTCTTTACAGATAAGACCACTGCTTTGCCACAAGGGGCATTGAGAAATGAGATAACTTGGTTAGGTAACTAGTTTGAAGGTGTCAGAATCATATCAAAGCCTAATATGTTTTCAGTAAATGAAGTACATTCTAATTTGCTTGACTCTTTTACCCTTGAATTTATTGGCTAGGATTCTTTTCTAATATATTGACCAGGACAGGACCCACGTCACTTAATCCAATTGTTTTGCAGGGCCCTGGCTCGCTCTGCATTCAAATGTCCTGGGGACACTTCCTGGTTCCCACTCTTAGTGACTGTGTGACTTTTAACTGTCTGTGTTATTTCTTCATCTGTAAGTGGAAATCATGAGACCTGCATATTGGGAGGATTAAATTTTTGGTGAAATAAGCAGCTCATCCTAGCACTTTGTATGGAGTCAGTGTCAATACTGTAGTTTTTTTTGTTGCTCTAATTGCTATTATTGTTTGTTATTTTTTATTTTTTCACTGTGATTGTTTCTACTCTAAAGGTCACTTTCCCTTTATTACCTAAAAAATAATCTGCATGGTCTGTGTGCTATAAACTTTCTGCTTTCTACAGTAAGCACGTAAATCTCAAATCAGACCAAGCTTGTAATCAGAGTGCTCCCAATCAAATAGAGAAGTTAGAGTGAAATCATTATAGGTTCTATACTGATAATTAAATCAAACCATGAGCTTCCTGACCTTTAAGATAAAAATGTGTGTGACCTCTACTTGATTCTTAAGACAATCCTGCAAGATTACATTTCACATATGTTTATATCTACATGCTGACACTGATCATGTATATGTATGTACACATACAACTTTTGGCATGAAATCTCCCCACTGGAAAACTAGTATTACATGCTTCTTATCAGTAGGTCAACAATGCAAACATTTCTATGAAACTTTATAACAATGATGCTGCTCTCAATGGGCTGTGAGGGAATCTATAGTAATTACTATATAATATGGTTTGTGGGATGCCTTGCAAAGCTGATGCATACACATTCACTATCCATAAGCAAATGATAATGGTAGCAAAGAGCATTTAGCAGAAATCTATCACTGTTAGAAATCCACTGACACATATAAGTGCTCAAATTTCTTCCCCGCATCTCTCTTCAAAGAAAAGAATTAATAATAAAAAGGAATGAGTGAGCTATTTCATAATTCTCTTATTAGTCTTCATTTTGTGCACCAGCCTTTTTTATGGCCTTTATTATATTTTAGATTATAAATACAAACTTTTTAACCACTGTGTAATGACCTGTGTTGGGCTTCTTTCCTTTCTCTCATTCTTGAACTCTGTCCTGGCCCTGAGCATCCAAGTGCAGAGCAGCCCCTCCTTGGGCCCCTTCTGGGAAGGGGTGGACCTCAGGGAAAATTTCCCCTTGCTGGTTGCCTTATCAGGCCACTTGCTCCTCATACTTCCCCACACCTGGTTTTTCTCCTCCTTAAAAGCAAATCCCTCTCTGCCTGATTTTTGAGACACGTGCCCATCTTAAAGTCAGAGCTGTGTTGGGATGGCAGTAGTCTCCCTCCCCTTATTACCATCATCTTTTCAGATAAGGTTTGAAGTATATATTTTTAATTTTACAGTTGCATTTACTCCCTCTGTAGCCTGCAACTGCTACCAAGTTTTAGTATTCTAAGTCCCTTCATCCTGACCATAATCAGCTTCCCGTGTCCCAGACTTTCTCTATGGTACTACTGACACATTTGTTCTGTTTTCCTGTCTCCTACAAGGGAGTATTTTTATTTACATTTTAAGCTCCGAAACACTGAGGTTCATACAAGTCAAGTAACTGCAAATGGTACGTCCCTCCTAAAGCAGAGGCATGGGATTTGAAAACTGCTGTGACAAATGTCATAGCCCTCTGGTTTCTTCTACCTTTGCCTGTTATTTATTCCTGGAGGTCTTGGTTAATGCTGAGTAGTAGTGATGCCAGCAGCACTGCCATCTAGTGAGGTGCACACGAGTTCCTGTGTGAAGTACTCTGGGTGCCTTTTCCATATACACAGACCCCAAAGCTGGGAGGCTGATGACATTTCATCCCCGTTTTGTTTAAACAGAGGGAATGTGAGGCATGAGTGCTGATCCCGTCGGCCCCGGCCCTTGCAGTGGGTGGGTGTCTAAATGACAGCCACACCGCTCCTCCCCATGGGCTTCCCCACAAACTGTCTGCATTCTGGGACTGCAGTGCTGAGTACACGGGGCTCCTCTGAAGGCTCTGGCCTTGGCCACTGAGTTTCTGGTAACAATGGGGCCTTGGATTCAGAGTCATAACCAAAGGATTACATCTATCTTCTACTTATGTTAAATATAATATTTATTTGGTGTTTGTCTCAAATAAACAAATAGTGGACGAGGGAAAGGGTGCTTTCCAGGCCCGCGGTACATATCACGTTAGCCGGGGAGAAAAACATCTAAGTAACTGAGCTTCTTAACTTCCCTGACCTTTATTTAGTTTCTATCTGCTCAACGAACTTCTGGAGATACTAAATTTATGAAAGTATTGTGAAGACTAGAGAAACCAGGAAGGAGGACCCTCGGGCCCAGAGCCTAGCATATGGTAAATACTTCTCTGGTTGCTGCAGCCATTATTACTGTCAACATTATTATTATCATCATCATCATCATTACTAGCTTTTATTTTATCTTTAAAAAGTCTTGTTTATATCATAGAAGTATAAATATCTTTTTATGACGTGAGCAAAAGTCTAGAGGCAAATAATAGCAGATAACTCAAATTAGTTCATCGTAACAGCCAGTTGTGTTTGCTATTTAAAAATTAGAACTGTATTTTATCAAGAGGAATGCACATGTGAAATTGAGCCTCCTGTGCCTTACTTTTACTGTTTTGAAGGTGTAGTTAATGATTTTCTTACTTAATCATTAATAAAGTGCAAAAATTGTAATATACAAATGAATATTATTAAATTTCCAGAATTCTCCAAAACTACTCATTAATTTAGCCCTATAAAATTGAACTATAAACATGACTGGTATTTTTATTATCGATGAGTATGACAGAAGCCCTTGGGGGCTTCATTTATTCTCTGCTGCTCTATTCTGTTGATTTAAGATTCTGAGGCTTATTTTTTCATTAATTTTGAGTTTTGCAAATTATTATAATGTGAACGCATGTTCATTTTTCCTTGGATAAAAAAAATAAGCCTAATGAGAAAAAAACATTCAGGCTTGTTACGCCGGGAGAAAATCGGGCCTTTGGTGTTGGCCTGCTCAGGGCTGAGCCTCCCTGGCCTCTGTCTGCCCCATCCGCTCCACTTCCCTGGGAAGCTGTGTGAGCTGACAGACCCTCTGTCCTGACTGGCTCTCCAGTGTGGTCAGGGAGAAAATGCACCCAAATTCACGGAGATATGTATCCAGATCTAAGTATAAGGTTTTGAAATGTCTCCCCAAATAGTGTCTCTACCTCTGACATGCCTCCCAGTGTTATCTGCAGCACCCTGTGCAGATATCTGAAACTCAACAGTTTTGAAAGAAGATTCTTTCCCACTTCACCACCACCTCTGCCATTAGTCCTCTTAGTTAATGGCCTTTCCATTGCCTCCAGTTTCAGATTTTGGGATATTTGTCCCCACTTTTCTGAGTAATGTCTCTGGGTTGAATTAATTCTCCCCCAATAATGTATATCCATTCTGCTCTCCTTCCACACCAGCCTTTGAATATTTTAATAGGTTCCTAATTGATCTCCCTGCCTCCGGCTCCCCTAAGCCCTTTAGTTAATCTTGGAACAGCGCTCATACAAATTAAGTGTTTTAATTACTGTTGGATTTGAATTGAATATTATCGAAGAAACCAGCTACCAATGTAGGGATGGATTTTCCAATGTTGGTGCATATCTTAAGAGCAACACCTTGAGAGTAGAGAAGTGCTGCTTTCAAGTGTGCACACATCTTTGTTATATCTCCTTTACATCATTTCTGCAACCCAGTTTGGTTTGTAATCAATATAATATCTCTTGCTTTTGCAAACTATTTTTTAAAAGAGAAAGATCAACTCGGACACGCAGCTTATTAGTATTAAAAGTACTTGGTCTATGTAAAATGAATAGAATAAGAAACATTTCTATAATGTAACACTAAAATGAGGTAAATGTCAGGTTGTCAGAAAATTAACTGAATAATGGTATTTGAGGCATTTATTTTTCTTGCAATTTGAGATATGATAATCACTGCTTTTTACATTTCCCCCAATTTAGCTTGCTTAGATGACTTTGGGATTGGGTGCTTTTGGAAGCATCAGGTATTTTCCTATCCTGTCAGAAGTTCTTTAAACAGAATAATTTTATTTCTTCTGTGAGAAAACAAAACTTGTAGAGTTGAAAGGCAGCAAAGACTAGCCCTGCTTTTCAAGTAGAGCATTGTATAGAGCAGAATGAAGAGTAGGCATGTAGTTTGAAGAAATAAATGGGTTTACGAATGCATCAGCTTAAAAGATGAAATCTTTTGATACACTTTTGGCATACAATTAGGTTAATAAGTGAGTTAAAATATGAACTTGTGTACCAAATGAATCCTATTTGAAATATGTCTCTGCCCATCTTGTAATTCAACAGTGGAACATTCAGTGGCTGAAGTTAGCCTGGGGCCTTTTTACTTAGGTGAAGAGTACAAGGGGACCTGGGAAGGGCTATTTCTGTTGTTTGGGTCATGCCTTTCTGAGCAGGGGACAAGAAGTTTCAGTGAACTCAATTCTGCTCTACTGTTTCAAAGGATTTCAGGACAAATTGAGATTCTGTTGTGAGAATGGCAAACTCTGTAGATAAGGGGAAAACGATATATTCTCCCCCAGAAGGGCCTTCTGATAACCATCCTTGCAACAGCCTTGCTAGGAGGGCCATGAGTCCAACTGAAAATGGGTTTTTTTCCCTTAGGTAAAGGTACACTTATCTGTAGATAATAAACAACAACAGCTACCACTGCCCTTTATTGTGCAGGGCTCTGGGCTGAGTGTGTACTTTTGCCACAGTGTGTACAGGTTGTCTCTTCCCATTTGACATGTGTGGGCACCGAAACTCAGAAGAGTTTAAATAACTGGCCCAAAGCCAGGGCTCTCACTGGAGTCCAGATTCTTTGAGTTCAAGGACATGGCCACATCTTCCACGACTCCTCCAGATGTGCTATGATTTTTCTCGCATTGCAGTTTTATAAAGTCATGATTATTGGATTTAAGGAATTTATTTCCCCCTACCAATAAATAAGAGATTTCTGAAAGGTTTCTTTCCTCTACTCAGAGAGGTAGGAATGGAAGAAGGGATGGATTTAATAACTTTCAAAGGACTAAGAGTTTCAGGGCTAGTACTTTTGACTAAAGGACGAATCACACGGTTCTGCCTGTAGTTAGTCTTATGTGATTAAATCCTTACAATGTGATAAAGTCTTTATGAATGAAAAGAAGAAAAATTATTTTCTCCTCGGGGAAATATGTATATATTATTTTCTGTCAATTTGAAGATTTAAAAAAAAACACCACCCTGATTCCGAAGAGTTAAGAAAAAAACCATTTTTCCTCAACAATTACGTGAAATAACACCTACTTTTAAGTTTGAACAAATATCCCTTGGTGTTCAATAATGTGATGTATCCATCTCCTTCTGCCATTTACAAATGCAAATATCTGTGAAGACAGTAACGGTATTTTTAAGCTTTCTTATTCTCAAAGCTCCCCACTGCTCTGCAGCCCGAGGAGCTACTGTACCCTTCCAGGTGCTGAGCCTCAGTGGATCTAGTGGCGGCAGCTGCCCTCAGTGGGGGCAGCACACAGGTGTGGGGAGCCTGCGTGTGTGGCAGGCTGTGCAGTTATGTCCGCAGCACCATGGGATGACCTGGGAGGGCTTCGGTCTTTCTTGGGGAGGGTTGCGTTGTGTCAGCTGTGACACACTCAGGTGGCTCTCGTTCCACGTGGAAGCAGCCAGAGAGGTGTTTGAAAGCACTTGTGTGGCCAGATGGCCCTGCTGGACCCTCTGTGGCTTCCCTTTAGCTCAGACCGTGCCCAGCATGGCTCCCACTCACCTTTCTCCTCTTATCTTCAAGTGCTGTCTCCCGTCTCTACCACCCTCCCACTCCCTGACCTGAGTCCCAGTCCTGCTCTCCACTCCCTCTCCCCGTATAGGTCTTTTGCAGATGCTCTCATGCCTGCCTTGGTGCCCTGATGGCCCTCAATTTCACTATTGTTGCCTCATCGAGATTCTCCCTGGCTCTGTCAGCTCCCTGATAGACTCTCGGCACCCCAGGCCTCTCTTGGGAGGACCTGTCTCAGCTGTGCTCTGCATTTGTTTTCCCGTGATGTTGGGGAAGACAGGTAGGGTGTGATGATCAAGCTCTGGATACTCTAGCCATTCATCTGGCCTCATGCCAGACTCTGCCACGGGGCAGAACTGCGGCCCCTTTGACTCAGTGACACTTCTGCAAAATGACGGTGATTACCATTCCTCATTCTGAGAAGTGTGGTGCAGGTTAAATGAGTTGGTACTAGAACATCAGTTGATACAAAGCAGGAGCTCAGTGTGTGGTAGCTCATTGTATTCCTTGATTAACCATCATCCATCCATTAGACTGTGAACTCCAGCCAGTGGAGGCTTTATTGGTCTTTGTTCAGCAATGCGCACCCTGCTCCTGGCACAGTGCCTAGCACACGGTAGGCACCATTCAGCAGTAATATTTACTATGCCCTGGCACTGATTCAGGAAAACCATGATTGCTTCAGCCTCAGGTTGAGTTGGTACTTGGATCTGTCATAGGGTGTAGACTTGTGCTCTTGGAACCAGACACTAGGCTGTGGCTCTTTGTTCTGGACCTTTTGATGGAAGAACATGACGTCCTATCTAGAATTGTGACCAGGATAAAAGGCTGGGCTTTGTCTTCATGTGTGTGTTCCACTTGTACTAAATTAATGGTATTCTCATTTCCATCTTTAAACTGCACATTTCCTTTCACTAATTACAATCTTAGTTGGAAGCTCAGTGTATCAAACAGATTCAAAGTAGAGGTGCTGCAGTTAGGGAAGAACACTGCTCCAGTATGGCCCCCCACCTTTAGCCTACTTCTGCCTGTCCCTGGAGATCTTTGTCTTCAACAAATGTTGGGCTGTTTTCTAAGGCTATTAGTGGTACACCGACTTGGAAAACCTAATGAGCAAACATGGAAGTAACCTGCAGAAAGAAAGAGGCTTCAACCTTTTAATCTTAAATAGGGACTAATTGGAAGTGATGACATCATGAACAGCTGAACTGCTTAAGCTAGTGAGAAGATCTCACTATGGCACAACGTATGATTTTGAAAGCTACCACTTTTCGTCTTAAAGAAAGGACATGTCAAAGATGGTGAAGAAAACAAAGTCATATGTCTGTTTTATTAGTTACTTGATTTTCATTTAGCTGAATTACTGAGTGTGATAATGTCTCCATAGGCTGCTGGGAAATATTTGTATCCATGATACAAGAGAAATATCTCAAGGTATATGTTTGCTCAAGAATGTTATATAATATATTCCTGATCTTGGGTTTCTACTATTCATATATTAGAAATGGTAGAATTGCAGTTTGGGGTAATTTTCAATAAAAAGGACAATCAAGAATAAGGCTTATTGTTGAATAATATTTAATGCCAGACAACTTGATAAAATAATCAGACTCTTTTTTGGCACTTCCAGAGTTAGTTCAAATAAAGATTTTGATTTTTCATTGAGGAAATAAAATTAGATTGCATAGTGGAATGGAGGAGAATAGAGGCCCCCCTCCGATGCACACACAGGAAGAGAATTTGCTTAAAGTTTCTTTACTAGTGTTCTTACTTACATTCTTTCTAGACATTTTTTTTAAAAATTAAAATATATTTCCTTAAATAGAGTCCTAAGTTTGGGGTTGACGAATAAGGATCCCTTAGATTCATATCTTACTTAAGTTGATTCACTACTTTTACCATGAATTTTCTTCTGAATAAGGGAGGAAAAATATTTAGCTCTTATGGGCCATCTGGCTTTAAAATATGGAAAATTGTCTTCTTGCCTGTTTCTATTTTAGAGTGACTATTGGATGAGAATTCCAATGAATGCAAAATAGTAGATTCACAATTTAAAGTTTAATGCTTTGGGGATTATAAATCATAGCACATATGGGATGATACATGTTTGGGGGAATGGATACTCATGGCCCAAATGTAAAGCTGAGTCTGTGTTCTGTGTTTATGGAATGTATTTGTGTTACCAAGGTGAGTTTGAATAAACCCTTCTTAGGTTTTTAATGTTGTCATTGGGACTTTTAAAAATTAAAACACTCTGTCACATTATTATGAATGCTCACCAATTGTCTTTCTTTGTAGAGGTTCTTGGGAAAAGTAGTGACTCTCATTGTTATTTTTGCATGGTTTAGTTTTATTTTATTTATGAATAGGTTCTCACTATGTAGTGCAGGCTGGCCTTGAACTCACTATGTAGCCCAAGCTGACCTCAAACTCACGGAGATCCTTCTTCCTCGGCCTCCTGAGACTGCTGGGATTACAGGCATGTGCCTCCATGCACAGCATGCATGGTTTATTTTTAAAAACCAACAAACAAGCAAAGACAGATATTCTGTTTGAAAGGAAGTTGTGATTCCCATGGTTAGTGCTTTATCCAAAGACATGAAAGTCTTTTCCCTATGAAGCTCACATTCTGACAAGACAGGCTATTTGGACAATGATTTTCATGATTAGGGTAGCTAAGAAACTTCCTTATTTTAATATTTCTTAAATTATGCCCTGATAAGATTTATTCCACAAAGGGTAAATAGGAAAATTCAATCAATAGATACATCTGTTGAAGTTTTTTTTTTTTTTTTTTTTTTTTTTTGAGATGGGGTCCGGGTTGGTCTCAAACTCCTGGACTCAAGCCATTCTCCTACCTCAGCCAGCCAAATATTAGGATTCAGGTGCCTGCCACCGTGACTGCCTGTTAAAGTATTTCTTAATCTTCGGATTCCTTGGTCTGTGAATGTGCATTGTGAACTTATGAAAAGAAAGTTATGTGGCAGCGTTTCTCCAACTATTTCGAGCCTGGAATACTCTGTAGGACTCTTGTTTCTGGATAGAAGGACTTCTTGTTTGGTTGGGACATGTAGCCTTTTAACTAGAGACTTTCCTGGATATGATATGGCTTCAAGTCCTCCACCTACACCACTCTAGAACATTTGAGCAATTTGAAAATTGGGATGCAGCTTATAATCATCACATAGTGTTTTCTTTTTTCTAATTTCAGGAAAGCTATTACAAATTTGATGGTGCTGTAGAATTAAGTTAATTCTAATTTATTCATTATGTTCAGCCTGATCCACAATACAGTATTAAGTGAAAAGTATTGAGAGGGAAAAGACTGTTTTGTGAGAAATTTTTTTTTTTTACTACTGTACAGTAAGATTTATTTTCTAGAATTTATGGGATCTGGTTAAAAAATAATGCTCATTACCATTTTTTGGCAGCCCAGTATGGTTTCTGCTCAGTGCTAAGTGGTTTATCTGTGTTGTGTCTGAGGTAGGTGTTATGGCCCATTTTCAAGTTGAGGAAATTGAGACTCACAGAGCCCTAGTCATTTATTCACTTTCCTAACTGATGGAGAATGAGATTTTAATCCCATGCTGCCTGATTTTCACAGCCCACTCTTTGTTTAAGTTAATTGAGTATGAACATTTACTTACTGCACATATTATTACGACCTCATATCTTTTCATTCTGATACATACCAGTGGGTCCCCAAAATGGGTCATCATTAGAATCACCTTGAGAGCTTACTGAAAGCCTGAATTCCTGAGCTCATTCTCACTAGCTCTGGGATAGATTGGGTAGCTACATTTTTAAACATGACCGTAAAGGCTCCAAGTGCTGTTGGTAAAGCTAAATTTGGAAATGACTGATGAACACCATATAAGAAATGCTTTCGTTTCCACTGAAGCTAAAATATCATGGAATACACCTACCTCCAAACCGGGGAGAATGTAATTGAATGGTGTATGTCCTCTATATGGGGTCTTGGCACCTGGAGGTGGCAGTCAAGGTGTGTTGCGAAAGCAGGTGTGCACAAACCAAAACCTGCCTGATTCCTTTGCCTGAAATGTGGAACATTGTCTTCATGCCCCTTTATGCATATGGTCTTCTTGCTGTATTTAAAGCCTTCTTTAAAAAATAAACTCAACGTAAACTGTCACAGATGGATGTGGGTGAGATATCAACATCCTCGACCTTTCAGTCTTCAGCACTGATGGCAATAAAACGGTGAGCCCTTCTAATCTGCCCGAAAATAGCTGCAGCTTCCTTGATCTGTTCTAATCAAAGGAACAAACCCTTAGGGGTTTAAAGGATTCCTGGCTGCTCCCACTGCCATTAATTTAATTGCTGAGATACAGTGAGTTATGGGGAAGTCAAGATAAATGTTGAAATCTTTGAGGCGAGAGACTAAACAGGTTACTTCCATAATTAGTGTTGTCTTTAAGAAGGGATGTGTCCCCTGGAGTGTGACTTTTCAGAACTGACAGCTCCATCTAAAGTCAGCATGGAAGTGAAGAAACAAGTCAGGTATGGTTTTGGGAAGTAGCAAGATCGACTGTGACAGAGGAGTCTGAAATAAGTAGTCTTCAACTTCAGGAACGCTGTGGTCCACGGTCATTTCAGGAATCCAAGAGTTGCCTATCCTTTCTGTCCTGTTTAAATCATGTTATAAGTAAAAAGATATACACCCTTTTAAATATTTATTTGTATGAATATTTAAATGCACTATTGTGCATTTTGTGTGGTGCAGATCTACCCATGGGTCAATATTACCTGGGGCATCTGACCAGGTGTGAATTAGTTGTGTCCGGTGGGCCTTTCTATGCTAGCTTTTTCCAGCACTGCAACACATGGGCAGTGTCTTCCTGCACATAGTACTTTGGACACCTTGTGGATGAGCATGTGAGTCTAACCACTTGTTAGACTCAGTTTACCCAAGGGTTGGTGATATTTAATTGGAGTTGCACTCGGTATGGATGTTTGTCTAATAATGCACTTTGACCTTTTAAGATGAACTTATTAATTTTTTACTCTTTATGAATTTCCTTTCCCTGATACCAGCCTAACCTGAGTCCATCACTCCCTCCTGACCAACTTTAAAACAAATTTTCCTCCAGTTGAGCTTGAGGTTATTCCCAGTAGTAAAACAGGGCAGTCATTTTCAGGAATCCTTATTCGCAGAAACTAGCCATTTGTTTTTACTTATTTATTTTAGATTTTGTAACATTAAAGGACGTTTAGTGTATGAAATTGCTTCTGTATTAGTTACATGACTTTTTAGGAATCACGATCATGTCTATAATGATTAGTATTAGTAAAGGAGCAAGAATGTTAAGCAACCACTGTATGCCTGGCACAGCACTAAATAAAACATTGTCTCATTTTAATCTTGAATATATCTTGTACTGGTCTGTAATAGGCTCTAGTCGCTGGTTCTCAAACCTTGTATATAGGCAGGTGTCTTTCATCCTGCTTTCTGAGGAAGGCTAGCCTTAGGGATGGCCCTGAGATGATTGCAGAGTGGAAGCTCAGTGATGAGAAAAAGAGACCTCAGAGTTTAATAAGGGATGCGTGCCCCTTGTTGTCCAAGACCTTGACTAAAAATTGAGTTCTTTCTTTGGTTAAAAAGAGAATCTTGTCTGATCCTCTTGAAAGCCCGGTTTGATTGGAGTTGATATTGGAACTCTACTTTCATATCTTATTGCTAAATAATTTCCCTTCCTTTTTGTTCTCCCACCTATTCACTCTGAACCCTCAGCTCACTTTACCCCACTGCACTTTAATTTGTATTTTGAAATTGAGTATTATTTTTAGAAACAGAAGGAAAGAAAGAAAAGAAAATATATTAAGGTGCATATACTATAATATAGTACTTATAGGCACTGAATTAAATTTTGGGTTCAAGTAAGAGCTCTAATGTGTTTAAGCTTGTGAAACTTGAGTAAGTGATTCAGCTCTCCGTGTCTCACTTTCTTCATCTTTGAAACTCTGGCTGATAGTAATTTCTCCCTGGAAACCCTGGGAGATTATGTCACGTACACTACCACCTTTCCAGAGTGACAAGTGCCTAGCAAGGTACCCAGATGTGCTCAGGAAATAGTGGCCCTTTCTAAAAGGTTGATACGGGACTTTTTAAAGTTAGGTTAAAAATAACTGATGGTGCTGTGGGATTTGTATGCTCGAGTACTTGTGCTACAAGAACAACAAATATGAGCTTGCTTACTTAATAGAATGTGCCCTCCACAAGGGTCTCCTCTGCTTTCAGCTCAAGAAACGTTTCAGAATTTTAATTATTTGGAGACGCTTCCCAGGGTAATAGAAGTTCTTTCTCTTCATGTCAGACTGAAGGGGATAATTGTAACAAATGAGCATTCCCATGCCAAGATGTGACGCAGCAAATGACTTTGTGGATGATGGTAATTGATGCTCATCAGCATGGCAAAGGTTCTAGCTTGTTCAGTAGCCCCAGACTGCATCTCTTACGATGAAACCATCACTTAACCAAACGTGGCATCTTTTCTTAACAGTCTTTCTTAAACAGTTTTTAGGTTCCTTTTTTTCCCTAGAGTTTGAAGACTCATTACTCAGCATTATCTCTCTCCCTTCTTTCCCACTTCTATCTCTTCAGACTGAGTTACTCCAGGAAGATTTATTGCCCTTCTTCAGTGCCCTTATTAGCGTCCTTTACAGAGCTCATCTCTGCACTTACTATAATGTGTAAAGTAGTCATAACATAATTACTGCCATCCTTATGGGCAGCTCATACTCACTGAGCATACCGATGTGCCAGGTATTATATTAAAACCTTTGCATCATCATCTCATTTACTCCTCACAATCCTGTGAGCAGAAGACTTGAATTGCTCCCCTTATCTAGATGGGGGAGAGGGTGAGTTAGAGAGTTTAAGGTACCCGAGCCACAGCTGGAATTTCAAACAGGCCTATCTGTGTAACCTGAGGACATGGCCCTAATCAGAAGCTGCCTATCTGTTTTAGGATTCTCTATTTCCAGTTTCCTCATACGTTGGAGCTCTCGTGGCTCCCTACGTGTCTGTCTGGTATAGAGAGCACTGGGAAGAATGGGTGAGTTAATTCAGCACCTTTGCAGAGTGGATAGTCAAAAATGGTAGCTGCCTTTTAAGAAATTAAAAGTGAAGTGAAAGGATTTTAAGAGTACTATTCTAAACAAATATCCACACCTCTATGTCCATTGAAGATTGAATGTAGTGAAAGGGTGGCAAAGCCAGGTTAGAAGCATTCGCATTTGGAAGATCTGCAGGGCACTTGATTAAAAAAACTCTGCTCAGGCAGAAAATAATCAAACTGTTCACGACAGCATATAATTGGATCATTATGTACAAAACTCTGTTACTATAATTTGGATCATAAGAGAGCAAAGCGTCAAAATCTTTCTAATGGTGTTTAATTTTGTTTTAGCTCTTCCTAGTAGATGTATGCAGTTTATATTTTGAACTTGTAAACTTTTGACGCATCTTTACATTCTCTGCTGTTTCAAGTCATTCTTTTAAAGCACTGAAATGACTCGCATTCCATTTTTGGTAATTTGGACTCAGGTCTTTTATATAAGCCTAGATATTTCAATGTTTAAGTTACCTGTGTTTGCATACCTTCAATTGCACCTTGTTTTTTAATCTACCTTGTTTGCAGTTAATACTGTTGATAATAAAACCTATAAAAATAATAACTCAATTTACTCAAGACCATTTTAATTAAAAATATGTGATAACTCTTCAGAGACCAGGTGGAAGTTTACGCTTCTCCAAAGACAAGGGTTGCTAAGCAAATTAATAATGTAAACAAGATTTTGGAGAGAATATTTAATCAATGGAAAACAAGACGCTTTTCAAGCAAGCTCTAGCACTTTAGAGCTATCCATTGACATTCAGAAGATTGATGTGTTAATTATTAATCATTGTTTAGAATTCATTAAACTGGTCACTTTAAATACTTTTGTCTGGCCAAATTCTGTTGGTCTACTACAAATTGCAGCATTGTTTGACTATAAGGAGGGTACATGTTGAATCTTTCCTTAACGATCTCTTCTGTGACACTCACTTTGCACTAATTTAGGCATCTTGGGCACTCAGTAAAGGTTCCCGAGCCTCTCCTTTTGCATCTGTCCAGTGCTCGGGTTTTAAACACTTCTGAGGAATTTCTCCTTGAGACTAAAGGAGATAATGCACATGACTCTTTGGTGCAGTGTTCACAGAATGGGTTACTGATTATTAGTCCATATTAATATGATTCTATCAAATGTGGCTGCTACTGCAGCACTTTTCTACCCTGGAATTGTATTCTGAATTAATTTATGCAGGGCCTAAAATGACATGTAGTTAGACCATTTGTCCCCTTATGTTTAGATATTTATTTATATGAGAAATCTCACAGATATAGAAATAAAATATATTTTTATTGACCTCCCTCTGAACAAATAAACTGATGGGAAGTTATGAGTCTTAAAGCATCAGCTGGACCTGCCATCACTGAATTATGCCTGGGATTCAAAATTAAGGAAGCTCCTGACATTTGAATGGGGTGGTCCTCGAAACCTATGTGGGCCTGAAGGCCATATATTTAAGTCATGTTTATGGCTAGCACTTTCTTCCTTTGGCAAAGCTATGATTTTTTCTTTTCCTACATTACTAGAATTGGTCAAACTTGGCACTGTACTCCAATGCTACCTGCTGCCTATTGGGTGACTCAGTTTGGAATGTTTCCTGTTGTTAGGAAGTCGGGTGTCCTTCCTCAGTATTTTTTTCTTTGGTGTTTAAATGTAAATATGAAACAGTTGAAGTTTTCATAAACTGTCTTGTGTGTGCACGCATGTCTTTGTGTGTGTGTGTGTGTGTGTGTGTGCAGTGCTGGAGTTTGAACTTAGAGCACCTCACATAACTTGACAAATGTTCTAACACCAAGCTACATTCCTGGCTCATTGTAAGCTATCCTTGTGCAAAATGCGATTTTCCATAGCTACTCATGTTCTTTCTTGCAGCCATGGCACTAGTGTAATCAATTGATTTTTGGATATTCTTCATGAAATTTTATTTACCTACTATTTTATATATCTTCCAAAAAATAGCACCACAAAGTATGTATTACACAGTCTCATTTTTTTTGCTTGTCATAGATTTTTCTGGAAAGCTTTTGAAAATGTTGAAGCAGTTGAAAATGTACTGAGCAATCAAGGAGATGACTTCATGCAGCTTCTGGAAATAGGGGGAATAGTCTCCCTAATGATTGAGGAATGTCTCCAGGAGAGAGGAAGTCACTCAGGAAGGGTGGAGGACCATGTATCATGCAAGGGTGGATGGATTGGTCCTTGTGGCTCTGGATTTTTCCCCAAAACACAGAAGGATATGAATTTCTTAACCTTGTTATGGGGAGCACAGGGCTTTAGTCCAATATTGCCAGGCAGATAACTTTGTAAAATTTATTTTGGTCAGTAAGAAAAACGTAGCATTTCTTAATTAATTTTTGATTAATTAATTGGCATTTTACCTGTGCTTAATTCAAAGTATTTCAATATTTTGGTTGCCTTTTTAGCTGGCCCTAAGAACTCTTCAAAACAAGTTTTTGTTATACAGATTAAAAATATCTACTCTAGCTCTAAACTGTTAGAATCAATTAATTGAGAAGTTTTGTCTGTTTATACATCTCATTTAAATAGCTTGTATGGTTTCCTTCTGGTAGTGTAACATGTGATGAATTTCCTTTGTATTACTCAATGGAAACCAGCTTCTTCACTTTCTCTAATAATCTGAATGAAGATTTACATATTTTATGAACATTTTCTTTTGAGACTGCTAGAGTTTTAAAGCTTTTTTCCATTGCATGAATTGATAGGCATTCAGGTCAGAATGTTCACATTAATCCCTCCCCTGAAGGAGTACACCTTTCTTCTTACACTTCTCTTTTACTTCCTTTGTCTTCCTTCCAGCCTCAGATATGGAGTTGTGCTGTGCCCTCTTAGCTTTCTGTCTTCTCCCTCTTTTGACATCTTCCTCCAGAGTCTTAATCTGTTTGCATGAGATTCTATTGATTATCTTTTTTGCGTATCAGTGATTCTCAGCCTTTTCTCCAAGCTGACACATCTGAGGTGCGACTGTGTAGTAGTCCTGTGTGCACAGTGGCTCCTGTAGGCAGGGCTCTCATCAGGTGTCACCTCTGAGTGCTGGATGAGGACTACAGAGTTTATAAGCAGCCCTCTGAGTGACCCTCTGTGCCGGCCCAGAGTGGGCTCCTCTCCCTGGCAATCATGAACTTCGAGTCCAACTCCTTACTAAACTAGGTTGAATCAAATATTTTGAACTGTTCCTTGATAGCTCCATAGATACTTATACTAAAAATCAAATTTATGATATTTTACCCTAAATGAGCTCTTGTTCTGACTCCCTTATTTCTATTTTTGCAAAAATTTTCTGAATCATTCTAAAATAGCAGAATTGTCCTTAAGGAAGAGAAATAAAGATGAATTTCACTTTTTTATTGTTTATCTGTTGGCTAAAAGTCAGATAATGTGGATGTTGAGAAAGTTACTTATACTGTACTGAGAGATAGCTGCTATGAGCACATAATTTCTGTGCATAACATGCACGGCAGATTTTCTGTGATTTAAGCGCAATGATGATCTTCTTTACAAAAATATATACGTGGTAGGGGTTCTGGCTTGTGCTCTGACATGGTAGAAAGAGAAGCAACACAGCGGGGTGGCAGGGAGCTCAGCCCTGGAGTCAGAGCCAATTGTGAAGCTGGTATTTATCATTTATGCTGATCTAGGTCTGGCTATTAATAAATTGCTCCAAACCTCTGATACCTAATCAGAAAATTGGAGGGCCAATAAATACATTCACTAGTGTCTCCATCACTTTCTCCACTGCTGGGACAAAATACCTGACTCCTGCAACTTAAAGGGGGAGAGATGTATTTTGGCTCCCATTTTAGAAGTTTTAGCCTTCACATGGTCAGCTGGCTGCAGGTAGAAGCATGGTGGAACAGCCTGACACAAAGAAAGGTGCTCAAGAAGTAAGAGAGGAGACAGGAAGGGAGATGAGCCCTTTCATTCACACTCCACTGACCTGCTTTGTACAGCCATACCCTGCCTCCTGACACTGAGCACCCTCACAATCCAGTCACCACCCGCAGGTCCTTCCTCAGTGCACGAGGCCTTGGGGAACATCCAGATACAGCACAGTGGTACCTCGGTTCACGGACGCTTCTGTTTGCAAATAATTCGGTTCATGAACAGAAGCATTCAACAAAGTTTTGCTTCTGCTCACGACCTCTGCATCAGGTGATGAACATGATTGTGGCCATCTTCCCCACTCTGACACGTGGTTGTGACTTCCTCTAGTTGAGATCGTGGCCACAGACCTGTGTACACTTCCTGTGAAGTTTTTTGGGGGCTTTTTGGCACGTACAGTAGTGTACTGTATTCAGTCCAGCTTGGCTCCAAAGAAAGTGCACAGCAACAATAGTAAGGAGAAGGTTTTGAAGAAAATAACCATTGGATGGAAGAAGGAAATTGTAGAAAAGCATGAGCATGGAATTCATGTGACTGATTTGGCATTGGAGTATAAGATGGCGAAGTTGAAGTCAACAGTCTCAACTGTTCTGAAGAATAAAGATTCCATCAAAGGAGCTGACGTGGCAAAAGGAGTCATGCTACTAATCAAGCTGAGCACGTAGTGCTGGAAGAGGTGGAAAAACTTTTGTTAGTGTGGTTGAATGAAGACCAACTGGCAGGTCACAGTGTTAGTGCAGCTATGATCTGTGAAAAAGCCGAGAAATTGGACGGTGACTTACTGCAAGAAAACTCCTCTCTACAAGTGCAACAAGTGATGAATCTAAAGCTAGTAGAGAGTGGTTTGATAATTTCCACTAGAGAAGTGGCGTCCACGGAATGATAAGACATGGCGAGGCTTCCACTTCTGATAAGGCCACTGCAGAAGGCTACAAGAAATACTTTGTGGAATTCATGAAGGCAGAAGGTTATGTCACACAACAGATGTTCAACTAAATGAAACAGGGCTCTTTTGGAAGAAGATTCTGAACAGAACCCATATCACACAGAAGGAAAAGAGACTGCCCAGGACCAAGTCCACAAAGCACATATGGACCCTTTTGCTGTGTGTGAACACAAGTGCTGATCTAAAGATTAAGCCACTGTCGGTGCACCATTCCCAGACCCCCTGTGCGTTCCAAGGACAGAATGTGAACAAGGCCAGACTGCCTGTCGTATGGAGGACCAATGCGAAAGCCTGGGTCACAAGGCAGCTCATCATGGAATGGCTACATGAGATGTTCACACTCATCATTAAGAAATATCTTTCTGATAACCAACAGCTTGAAAGGTGCTTTCTTCTGATGGACAGTGCCCTGGCACAGCCTCCAGCCTTGGTGGATGACATAGACACCGAGTATGACTTCACAAAGGCCACCCCCCAACACACACAACACCTCTTCAGCAAGTGATGTGCAACTTCAAGAAGCTGTGCACACAGGCACTCTTCACCTGGTGTCTTAATGCCACCGAGGAGACGTCCTTGGCTCTGGAAGAAACATTTCAGTGTCCTCCACTGCATCAACCTCACTGACAAAGCCTGGGAAGATGTCAAACACCAGTCCTTAAACTCAGCCTGGAGGAAACTGTGGCCAGAATGTGTCACCGAACACGACTTTGAGTGGTCTGATGCACAGGTAGTGGGGGAGATTGTCACATGGACAAGAGTATGGGTCTGGACATCGATGGAGGAGACATGGAGGAGCTGATGAGGGAAGCACTTGCTGGACTCCAGAGTGAGCAGCAGAAGGTACTTGTTGAGGAGCCTTCCACTGAGGAAAAGGAAGTCAGGGGAGGGGGAGGAGGAGGTGGATGAGGTTAACAGTGATGTGATAAAATCCATTATGGAGAAATGGAATGAGTGCCAGGATTTCTTTCAGAAGCACTACCCCAAAATAACTGTAACAGATAAAGTGTTGAACTTGATGAACAGTAGTATGGTTTCTCATTTCCGGAGGGTTGTGCATTGCAGGAAGAAAACAAGTGACATTAGACAGACTTTTTTGGTTAAAATTTTCCCTGCAGCTAAGAGACAAAGAAAAGAGGAAGCCCCTGAAGGAGATCTCCCGTATCCTAAAGGAGGGGACTCTCCCTGCAAACAGTAACCTTTCCCTCACCTTCCTGTCCTCCACGCCAGAAATCACCTCAAGCAAGGTTAGTACTGTACTGTACTTTTGGGCTGTACTTTGTTTCCTACTTTTGTTCTTAAAAAGCGCATATGGTTCAGAATGGATTAACCTTATTTACAGTGAACCTTACGGGAAAATTTGATTTGGTTTCAACCAAAATCAGTTTGTGACCAGATTCACTGGGGTCAGAACAGATTACTGTAACCTTATTTACATTGAACCTCATGGGGAAATTTGACTCAGTTTGTGACCAGTTCTTTTTGGAACCAGAATTGTGTAACAAATTAAGTTTGTGAATTGAGGCACCACTGTATGAACCATAACAACTAGCGTGTTAACAAATAAGGTCCCACTTGATGACAAGGGTTTCTGTGGATGATTTTGGTTTATGATGTTGGGTGTGCAGCTTTTCTATAGGAAATAAATTTCTGTTAGTGAGCAAGTTTTGTCTGCTGCTATTGCAGCTCACAATTCCAGCTTCCATCATGCTGGTATTAGGCCTTTTTAGGAGCCATTTCTATGGCCTACCCATTTACTTCTCTTCCCCATCCCTTTGCCTGAACTATTGTACGTTTTTCCTATCACTGTAGAAATCTGCCATCTCCTCCCAGGCTTATTTCCTCTGGGGTGGCTTAGTGGAGTTCTGTCTGCCCTCTTCTGCTTTGTTGCTGGTACAGTCCTCCACATCTGGATAATATACCTCACTTAACCCTTAAAGATATAGATATGTGTGTCTATTTATTAGTATGTACGATGTCTTATGTTTGAAAAGTCTTTGAAGTGCTTTTACCTGTGCATCAGAAGGCAGCTGGTCTTTGGTATTTCATTGAACAGGAGACTGGAGCTCAGTGTGGCTTCTCACACTTGCATGCTACTAAGCAGAAAGGCCACGGCCAGAATGCTGTCTCTTTGCCTTATGCTTGGTAAATGTTCACCATGATGCAGATTTGCAGTGTGAAGTTTCTGGGCAATCAGAGCAAGTCTATGGCTCTTCAAAGACACTTGGTCTACACGCTAATATGTAGGAAGCAGCTTCAGGGAAGGAAGCTGGCTCTAGGGGCCAGATCTGAAATTCTTTCTACTTTTTCGTATTAAGTGACTGCTCTTTATGCAGGCCTAGTAACTTGTGAATGGGAATACACCAAGCACTTCATTTTCCAAATCTACTAAATTAGAGGAAAAGGACTGATTGGAATGGAGGCTTCTTAGCCCTGTGGCAATTTATATTGCCTGTGTGTAATATCGCCATAAAATGAACTTCCTGGCAAGACTTAGAAAACACATTTCAACTAGATATAAAGATTTCAGAAGCCATGTTCTTAGTGAGATGTGCTGGGGAAGAATCATGGCTCCCAGGATGTCATTCATTTTATATTTAGCTCGGAATTTCAGAACAGCTAGGAAAGGCACATGTCCATAAGTTACATTATTAAAGTATGGAGGATATTCAGCTAGACATTAAAATGATCAGTGCCATCCCAGAGGCCAGTAAAGCAGTGTGGTTATGGGCTTTACGTGGCCTCCAGAGACCTACTTCCCGTGGACTCTCTGCTGCTTACTATCTTGAGTACATTTCTAAACCACTCCATTCTGTTCTTCATTTTCCTTACCCATAAAAATGAGGATTATGACAGTATTTATCTCACAAACTCCTTGTGAAGATGAGCAAACTTCATGTAATGTTGTTGGCACAGTGTGTGCCAAATACAGGAAATGCTTTTTTTGCTTGTTTGATTTTTGTGGTACTGGGGAGTGAACCCAGAGCCTCCACATTGAGGTACATCCTCAGCCCTTTTAAAGTTTTTCTTCTGAGACAGGGTTTTTCTGAGGTGTTTATTTTTCCAGACTCGGCTCATACTTGCAAACTTCCTGCTTCACCCTCCCAGAGTTCTGGGATTAGAGGGACCTGCTAGTATGCCCAGCTGACAAAGTATTTTTTTGTTTGTTTTTGGACCTATGGTATTTTTTTTCCTGATTTAAAAAAATTCACTCTTTTTTATTGGTTATACAGATTGATGGGTTTTGTTTGGATTTATGCATGATTTGTGCAGACTTATGCGTGCACATAATGTATATATACCTTGGTGATTTTCACCCTCCCATCCTCCTGAGGGTTTTGTGATTCAGTCTTAAACTCAGTAAATGTGAAAAACCAAGTAGTTAGTATATGTGCCTTATTTTTATGTTTTCCACATCCCCATCATTTGAGTCCCTGGACATTTCCTCTTGGTAAGCGCACCCACGGGTTATAGATGTGTTAGGAAAGACTCCAGAGCCGTGTCTGCAGGGACTTGCTACTGTGCTAGTGTCAGTTGCAATCTGGAGGAGCTTATGTCAGAAGCCAACACGAGCAGCACCATTTCTTTGGTACTGCTGTGTTTGCAAGCTATCTATGTGGTGGGGAGCTCCTTGCTCCTTAGACCCTGTGTCCTAACAGAGCATGTCCTAACTCAGACTGAATGCTGAAAGAGGCCTCTACATTTTTGATAAGGAAACTCTATTGCTGCTCACTTATTCTGTGGATAAATTCTCAAGGATATTAGAAACCCCAGTTGGAGATAGGACAGGGCGCTGGGGATGACTTAGCGTCCTCACCATGCTCCCCCACCTGTAGTGTTATAGGGCTTTTTCTAGGGCGTGGCACAGAAAGGCTGGAGTCATGTGGTGTCCCCATTTCAATGCTGGTCCCTTTGCTTCAAGTGTGTTCTGTTACTGGCACCTGTGGGTTCACGTTCCATCAGCAGAATGTCATCTTGCTGCCTGCTAAGCACAAGGGTAAGTGTCTTGTCATTTTTTATTACTGCGTTGCATGAAACCATTTCCCTGCCTAGTGTCCACTTATCATCAAATATTTATCTAGAGCATCTGAAGTACTCCAAACTATAACACAGATTTATAGTCATTTGCAACTCTTTTAGAGCCACTGACAAATTATAAAAATTTCCTGACATATCTGGCTTAATGGAGATCAGTGAATCAAAAGAACTAGTTGATGTCTTGTTTGGATCATTTCAATATTTATATATATAAAATCACATTTGTAGTCAATTCTTACCAAGATAATTCCTACATGGTTTATGTAGATTAAAGTACTTAAGCTTGGATTCGAACCCCAATTTTAGGATAAAAAATTATTTGTTGGGGAAGTGGTTATATTGAAGTATTAAGTTAACCTGGGGACTTCTGCTTTTGGTAAGTTGGAGCAGCTTGTGACAAATTAAAGCTCCACTGAAAACAGTACCAAAGCCAAATGTAAACAAAATGTGAAACATAGCTAGTTTGGAGACATAAAAAAGAAGTGCTGGGAAAACCAAGACTCCCAGAGAGCAGGGAACTATGTATAGACTGGTGAGCCAGTAGTATACACCTTGCTTTTCCCTCAGGGAATGTGCCAGTTTGGGGCTTGGAAGAATAGCTAAGAAACCAAGCAGAGGATCATACCTACAGGCACTGGAATGGTGATCTCACAAGGCTGAAGCAACAAGAATTGAAGTGTGCCATGTATAAATACCAAATAGTTTCTCTGGTGTGAAAAACTGAAAGTGTAAATAAGGCCTAAAATGTATAATAGGTAATGTGAAATAGGAAGAAAAGGGGCAAAGGGGAAGGAAGTGGGAGGGCTAGGGGAAAGGATAGAAGGGAATGGGATTAATATGAGAAAATGGAAAAATAGGAACAAAATCTTTGTAAATAGGGAGGGCTGGAGGGGTTGAAGGGAGGGCTGGGCAAGGGTGAAAACTAAGAACCAAGAGAGACTATGTAAAGGTGCAAATTTCCAATGATGAATGTCATTATATTGTATACCTAAAATGTACCAATGATTAGAATGAATAATCGATAATGCAAACTAGGAAGAAAAGGTCCAAAGTGGTAGGGGTAGTGGGAGGGGCAGGGGAAAGGAGAGAAGGGAAAGGAAAAATGCTGAGAAATGGAAAAAATGGAAATAAAGTCTTTGTAAATAGGGAAGGGTGGAGGGTGTGAAGGGAGGGCTAGGAATGGGGAAAAAATAAGAACCAAGATGCATCATGTACAGGTACAGTTCCCAGTGAGAAATGTAATTGTGTTGTATGCCTACAATGTACCAGTAAACCTCAGAACAACCGGGGTTGGGGGGGGGAGGAGAATTGAAGTGTGCAACTAGAAGAGCAGGATTCAGGATCAACATCTCAGAGAGCAGACAGGCACTGGGATGTTAGCCTGATTTGGGACACTTTTGTCCGTCAAGGAAGGGTTGTCCAATGCCCAGGCCATGGACCAGTACTGGAACCCGGGAACCAGGCTGCACAGCAGAAGGTGAGCGGCAGGCAAAGGAAGCTTCATCTGTATTCTCAGCCTCTCCCCACAGCTCACATCACTGCCTGAGCTCAGCTTCCAGTCAGATCAGCAGCAACATCAGATTCTCATAGGAACACGAACCCTGCTATGGACTGAACATATGAAGGAATTAGGTTTGCACACTTCTCCCCCTGACCCCACCTGTGGAAAACTTGTCTTCCACGAATATTTCCCTGGCTGGTTTCTGGTGCCAACAAATGTTGGGGACCAATGCCCTAGGCATTCATCTAATTTTTGCCTTGTAATGTGTGAGGCTCAAGAGTCACTAAAAAGCAAAGTAGATCTGACAGTCTCTCAGTGCTGAGGGTATAATTGGAGTTTGACACCTGAGAAGGACAGGGGCCTTAGTCAGTACCACCAGCCTTCAGACTACTCCTAAGCAGTTAGACACACCAGACACAAGGTGAGTTTTTCAAAATGCCAGTCAACTTTGAGGCAACTCCATCTTGAATTGGAGAAGGGTGACCTGCCCGTCTGACTACTCAAGACTAGAGCCTAGGATGCCACTAGTCCAGTCTCTATAATTTTCCTACAGTACGTCTCTAATTCAATTTAGAAATTACTAGACACATCAAAAAATGAGACCAAGAGAAACAAAAAATAGAAACAGTCCCAAGGATGACCTTGTTGGTGTGCTCAGCACAGGACTTCGGTGTGTAGCTAATTGGCAGCAGCTTCCTTTAGATAAGGCTAGCTGTCTAGTCCTCCATCATAGCTACCTCTCTTGCTTCCCTCCTGGCTTGACGTGTTAAATTAAATCACTTTACTATACTGTGCATTTCCATTTGCAACTTCTGATTTTCAGCAGGCCAGGAATGTGTCTGTTTTTCTTAGATATTTGGTCTTCCAAATGACACTCTATGGATTTGCATACAACATGTGAGTGAGTACATTATCAGCAATGTGGCTTTGGATGAATTTTTGTTTAATCAGTTTTAAGAAGTGACTATTATGCTTACAAAGAAAAGAGAAATGACTATTATAGTCTTGTATTTTTTCTTTGCATAGGATAATGAGTAGGGGCTGTAAGTAATCTTGTTATAGACATAAACACTTGAGTTTTGTATTTGCTTTAAAGTTTGCTAATTTCTTGAAATCACATCTGTGTCTTGAAATTCTTTTTTGAACAGAGAAAATCATGAGGGCCTTCAGAGGGAAAGAATAAGAAAAGCAAGTCCAGGCAGGCTTAAATAAAATTACACTTGGCCCTGTGAGTGGCTTTGTGGGAGTGTTCAGTATGCCTTTTGACATGGACTGCTCATAGTTCTCTCAAATGAGATGGGCCTTTGTGAACCCAAGCGAGCCTGTTCTCAGTTCTGACTGAGGAATCATTGCTTCAAGTCCTATTTTCTTTTAAATGTATAAAAGAAGATAGTCTACCATCAAAACAGTATGGTTTCTTTGAAGAACTTTGGTAGGAAATGTTTTCTACGCACTTCTCAAAGGTATAGATTATAATCCCAGAACAGAATTATACATATGATCTGCAATATAGTTTTCCCTCAAAGTTTGGAATCAAAGTGCTCTAGAATGATTCTCAAAGTGTGGTTTTCAGGCTAGTGTTTGGTATCACCTCTGAGATTGTTAGAAATGCAAATTCATTTGTGCAAGGTGGCACGTGCCTGGTGTCCTGGCCCTCTGTGAGGCTGAGGCAAGAGGACTGCAAAGTCCAGCCCAGCCTGGGCAGCTTGGTGACTTAGCAAGAAAATCTGTCTCAAACAAAAATAAAAAGAGCAGGAGATGCAGCTCAGTGCAAAGGCTGTAGTTGCAATCCCAGTCGAGGGTGGGGATGTGCGGTAGGACGATGCAAATTCATGGCCTCACTCAAACAGGAAACTGTCTCAACATATTCTCCAGGTGCTATGGGTTCGTGGTAATATGCCTTAGTGTTTGGTAACTCCTTGTTTTGAGTACTCAGGGTGGTCAGCAAGATAACTCTATCACATATGTGGTAAGGCTGCAATATGGAGAAACATTGTACTATTTACCTAGCTTTCTAATGCGGTCAGAGAATTGTATAATCTTCCACATAGATTAGAGGGGAAATGTTTATTTATGACCACAGGGTAGTTCATTACCTTTTCTGTAGCCCACACCTCCCCTTTCCCACTGCTAGAAATTTTCTGATCCTGTGTGAAAAGCCTTTGTTGACTAGGAAGAGTCATCAGGTGCTTTAGCTATATGGTTAAAGCAACGAGACACTGAGGGAATTATGGCCCTTTTTTAAAAAAAGAGAGATTTGCATCCCTTGAAGAGTGACTGGGAGGAACAATGACCTAAGATGCTAGATAAGAAAAATGGTGGATGGAGAAAAGAATCAGCTTTCTGAAGAACAATGAATGGAGCGTGCAGACATTGGGCTTTAAAGGCATCCCTGTGTGCATCATAAAATGGATTTCCAAGAACAGTGCTTCATATATGCACAGCACACATCAAATATTAACACTTAAAGAGCCCTTGGCCTAAGTTTCATAACAAAAAAATTTATAAAACAATAAATAGCCTAGTCCTTATCCAGTTTGTGTGTGACTATTTTAGAAAGTGTGCTTGTATATTGTGTTCTCTGTGGGTTAAATGATTCTTCTCCTGTGCCTACTCCCTAAACACAAAAATCAGTTGTTTAAGGACAAGTTTGAGATGATAAATTGTTTTAAATATTTCATTGTTTTCTCTAGCCACTTTTTATATGATTCAGTGAGCTTCTTCATTGTTAAATGATCAGTAGAGAATCCTTTTGTTTGGAAAATCAGTAGTTTCCAGAGAAATATCTATATTTATTTCTAAATAATTGCTAGATAGTTTTAGTAGCTTGTCCAGCTTTGTGCATAAACTCCCTGTGGTGTCATTTTATTATTAGGCAAGTCAAGCTTCTGGGTTGGTAGGAGTCAGAAAGGAATCTGAAGACAGGAAGCTAGAGCTCATCCCAAATGCATGGTGTTTGGTGACATGGTTAGGTTTTTTCAGGGTAAAGTTGTCTTTTATTTACTATCTTGCTTTCACTATATCAGATAAAAACAGTGATGTTTCCTGGCTGCACTTATTGGTTGAGCTTTGAGAGAGGTTTAAAAGTGAGCCTTGAGAACAACAAAGGAAAGAGAATGGGGGAGCTTGCAGATTTCTAAGAAGAGGTGCCTCCTTTTAACTAGTCACTGTGTCTGAGAAGTTTATGAGGTCATACTCTTGTTGAATTGTAATTAACTAGAGTATTGGGGTCATATTCTGCTGTACAGAACAAAGAATCTTCAGTTCTTAGCGTCCTGCATTGTCCTATGTTATTTATCTTTAGTCTGAGTTCCATGAAACTCAGCAACTGTAGAGAGGCCAGGACAGCACTGTGTGAGACAGCCTGCCTTAATGAAAGTGTCCTGAAATGGTAAATTCTAGAGATTTCTTATCTCCATTGACGGTTATAAAAGTAGTAATAAAGTCCAGAGAAAAACTATTATAGATCTGTGCAAATTTTACTTACTCGTTTGATTATATTTGGAGAATCTTTGGGGTGTATAACTTGGACTGGGAATTGACATACATGAATTTATATTCCCTGTGACTATGAGTAAAGCTTCCTCATTATGGGACAGGTGTTTACCTTTCTAACAACAATGCTGATGTAATCCAATACGAATGCAGGTAATGTTCTAAGCATAGGACTCGGTAAAAACACTTAATATGTGGTCTTTCTTCTTATTATTAAAATGCTGATGTTATTTAGTTAAGGCTTAAATTGGCATGCCTGAAACTTCTTTTTAAAAAGTTAGAATGGCAGTTTGTAGGACATTTGTTTTTTTTCTGTTTTTTTTTTTTTTTTTTGTACCAGGGATCAATCTCAGGACCTTGTGCTTTTGAGGCAGGTGCAGTGCCACTGAGCTAAGTCCCTGCCCTTTGTAGGACATTCGGAATGACACGCCATAGGAGTGTAAAAAGCCAAATTTCTCCTTGACAGAGAAAATCCAAGGGAAAGTCTTGGGAACTGGTGAGTGGGTAGATAGAAATTGTTCATCTGAAATTTTAATAGGATAGGAAACTGACCCAGAGGAGCAAGTTGTTACTGGCATCACCCAGAAAAGCTTTGGATCCACTTGGTTATTTCAGAAGTCTTTGACTCACTAATACACTATGCTTTTAACTCTGTCGATTCGTGTAAAATGAGACTCAAGGGACTATGGAAAGTCAGGGCTTCCAGGGCTGTGACTACATGGGAAGAGCTGCAGGGTACAGATTGGGGACAGAAGTCAGAGAGCCCCAGTGCAGGACAGGAAAGGACAAAGTAATTGAAAGGTTGGTGGAAAGCAGCGTGCAAATAATATGCATGATTTCTAGTTCTGTGGGTTTTGTTAACTGTCTACTATAGTCACAGCATTGTCATACATAAATACTGGGATAAACAGACAGGATTAAAGATACATCCCCTGATCTTGGAAGCAGTGATCTGTTGGGAGGAAGAGGAGTGTGTATGCATAGAATCAGCCGCAGAAAGTCACAGTCTCAAAGCTGACTTGGGATTGAGATAATGGAGATATTAATATGGACTGGTGTGGGGTAGAAAAGTGTCAGAAAAACTGCCTGCCTGCTTCCTTGCTTGCTTGCTTGCTTGCTTGCTTGCTTTCTTTCTTTCTTTCTTTCTTTCTTTCTTTCTTTCTTTCTTTCTTTCTTTCTCTTCTTCTTTTCTTTATCAAAGTTTCACACATTGGAAATACTGGGTTTTGTTACCAAGACGAAGAATAATGTAGTAGTTAAGAGCTAAGCTTCAGAGCTGGGGAATTCTGAGTTCATATCCTTGCTCTGGTTCTTATCAGCTGTGAGCCTTTGACAAAGAGTCTTTTCTGTGCCTTGGCTCTGCCTCTATAATATGGACATGCTATGGCCCACTCCATCCAGTTGTAGGGAGAAGGTGAGTATGTGCATTGACTGTGATTAGACATTTAAAGAATACTTAAGGAATTCCTGAGAGTTAGCTGCTATTATAGTTAGGCTACAGTTTATTCACAATTGTATGTGGAATGTAGAGCTGACCTTGTATTAGGACCTAGCTTCACCTCCAATCTCTGACCAGCTTCCAGATCATGGAAAATGGACTCACTTCTGAAATGTAGTCATTTGCTAGACAATGTTTAAAGTCCTTTTCCACATAGAAATATCAGGCTAATAACCAAATAAATGTATGTATTAACTTACTTCAAAACAGTAAAATGGACTCATTAAGACTAGGATCTTAGGAGAGCAGCATTTGTCTGACAAATTGCTGTGTGACCACAGGCAAACAGCATAACACAGCTAAGTGTCATTACCTCGTCCATGAAATGAGGATAAAGGTAAAGTCCAAGTTATGGAATTGCTTATTGTTTAAATGAGACAGTGTGTGCCATCCCTAAGCACAGAGTGTGGGACACAACAAATTCTCAGTGCATGGGGGTTAGATGGTATTTTGCGCTGAGCATGGAGCAGGAATGCCCTAAGTATTGGCTGAATGAGTGATTAGTGCTTTCATTTTCCCCTCAAGTAAAGTGGCTGGTAGGAGAGCCGCATGTAGAGATTTTATAACTTAATGGAATTTTTACTTGTGGTTGGAATGTATTGTATGATCACTTCTCTTTTATTGTGAATCTGCCCATTTTTCTCTGCTTAAGTGACATCAGTATCTGCGTTAAGAACAATCCTTGCCAGACTCCCAAAAGCCTCGTCCAGATGTCTAAGATTTATTGAGGCGGTGATGGGTTTTTCAGGTATATGATCTTTTCATTTTGTTTGCCACTTTGCAAAACTTCAAGGAAGCAGTTCTGAGCTTGCTGTTATAATGGGCCTCATCCGTGAACTTGGGACAGAGATGGATAGCATAAATAATGAAAACAAGTTGGAAAGTACAAGATAGAAGGTAAAAGTTAGATGCTGTGCTTTATTTCTATTTGGACTAGAAAAAAACCTTTCTCCATAGCCTGTGTAGTTTCATTCACATCAGAATGCTTTTATGAAGTATAGTAGATGAGTAGTTGAAAGCATCTCAGATGTTTCAGACGTTAGACAAACATTTCTGAAAATGGTTGATTTTTAAAAGTATGTTCTGTAAATGAGTAAAACTTGAATGGAGTTAATTTCAGTATCAAATAGTTTAGAAATGAAATATATCTTTGGCTTAAGTCCATAAAATAAACAAAACACATTGATTTGGATGTGATCTTCGTGTGAGCAGCGTTCAGGGTCTGTTTTGTACGTGATTGTGTGCTGAGTGTCTAGGACAGTGTCTAGCTTATGCGCGTAGTAGGCACACAGCGCATGCCTGTGAGAGGCCACTGACTAAAAGCAACTCAGTGTGACACTGATCTCCATTGAAGAGGGACAAAAATAAGGCCTAGGCCTTTATGAACCTTGGAGGTGTTAGACTTCCAGCTCCCTCACCTATGCAAATGAAATTTTACTCTGATAGCTCAGCAGACATGTGCACCATTCTTCATAAACCAAGTTGGTGGTAAAAAAAATCGTTTTATATTACATCATGAAGTATATAATTCCCCAGTACTACACCAGGAGGGGTGTGAAAAACTGCCTTGCCATCACATCTGAATTTTTCATTTAAAAATCACCTCTAGTAACACTCAGTCATTTATAAGTTAGACTCTCTGGAAATGTTGGTGGCTGTATTTGCATACTTTATCCATTAGGAATGTTTATAAAGGGCTGGAAGTTCATGCTTTCCAGTCACTTCCCGTGGGGTCTTGTCTCAAGGCTGGCCTGAGCCGGAAAGCCCATGTCTCCACACAAATCACACAGGGAGCCTGTGCATGCTGATGGCTCGCTGCTGGCCCACAGTCCTCTCCGCTGCCGGCTGATTGATATGGAGCGGTCCTGTGATGGATTACTGCTTTCCTTTTGTGCCATCGATCCTGTCCACTTGGTGCAGTTTCATCATGCACTGTGTAAAGTACCTGTTTGGGTGTATAGACTATAAAACAAAGGCTACTTTGCATTTTAATCCCAGGTTTATTTGTTTAGAAACAATATAAAATAAAAGGAAAAAGAAAACCTCCGATACATGTGACAGATGAGCAAAACATTGTTGCAGATGATACCTCTTCCCTTCAAAGATATCATTTCTCAAATGACACCCTGAAGTGTAAAAACTGAATGGATGGTGGGCAGCAGTGGGTTCAGAATTAAAGAGAATTTTTATTTAGTAGGACTGAGCAATATATTGAAAGTGTTTCAAAATAATTAACAGGAGGCATGCAAGAGTAAATTAAAGGGAAATTATTCTTTCTGATATCTTTTTGAAGAACATATTTAGCTAGAATAATGTTAGTATAAGTCTGTCAAGGCATTAGGAAAATGTTTTAAAAAACAATTTGAATTTGTCATTAAAACCTGAAATGGAGAGTGATGTACTGTATACCAGACAGTATTCTCAAAGTCACAGCAGTGCGACTGTAGTACTCCAGGTGTCCTGTGGGACCCTAGGTTCACAGGATCTTTCGTACCCTGCAGTGTGAGGTTGACAGAACTCTGAATTTATCCCATGTGAAACTTCATCACCCTTCATCCTGCAGCATGAGGGAAGAGGGGAAAAGGAGATGTCAGAAAAAGACACTGGCAGAGTATTTAACTCGCCCACTCTTCCAAAATCTATAAGCATGTAGATTTACTTTGAAACTTTGCTGTCAATATAAATTTGGAAGAGAAAATATTTATTCTTTAAATGCCAACAGGTGGACAATAGGATGCAATTGCAAAAGATTCCCAAAGGGCAAAGTAAATGTTGCAACAATTACAGGATAGAGGTGAGGTGGATGGTGCCACTAAATGTCATTAAACAATTGGTCAAGTCTGGTATAAGATAAGGCACCAACTTTATTGACCTCCCCCTCAAAAATGGATTAAAGATTTATGTGTAGTATTAAAACTCCTAGAAAAAAGCACAGGAGGATATCTTCAGATAGTAGCTCTTGCAAATATTTTTTTGATATGCCAACAGCAGCAAAAACAAAAATAAATAGGACCACATCAAACCAGCAGGGTGAAACATATCTCACGGAATAGGAGCAAATCCTCAAAAACTATGTATCTGATAAATATCAAAAAATATAAGTAACTCCTACAACTCAATAGCACAAACTTTTGAAGAAACCCAAAATTCACTCAATCTGATTTTTGAAACAAGCAAAGGATTTCAATAGACATTTCTTCAAAGAATATATGAGAATGGCCAAGAAGCCTGTGAAAAAAGTGCTCAACATCACTGATCATTAGAGAACTGCAGATCACTAACCACAATGTGATGATACTTCACACCTGTCACAGTGGCAGTAAATGCATGTGTGTATGTATGTATGTGCTGGTGGAGACAGGAAGAAATTTGAACCCTCGTAGAATGTCGATAGGAATATAAAATGATGCGTCCACTATGGAAAACAGTCTAGAGGCTTCCTAACAATTTTTTTTTTTGGTGCTGGGGATCAAACTCAGGACCCTGGGCTTGTGAGGCAGGCAGGGGCACCATCCCTAACAATTTTAAATACCATATAATCTACTAACCTATCTAAAAGAACTGAAATCAGGATCTCAAAGGAGTTTTAGCAGCCCAATATGCGTTGCAACAATATTCTGTATAGTTAAAATGCAGAAACAACCTAAATATCCATTCCTGGTCTAAATGATAGGCAATATGGTGTGTACATATGATAGAATATTGTTCATCCTTAAAGGAGAGAATTTACACATCAAAGATGAGGTGAGTGACCCTAAGGACATCATGGTAAGTGAAATTGCCCAGTTACAAAAGGAGCAGTGCTGTGTGATTCTGTTTCCCTAGGCATCTAAGACAGTAACGTGTAGAAACAGTGCATGGAGCGGCTCTTACCAGTGCTGGGCAGGGGCAGTGAATGGAAGCTGCCGTTCAGCAGTTGTGAAGTTTTAGGTGTGCAAGGTGAGCAACTTCTGGAAATCAGCTGTACATTGTGCCTACAGTTAATATCACTGTGTTGTGCACTTAAATTTTAACAGGATAGGTTTCATGTTAAGTGTTTGTCTTATAGTAAAATATAATAAAATAAAGAATAATTAATCAATGAGTTGGTTGACAGTTCTTCCAGCAAGAGTTTTGAACTCTTTTGCCCTTATCTGATAAGTAAAAAACAAGTAACAGAACACAGTTTTTAAAAATTGTCATCAAATATAAAAGAGTGTATGTAGGTAATATGATATTGGTGGCAAAATCTAAGAAAGGCCTGTTGGTAGTTTGGCAACATGTTAATTTTATTCCTGTTACAAATGCTATCCCTGATAGAACTAGGAGAGCTATATGACAGATGCTATTTTTTTCAAAGGATATGTTTTAGAGGTCAGATAGATGACCTTCCCCAATTGTTTAGCTGTGAAAATTAGAAGTTATATTTATTTCCAAAGTAGGCAGCAATCTAGTAGTTCCTTGCTTTTGAAATATTGATAAAGAATCCTCAAAACTTAAAAGACCATCTATAAAATTTTGTAGAGATGCATTTAACTACTATTTTACTTTATGATCTGCTTTTATCATTCTTCAATCAATAAAGTATAGATGACCTGGATAAATATATCAATACTTGTTCATACATTTTTTTCCCAGAACTCTTTTCTTTTCCGTAATAATAGCTATCCAGATATTTCTTTTTTTTTTTTTTAAACCCAGATTATGTTTAACCCATTTGTTGGTCACCTACCGTGTGCCGAGAACTATGCTCAGCTCAGAGAGTTAGGAATGGAGGCCCTGCTTTTAACGAGATGTGTGCTAGTCAGAAGGACAGACGAGTTAACAGTGTCTTTCTGTTCTTCTAGTACAAGTAGGCAAGGGCCAGGTACACATCTGGGGCAACAATCTCTTCTCAGGGTGGACACGGAAAGGTACTAGGAGCGCACTCTGAATGGATGTTACAGGTAAAGCCTGCGCACCAGAAAGGGGAATCTTAGACACATTTGGCCAGAGAATGGTGTAAGCCAGGCCCAGGATGTGAGCAAGCAGGGTGCTTGGACACAAGACAGTGACCTGAGTGCGTTAGCTCTGTCACCAGGTATGTAGCCTCCAAGAGGATTTACCTTTTTGAGCATCCTTTTATCAGTAAAAAGGTAACGATTTCAAACAGTAACACCGGCAGCATAAAGTGTCAGCTCCCTGTTGAGGAGTATGTATGGCAGATGAGGGTGATCTGATGAATGCAACTGACAAAAGATGAAGTCGATAAACAGGGAGCAGCCTGAGCTCAGAGTTCAGAACCGATTCTACAGACTGGAGTGAGCTGGGAGAGGTTTCAAGCTGTAAGACCTTCCACTCTTCTGCACCATAGCTCTTTTTTAATAAATTTCTCAGGAAAACTTAAATACTAAATTATAGGACAATATAATAAAAGGTGATTAGGAAGCAAGAACGCTGGACATGGGGAATAAAATGATGTTAATGTTGATCTGTTTTGTAACCAAATAAATTAAATGTAAAAAAAAAAAATCGAAAGAACCAGGACTGAGAAAAGGGAGCAGAATTGTTTTAGAGCAGTTGAGACTATTGCTGCCCTGAAAGTTGCTGCCCTTAAAACTACTGGCTTCATCCTAAAGGGTGAGAAGCTGAGGAAGGTATAGAAAGAGATCTTTAACTAGGCGAGGAGGACATCAAAACCTTTTGCAGGTGTAATCCTGAATATTCAGTAAAGGCATCATGTCCTGAGAGAGTTGGCGACTGTGATCTGTACTGCAGGGAGATAAATGCAGGAAAGAGGAACATGGAAGAAGAGATCTATGAATACACAGTGAAGAGCCAAGGTGGTCATGGGGAGGTAATGATGTAAGAGAATAAAATGCAGCATTTCAGCTAGTGTGACTTGTAAAAGATAACACTGCAAGAAGACAACTTACAGTGAAAAACAACACAGCCCTTGAGCCACGAGAAGCAACAACAGTTTAGGCTAGGATATATAAGAATCAAGTTACTCAGAAGTAAGACATATCAAATAACTACTATTTTAGAAGTCGTGAGTTGGAATTCGGAGAGGTTTCTGTATTAAACTTCTCTAGTTCTTCCTTTCTGAGAACGGACAAAGCTAATGTTTGCTCAGAAAATCACCACTCTGTTTCATCCATACTTTTGGGTGCTAATAAGTGGCAGTTAATGGGGGAAAAATTAGTTTTAGACACTTCACTAAACTGGATATTCTGTTAGTCAGCGAGTTGTAGTTTTGTCATTGTATCCTTACACCGCTGAGCAGTATCTAGGTGTCCCTCTTTTTCACTGCAGTTCTTCATGTCCGGGCAGTGGCTCTGCCCCCACATTTCTTGTTTTGGTGCACAGGATGGTGGCCTCGTGACTGCCTGGGGCCTGTTCTTCTCTGGGCATAAGCATCTCCCAAGGGGCAGTGGAAACTTCTCAAGGCATAGGCTTAGGGAGGGCTAGAGTGTGTGCTGCTCATAGTGCGTGCCGTTCATGTGACCATGTCCAGTGTCAAAAGTGAGTGGCTTGGGCCCAGGATGTAGCTCAGTGGTGCAGTGGTTACCTGGCAACTGCAAGGTCCTGAGTTCGATCCCCAGTACTGCGGTGGGGAGGGGGAGCAGGTCACATGACCAAGTCCAACACCAAAGTCCAATGACAGTCTGAGAAGGGTGGAAATGCTTGCTGAGAGATAATTTCATCTACCTCTTCCCTGAACCTGTTGGTACCTGTATTCTACACTTCTGTGATGGGTACAATGACACTGTCCTTAGAGAGTGGCTACACATTAGAAACAAAATTACCTAATGTGTGTAATACCACACATAAGGGTTCTCAACAAATGGCAAGCTGTTCATCCTCTCTTGCCTGCTTTCTACTCACATTCCAGTCGTATCTGGTCTGTGAATTCTCCTCTGCGCTCGCTACCACCCTGAAGAGCAGGGTCAGAGCATTACCCATCCTCCTAGGATAGGTGCTGTGTACTCGGGCAGGGCCACGGGAGAAAATCTGGGCAGAGATGGCCCTGCGGGGTGTGTCTGGCAAGGCCAGCTGGCCCGCAGCTTTGTTCCCCCGTGCTGTCCTGGGTCTGACGTTGTTGCACTTGGACATAAACATGAAACGTCTTGCGTCCCTACCTATACTTTGCTTAGATTTCTTTGGATTGCATCTGGAACCCTCGTCTATCAAAGTTCATCAGCTTTACCCACTCAGATATTGATAGAGCATATCCCGTTTTTGGGCCCCTTTTTTTTTTTTTTTTTTTTTTTGCCTATTTCCCTGAAATAATGAATGGAAGAAATCCCTTGAATCCCTTTTAAAGAAAGTATTTATAAGAATTTTTATCAATGTCTTTCTGATTTATGTTTTATAAATTAGATCAGAAGATTTTGTTTTTAAATGTGGTGCAGAAGCAGTGTTTTGCAGGAAGTAAATTTGTGTCACTGCTACTTATTCAAAACAATGGTCTGCTAAGTTTCCTAAGGAATGCCATCCCTGGATGTCAATGCTGTTATGTCTTCAGCAACATAGTTTGAAGTTTTCCCATGGTATAGAGATATTTTCCTTTGCAGTAGGTAAATACTAGATTTTCAAGTATTTATACCTTTGGGGTAAGTGGTCTAACTGAATCTGTCAAGTGCATCACATTATTTTATTCATTCTCTTTCTTATAAAAGAATCTCATTGATTGCTCATTTCACTAATTTAATTTTTGCTGTCCTACAGTGTGCCATTTTCTTGGGTAGCACGTGGTAAGTTGGACAACTCTGGAATCTGCCTCACTGCTTCCATGAGAAAATGATAACTCCCCTAGAAGGTCTGATCTCAGTGAAGGCTCACACACCACAGGGAGCCCTGCTCATTAAGACTGGCTTCAGCACACGGGATATCTTTTCTTCATTTGAACTTTAGCTCCAGTCTAATTGACAGCCAAAACCTGTCCATTACATTTTCATTTCTTCTCTGTCCTCCTTCATTGAATGCGCCTAAATTTCCTCTTTAATCTTCTCAATTCCTTCATCAGTAGAGAGATTAGTAGTCAGTGCTCACACAGAAAAGGATAAACAGGCAATATTAATATTCAGGAAGTTACAATGTGGGTAGAGACTCAAGACATGCTCTGATGAAGTTTCATTCAGGACATTGATCACGTTCACCCTAATCATTCAATAAAGGGACATAGAATGAGGAATCAGAGGCCTTTTAAACTTTCAAGCCTGATTGATAGGGCAGCTGGTCCTGTCACCAACACTCCAAATAATAATTAGAATGGCCACCATGGACTGAGTTGCCTATCACATAATCCTCACACCAGCCCTGTGAGATCAGGGTTACCTTTCCCACTGATCAAATGAGGAAACTGAGATCCAGAGACATTAAAAACATTAGGTGACTGCAATTAAGTGATAAAGCTATTGATCTGAAACTTACTTTGAGATCCCACTTAAGGCTGCTTGCCTTTTTTAAGACCTACAGGTAAGATTTAGAGATTTTTGAAATAGATTAGGCTAAAGGCTAGACCAGTAATAATTTCATTACATATAGAAAAGATGCCTTAAGTGTAGCATTTTGTTAAAAGCCCACAGTATTTGGCCAGTCACTTATTCTAGTGAAGTCTCCTGGTGGTATTTGTAGACTGAATGGGGAAGTGAAGATGCCATCAGGCAGACCGGTCCAGTTAGGAGGGTACTGAACTAGAGGTCGATGGAGTAATGACAAGATAGATGTTCTACAGATCCAATGAAGGGTCTCACAGAGCCCAGCTGGAATTGACTAGCAGACAATAGGAAGAATAGTGCATAGAGTCAAAAGAGAACAGTCTAGACCTCTAGAGAGAGTCATGTATAGATGCTGTTTAACACAATTCAGATAGCAGCTTGCTTTTTTGTGGCCAGCAGTAGAATTTCTTTTGAGCCTTTAATTTCTTCCTTCAGAAAGAAAAGTAATCCAGTTCCTTATAAGAGCTCACCTGGTTAAGTCAGGCCCACCCAATATAATCTACCCTTTGGTTATCTCAAATGAGCTGATTTATGGAACTTAATTAGATTTGCAGAATCCTTTTGCCTTTGTCATGAAACAACACCTAATCACAGGATTGGATTTAATCAGACCAAAACTCTGCCCATGCTCAAGAGGAGAGAATTACATGGCTTAGATACACCAGAGGCAGGAAGTTGGGGGCCATCTCACAAACGATAGGGAGGAGAGTCTGGGTAAGTAATTTGACTTCTGCTATACTACTGAGTACCAAAATATGTACTTGTGAAGAAAAAAGTTTCCTGCTTCTAAAAGTCAGCATCCTAATGGCAGTGCCAGAACCTAGAAAGGAGAAAATGGTGATGATTGCTGAGATGTTTTTAATATTCTGAAGAAGATGTTGAGTGATGAAAATGGAAGTTGAATTTAGGTGTTGAACCATTTTCAGCATTTTTGCAGAGAGGTAGAGACTAGAGTAATACTTTGAGTAAGAGGGGACTGAATAGTTTTCAGCAAGAAATAAATAAATGTACTTGTAGAAGAGTCTTAAGAAGTTTATCCATGAAGGAAAGGAGAAAGGAGATTTTTTACAGCAAGTTCATAAAGTAGAGGAGCATCTGTCATTTTTAATTTCTGTAATGGCTAAGACCTCAAAATGTTTTTAGCAGCAGGAAAAGGATCAGAGGAAAGAGGGAAATGAATATATCCTTCCTTGCTGTTGAAATTTCCCCAGGACTTTGGGAGACTTTAGAGTGGCTGAGATCTTTCCTATCTTTCAGTTGCACTTCACTTAATTAACATTTACATGGCACTTACCTTGTGCAAAGCCATATTTGTTAGCGCTTGGCAAGTATTACCTCATTTAACTTTTATAATCATCACGTGAGTTAGCTCATGTTTTATTCCCACTGAAAGACATATAACTGGTCCAAGATCAACAAGATTTTAAGTGGTAGAGATGAGGTTCAAAGCCAGACACTTTGGCTTTGTTTTGCAGTAATACAGTATTTTCCACATGACTTTTTGGCCATTACTTGTATGGAGCCTTGTGACACTTCTTGCAGTATTACTGCTGTACTGATAAATTTACAGCATGCTGCTAATCAATTCCCCAGCCAGATGCTAAGCTCCTCAGAGGTAGAACATGGCTCTGCATGGTCATATCTTCTTCATGGCATCTTACATGTACTGCCAATAAGTGTATATTGATTTGATTTAAGCTAGTATTCATTCTATCATTTGCTTTATCTCCTCATTTCCTTTATCTCTATTGATTATAAAATTAATGGAGTGGTATATAATTTTGATTTAACAATTTCGCCTGTAACTATAATTTTTATGACTTTTAACATCATGATAAATCTGTGACCTCCTTGAGGAGTTTCTTGCTTTATAAAATAGATTTCAGTTAATTTTTAAAATAGCAAGTGAGTACATCACAGCGCTCATTCAGGGTATAACAGGTGTTTGCCTGATGGCCTCTCTGATTACGTTTTAGTCTTTGCGTGACAGAAGTGCAAGCAGGGAGAGCACTGTGGGGTTGAGTAGATATTACTGAATACCAGACAGGAGGATCGCCCTTGGCAGTGGGCTCGCACTGTTTCCCTCCTTCCTTCCCTTTCAGGAACAAAGCATGATAGAAGCTTCTCCAACAGAGCCAACCACTGTTCATAATGGCACTTCCTGGTCATTTCCATTGCAGTTCATTTCTACTTCAGGATACCATTTTCCATCCTGTTCTGCTTTGGATGTGGTTTTTCCCTGCCAAAAAGCACGTTGGACTCTCAAAGTAGCAATATTGAGAAGCGGTGGTGCATTTGAGAAAGGAGTTAGGTCTTCCAGGAAGCAGTTGCCCCTTGGGGACTGGATTAGCTACTGACAAAGCAGGGCCTGGGACCTCCCCTCAGCCTCTGCCCTCTGTGCTCCTCTTCTTGTTGCTCCGTTAGGAGTCATACAGCCTGTGGCCCTCGCCAGAAGCTGAGCAAATGCCGATCCCATGCTCTTGAGCTTTCCATCACCCAAAACTGAGTCAGAAGGGTTCTCTGCTATGAAGTGCCACATATTTTGTTATAGACAAATGAAGGCATCCCCTCCTTTACGGGGTCCTGCGGATAGCTGTAGTTGGCCTTCGGTAGGGCAACCTTCCTGCCTTGACGCATCCCTGTGTTTCTGTCACATGGCCAGGCAGGCTCAGCTAAGGTTGTTTTTACTTGCCTACTTGCATCTGAGAAAATCTCATTTTCTTAATTTCTTTTATAAAAGTCTTTGCTATGATTTTAGCCATTGAAGAGCAGATTGGATTAAAATCACTTTTTGATTTATATATGAATATAAAAGGTGATTATTGATGAACACATAAGAGCTTGTGGATCAGTTATTTTTGGTTTGATCATCTAGATGCACTACAGATAAAGGGAAAAAAAACCTACATCGCCAGAAATGATGCTTACTGGGGAATTGGATTACACAGCGTTTTCTTCTTTGGACTGCTACATAAAAAGCTACGCCTGTCTGTACTTCAAAGCCTCTGTACCTAAAGTAAGCATGGAGGTATTTACCACTGCTGGCTTTGTAGCTACATTTGATCAAAAACAAAAAGAAGAGGACCGATTTTATTTTATTTTTCTTCCATGTATTTGTTGCATTTGTGTGCAAGCCAATGCACAAGTGTGAGTGTATCAGAGCACAAGAGGCCGAGCCTAATGCTCTAGGGTGCAGTGATTTAACGATGACCACATTAAACCATGAAGAGAGGCATTTTCTACCTTCAGCTTTGGAAGCGCTTCGAGCAATACTTTTGTTCATTTTTGTTCTAATGGAAAAACAGTGTTTAGCCCCCTGCATCTTAAAGCTCTGCGATTTTTGCCAGTTCATTTTCTAATAATTTCAAAACATGTTTCTAATATTAACCAGTCCTTTTCCTTGCTCTGAGTTGAGGGATCATGATTAAGAATAATGATCTCCTGTTCACATCTTGACCTACAGCTATGTGGCATTGGGTAAGTGACTTGCCCTTTCTGAATCTCAGTCTTCTTATTCATAAAATGGTAAAAAACAAAACAAAACAAAACAGTACTCATTCTAGTAGTGCTATTTTGGCAGTTAGGGTAGAGCATCACCTTGATGGCTCTGGGATCCACCCAGGGGATGGGTGGACCACAATTCTGGGTGTGTCTGAACCATGGAGGCATGGACTGGTCTCTCATCCCTGGCCCCTTCGGCTCTGGCACTCTCCCCCTGCTCTGCTTCCTGGCCACCATGAGCTCAGCAACTTTGCTTTACCACACCCTGCAGCTCTGATATTCCTGTCTTGGAGCCAGCTAACCATGAACTAAATCCCCTGAAACCATAAGCTAAATTAAATCAGTCCTTTATATTGTGCCAGGTGTTATGTCTCAGTGACAAGAAAGTTCAGTAATACAGTCATCAAAGGGTTAAAGGAGTTACTGCTTTTGAAGTTCTTGGAATAGAGCCAAGCCTCAGATGGTTTCACTTAAGTGTTTGCTCAGATCATGATAGTTGTAGTGCACTTATAATCTAGAGGAAAAGCAGGGACAAGTTCAGTATAAATTGTTAATACTTTCGGTTTTAGTAGCTGTTTTGCTTTTTGAAAAGAATAAGGAGAAAAGAATGATGGGAAACAATTTATTATGATATTAGAAAAGTATACTTTAAAAATGGAAGCAAATATTTGCTGACGACAAGTTAGCGGGGGGACCCTAGCCACGCGAAGCCCCATGATGTGGCAGTTCCATCTGTGCTAACTGTGCTCTGTATGTGTGAGTTACACCATGACTGGCAGGAGGAGAGAGCAGCTCTGATAATTTCTGATACTATTTGCACCATTGCCTTAAATCCCTGAGAACTACTTTATGTCTCCAGTTAAAGCACGTAAGGAATCAGGAAATGTGCGTCTTGAACTTTAAAAATTACTAAGAGACATGATCCTAAAAACCTACTTTACTGTTGTTTGTGCAGCATATCCTCTTTATGAATTCTGTGCTATGCCATTCTCATCAGTGAGAAAAGATGCACTATTTTCTTATTTTCCTGTGATGATAGCATAAGTGTGCTCTAGACACACTGATGAGAAAGTCTCAGCACTGTTCCTCATGTTCTGCTTGTGGCTAGGAATATTGTTTTCAATGCATTATGTCTCAGGCAGAATACCCAGGGAATATATTGTGTTACTGGCAAACTGGAACACAGTGTGGGGTTTAGGACTGGTTGATTCAACAGTGTAGCAGAGTCAGCAGGGACCTGAGATCTCTGTCTACTCTGCCACTTGCAGTGCGTGCCCCCCATGGCAGTGTGATGTTTCCTGTCTGTCACTGAGAATTCACGGTCCTTGGAGTATTTCTGGGGGACTGACAAGCTCACTGTTCATATTCCATCCCAGTCCTGTATTCTTCCTTTATAAAGTATTGTAGCAACATAAATATATGAGTGTAGGTAGACTATATTAACAGTGTGTGTTTCGGGAGAGTAAAGAGGGGCATATGAAATATTTGTAGTAAGAAGTTAGGGTGAGTCAGCTGCAGTTGAGAACCCTGAGTTTTAGTGAACTAGGTTGAAGACTTTCATTCTCATCCTTAAGATGACGGAAAACCATGGAAAAGTTTTAATATGTGGAGTTGCACGATGGGATTTTCATTCTAAAAAGATCAGCTTAGATGGTATTTGTAGAAAAGATTAGAGGGCGGGAGTGGCACATCTGACAGACCTTACACTTCCACTCTGTTATGAAATGAAAGCCATTGTTAATGTTTCACACCTCACCAGGGAACCAGGCTGGCTTCTGTCTCAGTTACTGCAACTGTCTTTTTCAGTTGCCCTTGAATTTATGCAAATCATAATTGATTGTCCTTCAACAAAAGCAACAACAACAAAACATAGAATCTAGTAAAGAACAATCAACTATTGATTCCTTTTGGATGTGTAAAATGTGATGAAATATGAGAAAAGCTTTGAAAACCTTAGGCTAGTTATGAAAAAGATGAGCTCTAAAGACCACAGTGGTATTGGGGACATACAGACATTTGGCCTGAATATTGCTCGATTTCAAGCAGTGTAGGGTTGAATATAAAATGGATTCTGGATTCTTTTGCAGGCATTTGTGTGTAAACAAATCTATCGGCTGTTCTCTCCTTTTATGCCACACTCTGTACATGTGTCTTGGGATATTTCCATGCTACCAGTGTGTGGACTTTGGGTCTCCAGGTAGCAGAGAATGAGAAGTGTTTGAAAGCTAAGCTGAAGCAATATTTGGACAGTCAAATCAGTATATCTGCCACAAAAGACCAAAAATAACCAGGCTGAGATTTGATGGCAAAAAATTGACAGTCAGCCAGAAAATTTTAAATGCACAGATGTTTAATATGTCAAAATATGGCCTCTCACTGCCAAAGTCCCCACTGGCATATATTAGACCACTACCTCTTTCCTCCATCCTTACCATCCTCCTGCAGACTAGTAGTACCTGTCCACAAAACTTTGCCGCAGTGTCTGAGCTATTCTCTCTGCTTCCGTTGGGATTTTCCATATCCATGTGGAACACATGCCGTGTTTTCCCATTTCTCAGGGGAAAAATATTTAACAGAGAACCAATTTTACCCTCAATGTTTTCTTCAATATTTGATATTAGCGCCCAAATAAGCAAAATGTAACAAATTAATATTAATGAAGATAAAAATTTATGAAGTTCATTTCAAACCTTCATTTTTACAAATGGTATCTGTGGTTTTAATAAAATAATGCCTTTATATAATCTTAGCTGTCATAACATAGATACAATACCTAATATAAGATAAATAAAACAGCATAAAACAGCACAATCACATATATTAATATCATAATTTTTTCTGCTAAAAATATATCTTGTTCATAGGATAAAATTTAATGGGTTACTATTTAACAAATTTTGGAAAAAATAATGAAAATTTCTGGGTCTCACCATCTGAAAAGATCTGTGCTGCTGGAATTGAATCCATTTATGCTAAAATGTGTATTGAACTAAACTTGGTTCAGTCAATAAATGAGTAAGCCTGTGATTTGGAAGCAGCCTTTTCTAGGATGGGTGCAGAATCCAGAGAGGGGCTGAGGCTAGATAAACACTAAATCAGTGAAACCAGACCCACCCTGGCAGCTAAACAGTTGAAGTGAAGCAAAACAGAATGTGGAGTTAAGGCAGCAGAAGTCAGAAGGCATAAAGCGGAGCTAGATGGAGGCAGTAGTGACAAATGGGTCCCACACCACCCGAGCAATATTTCCAAAATGCCAATGAAGAACAGCAGTTTTTCTAGCCATCTCATCAAAACTGTCTTTGGCCAAAGCTTTATTCTCACTTATAAAAAAAAAAAAAAAAAAAAAAAGCTAGGGAGGGTAGAAATCTTCGTTCTTTATGGAAGTAATTGTGATAACATGAGGGTAGGAGGTAGGAGAGAAAGAACCATGAAAGCAATGGCCATAAACAGTACGCTGGAGGGATTAACCCTCATGTGCAAAGCAGGCAAGGTAGGTAGATTGGAAACAAAGATGTATGAAAAGCCCATGTTCTCCTAAATAGCATTTCCGTGTATGTGTTTCACAACAAGCATATCCAAATGGCAAGCACTAAACCAGGTAAAAGAGTTCACGTGGGGCAGACCAATAGTCAAACTAAACCCTTATAGCCTCTGTAGAAACTGTTTTCTTTTTTTCGGTCAAGCATGGGAAAACAGGCCCTTGGATATGGATGGAGGATTTTCAAAAGAGAAAATTCCAACTATCCAGTAAAAAACAGTGTTGTCAGAAGATTGCTGAATAAAATAGGATTAAATTTTTCCCCTATGGTGCAGGCACAACTTAAAAATATATAACATGTAACATGTAATGCTGGTTAAAATGCAGACAAATATTGCTGGTAGTATTCATTAACAATTTGGCCATATCATCTTAAATTTAAAAATTTAATTTAAAATGTATAAATACATATAGCCTTTTACAAAGGACTCCCATCTTTGAGAGTTTAAAGACCATTCTATAAAATTTAAAATGTATAAATAAGATTAGTCATTGCAATGTCTCTAGTGGCAAAAAAATTGAAATAAAGTGAAATTTGAACAGTAGGGACAAAATGAATAGACTGGTATATCTATACTGTGGATTATTTTGAGATGATTAAAAATTAGAATGTGTATCTGATTTAGATGGCTGCAAATGATATATTGTAAAAATAACAAGTTGCTAAAAGGGGAGGCATTAATTATTTGACTTTCAGTGAAATAAGTGCAGGAAGTATTCAATATTATTTCGGTTCAATACTGTTTAAAAATACAAGAAATTACCCTTCTGACTGTGCTAAGGGCTTGTGTTTTCTATGTATGTGCATGACTTGAATGTTTAATAGGTAAAATATATTCTGTATACTATTGTGTTCTATAGCAAGGTATTAATATACTTCACATACATTTAAAAGAAACAACTAAAATGTATTGATATATTTAACATATACCTAAAAGATCTGTTAATATATTTGATACATATTTAAAACAAACCACAAAAAGCTTTTGCTAAAGACTTCTAGATTTCTGATTTTTGCAATTTTGTTTCATTTAAGGAAAGAGGAGGATTCTGTCATCTAAACCCACTTTAGTCTTTTAGCCAAGATCACAAAATGTAATAATTAGTTTAATGCACGTAGGTTTGTAGCTTCTTATAATATTCATTGCAACAAGAGGCCCATTTGTGCCCCATAAAATTCAAACCTCGCCTGCTTTATTTGTGGAGCAAATGTACATCTCAGGCACTAGCTGTCCTTTTCGGGAAAATGCTGGTGTACTTGAAACTCCAAGTTGATGACATGGGAGTTCATAAAATGCTCAGTAGACTTTGGCAGTGTTTGGCCGAGACCTTGTGAGAGGAGACAAACATGTAAATGAAGTCAACTTCACAGACCTCTGGGATCCATTACAGCCAGTGATGCTCTTAACACATAATTAGCCAGGGATGTTAATCATGTCTAACAGGTGCTGAGTAATGAACCGAGACAGGGTATTAGCTGTGACCACGTCCTTCCCTGATCTGGTTAAGCAAGCGAATGTTGATCAGAGCTCCAGGAAACTGGCAATGTGACTTGACACCGTGTTTTCTTGATGCTGTGATCAACTTCGTGACCACTGAGAATGGTGACTTTCACTTAAAAACACAGCAGGAATCTGTCCTAAAGCGTGGTCTTAATGCATGTGCCTTTGACTTTTTCTAGTTCATTTTCTATGCTTCTTCTCATTCAAGCCTACGTCTGACTTGTCATTTGGTTGTTCAAAGACCAATCCCAGCAATTGTAAACATCGCAGCGAATGGCGGACCCTGTGTTCTGAAATCTCACCTCATGCTTTCTCAGATTTTCTCAGTGCCAGGCTAGTGCAAGGCCTGAAACCTTGCTGCTCAAAGTTGCATCTCCGCAGTGCACCTCACTGAACAGTGTCTTGAGTGCCTTTTGTATTTGTATCTGACGAATTCTTCTTTTGTACTAACGTGGCGTTTCTGATACCAGATATGCTCTTATTTAGCTGTTTCCCTCTTGATGAGTTGGTGGGTATTTCCAGCAGTTCACAGCCTTGGTGATCTGCACCCAAGTCCCTGGGCGTATGTGGAGGCCCAGTCAAGGGACCCGCACATGCCCCCCGGCCTCTAAGCCAAATCATGCCTTGCTGTGTTAGTCCACTCTACAACTGAAAACTGCTTTTATATTTTTTATTGTTTGAAGAAAATCAAAAGGTAAGTAATATTTCTTGATACTAGAAAAAATTATGTTAACTTCAAATTTCAGTATCTAGCAGTAAAATCGTACTAAAACTCAGCTCTGCTGATTTGTTTACATATTGTTTACATATCATCCATGGCTACTTTCACACAATAAAAGCAGACTTGAACTGTCATGAGGGAAACAGACTCACAAACTCTAAAATATGTACTATTTGTGCCTTCACAGAAGTTTACTCACTCCTGCCATACTGATGTTAGGGACAGTAGGAAGAACTGTCTGCATAACGGTGTTTAAGTACATTTTAAAATAAATTATCAAATGAGCACTTAGTTGTATCAATTTACAGTTTATTCAAGAGAATATCTATTTATCTACATATCACCAATTTTTTATATTATCAAAGTTGACTTTTTCCTGGTCTTATGGGGAGTTCAGTGGTACCTTGCTGTTTGTTTATTTTGATCTTCTTGAGATTATTACTAGGTTGGTTATCTTTTAATATGTTTATTGGCCCTCTATGTTTCTTTGCCTCTACTATATTAACTACATCATGTGACTTTTCAACATAAAAATTGATTAAATTGAAGATAATCAATTGAATTGATTAAAAAGAAGATAAACACCATTTATTGAACATCTACTATGTGCCAGATAATCTACTAAATGATCAAAAAGCACTGTGTATGCACCTTAGAAAACCCCTGAAGTAAGCAGCATTGCTCATTTGAGAGACTAGGAAGGGAAGCTCACAGAGATTCAGTCACTTGACCCAGGAGAGCAAAGGGGGTTTCCTTGAGCAGACCTTTATCTCCGGTCTCTGCCCATCCCTGCTACACTCTCTCTCTCTGAGAGAGCAGGATTAGTGGGAAAAACTCGGAGGTAGTGACTCTGGTGTTGATGAGTTTCCTCAGCTGTCTACCATCTGTGAATATCTTCAGTTATCCAAGGATCTTTCCAAGGCCGAAGCCATAATTAAGCTGCCCTCTCTCTCTTTTAGAAGTCCCTGTGACATATACTTTCAGGAAAGCATGCGGTTGCCAGGAAATCATTTAATAGCTGTCATGGCTTCATAAAGGTAGGCAATCAAGAGTTCAGTATAGTTGAAGTAAATCTATAATTGGAGTCAAAACCCTCAGTTTGTGCTCTGGCTCTCTAAATTATCTGCTATATAACCAACCTTGGACAAGCTATTTTACATTGATGGATCTCATTTTCCTCATCAATTAAATATGAATTAAAAATATTGTTAAAGGTTGAAGAAATCCTTTTAGGAAGTGCCCATCATAATACCTAATGCACTGTAAGCTTTCAGTTTGCATTTCGTTTTTTCCAGTTTTTATTTTTTAGTAGTAAATGTCTGCAGTACATAATAATTGCTTTCTTTGTGGGGAGTTGGTACATGTGCATAACAAATCTCAATTCTTTTTTCATTCCCTTTTCTTCCTCTCCCTGTACCCTCTATCTCTTAATTCCTTGTGAAATGATCTATCTTCCTATTGTCTACCTTTTACTTTATTCTTTATATTTTGGGTTTCTAATATAAGAGAAACTGTGATATTTAAACTTGTGTGGCTCGTTTATCATGGTCCATATTTTTACAAATGACTCAAGCTCATCCTTCATTATGGAAAAGGAGTACTCCATTTTGTACAAATACCCCATTTTCTTTATCCATTCGTCTCTTGATGGACATAAAGGCTGTCCCCAAGATTTAGGTATTATGAATTGTGCTTCTATAAACACAGATACACATATATCACTTTAATATGATGTCTTTAACTCTTGGGAAGATTTAACTATTTGATTTAACTAGGAGAATAGTTGGGTCAAGTAGAATTTCTAGTTTTAGTTTTGTGAGGAATCACCATGCTGATTTTCATTCCTACCAACAGTATAAAAGGGTTCCTTTTCCCCTGTAGCCATGCCAGCATTTGTTGTTATTTGGTTTCTTTATGATAGCCTTTCTTTCTAGAGTGAGTAAAATGGAATCTCACTTTTTAAAAAAAAATTGCATTTCTCTAATGGCCAGTGATGTTGAACACTTTTTCACATATTTATTTCTCTAGAAATGCAAGAGAGATGTATCTATCTGGGTTTTGCCTTTTAGAGGGAAGCAGACCTTAACCAAACATTCCTTAAACTGTAGTTCTCAGTCTACAATGTCAGAATTCCTGAGGATGCCTATTAAAATCCAGATTCCTGGGATTCATCTCATTTAGAAACTCCGGGGGAAGACTAAAATTTGAGGATCACCAAACTACGAAAATTCGCTGGTGGCTTTCATTCTAGAAGACATCGAAGATGCTAACCCCCTTCCGGAACCAGTTTAATATTCCAAACCACATGGTCAAGAACATCTTCTTTTTTACATATCGTTTAGCTCACTCTTCCAGGAATTGTGCACTCACAGCCCCTCTGTCAGGAGAAGTGCCTTTCTTGCCACAATCTGGATAGTGCTTCATGTTTAAAGGCCACTCTCACCCTTTGATCTCTTTCATCTTCTCTATTAAATGTGCTCCGATAACATCGAGTTCTTCGGATGGTAGATACTGTTAGTTTAGGAATGCCTTATAAAGATATTGTTTGATTTGGGAGTTAGATCTTTATTTTCCTTGATTGAATTTCTTACAGGTTCTTAGCTTAGAAGAATGTAATAGAGGTCCTTCTTTGGGGAAAGATAAGAGTAGCAGTCATAATTGTCTTGAATATTTCTACTCACCTGGAGCCCTGGACAGATTTGGAACTTGGAACTGATACAATTGCAGAGCATTTGCGAAGCCATCTCTAGCAGCTTCCTGCCTGTTTCTCCCTTAAGCTTGCTGCTCTGGCTGAGAATTTCCCCAAATGTGTTTCTTACTCCAGTGTCATCCCCATCTCCTGAGGATGTCTTAGGAACACACGTTTTCCTCTGGACCGCAGAGCTTTGTGTCAGAAACTCCGGGTGTGGGGCACATGGTTATTTCACCAAGCCCTCCACGGACTCTGGTGTTCCTGGAGTTGGAGGTGCTGTTGACGCCAGAGTTCGGACCTTCCCATTATAAACAGCTGATCGAAATGATCTCTTTCTCATCCGGTTACCTGTTTGGCCTGTCTTTCTTATTGCATCCACTTTGCTTTCCTTATACTCTTATCGCAAGTTGTAGCTGCATAGTTATTTATGTTGTACTTGAATGTTGTCTGTCTTTAAGCTAGATTGTACTTGCATAAAGGATATATATTTTATTCATTAGTATGTCCTCTAACATGTAGCACAGTGCCTGCATGTGGCAGATATTAAATATTTAAACAAAGGAAAGAGTGAATGATCGGAGAATATGAAGTGACTGAGGTTATATTTCTTCTGATCTGCATTTTTTTCTCATTTGCTTTTTTATTGATGTAGACAAGCACACACTACCAGTTTTTCAACTAATTTGTAAGAAGTTTATAAGAAGAATTTTCACGCCCCCAAAAACAAAACCCACACAGCTACTTGCAATCAACTTGCTTTAAACCTTTTAAAGCAGTGGCAACATCTTTACCCTTGTAGACATTTTCATTTCGGAAGAGACAGTTTGCAACTCACTTCCCATGTACTTATAGAAGAAGCTACATTGTGGTAAGTAGATCGTGTTCAGGCAACCAGAAACTGAGTTTGCATGGTACTCTTTCACCAAGACCTTTAACTCTATTGGCCAAGTAAGTCCAGTGCTCCAACACTCTCATAGTTACTATCAAAGTGAGGGAAGTCCGTAAGTAGTTCAGCCAGCTATTCTTCTATGTAGCATTTCCCCTCTTCTCCCTCTCATCTTCTCCATTAAATGAGATCCCTCTATCCAACACCCGGTTCCCTTACACAGTTTCTGAATTTTTTCACTTGCTTGATGTCTTTCCCTTCTATTAATATTCTTCCCCTCTGATCAGTGCTTTAAATCTTCTCTTACAGGATAGTCAAGATATTTGCTGCATTTATCTAAAGTAAGTCTTATTTGTTTGTAAGGATGTTTTTTTCTTTTAGTGTTATCAAAATCAACACAATTTTGAGAATTAGAGTTAGCTATTTTATCTCAGCTCAGCCCATTACTTTGTGAGGAAACCTGAGTCAGATTCTTACTTCCTCTGAGCCTCAATTTGCGCATCTTTCAAATGGAGATAACAGAAGCTGACTTCTGACTTCACGGCTGTGAGAAAGAAGTGAGCTTTGCAGAATGTGTAGCTCCTCATCAGTGCTCAGCAAAAGGCATTTACACCCTAGTACAATTTCAGTTACCTCAGGAGAGACCAGGAAAGAGAGAGAGCGAGATCATGATGGAGACCATATTAAACATGAAATGTAAATCTTGGCAGACAGAGGGGGTGGAGCTCTGCATCTCTCAGGGACTTACGGGTGAAACTGGTCTTATTCTTCGTCCTTTATACTTTTGAGAAAAATACCTGCTAATGGGCTGTGAGAAATGCAGGCTAGTTCATACATCCTCATCCTTTCAGGATTCTTATTAAGGACATAATAATAAACTGCTTTTATTTTATTTTGAAAAACATTCCAAGCTAAAACTCTGAAAGTGAAGATGTGTAAGTGAAAAAGATTTCCCTGCATGCAAAAGAAAATAACTGAAGTGAGTAATAAATTCAAAGATACTCTTCTTTTTTTTTTTCTTTTTTTTCTTCTTTTTTTGAATAAAACAGAGAATCTAGAAATAGAACCACACATATATGGTCCACTGAGTTATGAAAGATTATTTAACATTAGCATTTTATAGAATATAAACTCAATTCAAGAGCC